>JAODLC010000036.1:17317802-17348210 GCA_026781145.1 Hippopotamyrus pictus | reverse complement strand
TGAATTAAAAAGTAAAAAAAAAAAAAAAAAAAAAAAAAAAAAACTGTGGTGTGAAAGCAGTCATGTTGCATCGCTCTGCTCTGACTTCGGCATTGTAAGCAGTCTTTTCTGAATCCTGTCCAGAAAAAAAGAAATCACCTACTACAATCATTGTCATACAAAAACCCAAGTTAGCCACTTTCATGGTTACTTTTAATATATATTTAATAATAATAATTGACACTTTATTGATTCCTGTGGGGAAATTGCTTTTATGCCTTCCTCAACTTGCTCTCTTTGTAGAGGAAGTTGTCCATGAAGGGCAGCCACCCACTGGGGCGCCCAGGGAGCTGGGGGTTAAAGGCCTTGCTCAAGGGCCCGCAGATGTGCTAAGGCTGGGTTTGAACTGGCGACCTTGTGATTACAGGAACACAGGTTTAGCCCACTGAGTCACACACTGCCCTCAATATTTTCCAGTAGATAATATTTCACAAACCTGTACAGAATAAGCAGTTGCAGGAAAATGCATAGGTGGAATTAGTTATAATAGTTTCAAAAGATTATACAATCATGCAAAATTGAATAAATTATTTAGAAAACAAGAGTAAAGTATGAGACAATAAAGATAACGCCTACATTCAGTTATATGCTTTCACAGATTTATTAAAGAATATTCATGAGATTCACGCTTCACGTGCGTGTGGGTGTTACCTGTGTGGTCTCGTGTACCTTAAGCTGTGAGCTAAAAATATGTGTCTGGTTTGCAGAGAGGTGAGAAAGATCCATGACGTGCTTCCATTTAACAAATCAAAGGGATATGTGGTGATTCAAGGATCCAGCTTCTGTGTAGCATACCCTGGGTTTAGTTTCATGCTTCCATTTAGAAATGCGTGATACATTGGTTAACAGGGAGGTGCAGAAGGTGGGGCGGGGGGGGGGGGGATGAAAGTGCATGCCCCTTTTGGAGTTGTACTGTGTGGAAGACCCCCACCCCCCACCCCCCGTCAACAATGTTACAAATGCCCATTTTCAATTGCTGCGAATTTTGCCCAGTGTGAAATCCCACCATGCCGGACAAATTTTATCAGTCAAGCACTTGCCCCTCAAAAAGTCTTTGCTCAGCCCTGCTGTGTCGGTATAAGGCCTGTTGCAGAAGAAGAAATGAAGAAACAAAGTTTTAATGTTGTTTAATTTCGTGTGGTAAGGTGATAAATCATTTCACATGTAACCCCATCCATCCAGTTTCTGTAACTGCTTGTTCTGTTTGGCATCTCGGGGGGGCCGGAGCCTATTCCAGAAGCTGCGGGTACAAGGCGGGGAACAACCCAGTTTGGGATAAACAAAGAAATAAGCCTAATTACAAATAATATTATCTTATTAAAAAGAATTTTTGAAACCAAAACACATTATTATTTGATTCCGTTAACTTTGACTGCATTAAAGCATAAGCAAAGACTGTTAAATAAATGTTATTTCTATGCCAGATATACATATACAACATGGCTGGCACAAGAGTGGCACTGTTCCCTAACCCCCGCATCACGACAGCACAGTGACTCCCATCTGAGTGAAATCGGCTGGCAATGAGGTCATACGTATCGATACTGAAATAGCGATTCTTTAGATCTAAGAATTGATTCAAATGTTAAAATATCATCATTTACATGGTTATTTAAATGCTTATATTATTAGTAGGACGGGGGGGTGGGACTTTCAGGGGTGCAGACACTCTGGTGATTCACAGTGGTGATTCGGGAAATGGAACGATCGATCTGCCGGCAGCCGCTACCCCACTTGGAAAATTTTATCAGCAGGGCTGGCACAGAATATCCAGATCAGTATTAGTGTTACCTGCCTTGGTATTGGATTGAATTTGGTCAAAAATTGTGATATCACTCATCTCTAATTGCAAATTGGCGCCCCCTCGGATATATCGTGGAGCTGTTCTGTGCTGGCGCTGTAGAGGAGTACTTCTAGGGGCCACCGGTTTAGCCAGGCAGTTTTACATTGTCTTGGATCAGGATGAACAATATATACAACAGTACCAAGGTTGGTACTGCCCGTATGTATATAATTTAGTGGTATTGCCCATCCCTACTATGTACGTCGAATATTTTTGCGTCAGTCGGTTTTGCACATGTTGAAAACTGCATAGCGTCCTACTAAAAGATGGAGATGGTTGCATTGGACAATCAGCTATTTTCCATAGTGGAGGATGAGAGATTTCATTGGCTCATTCACCACTTAGTAGGGATGGTGATGCCATCTTTTCGATCCAATTAGATGCAACACCAAGGCTGGTATCGATACTGATCGTGATACCAATATTCGGTGCTGAGGACAGAATTTGCCAAGCGGGGATGTGCCAGCAGATCAGTCATTCCATTGCACTAGTCACTAATGTCTGCGCACCTGGCAGTCTTTCCCCATCTCCCCTCTCATGGGCGGCCCTCGCTGGTAGTAATTCATGTTCAGCTCCCTATAATGATTAAGCATTTAAATTACTATGCAAATATACGGTATTTTAGCATTACAATCGATTCTCTAATTGAAAACTTCAGATTGAAAGAATCAATATCTCATTATCAATCGGCAAATTCTTTGCACTTAGAACCTGGCCAAAGTCTCCCAAGTTGGCGCTATTTCCCTGATGTCTCAATAGCTGCATTATACGACATATTAGCTGCATACATTCTTAAAATCTTTAGAAGTAACGTCACTGACTTGAGTTATATTATACATTTGTGGAACTCAGAAGTTAGCTGGATATCTGTATCGGTTATCAGTATTGGTAGTGTTACACTGAAAATATATTGGTTATCATACCGGCCAAAATTTCCATATCAGTGCACTACTTACATGATTTCTATAAAAAAGTCATCGGTATGGACTTTTTCATTAGGTAATCGCTATCAGGATGTAGTATAATCTACAAAGAATGTAATGTAAATTATAATCTGAATATGGTAGTAGAAAGAGATGGTAGAATTAATAAATCTTTACAGAATTAGCTCGCTATCCTATGGGGTCTGATATCTGCCTGCTGGTGCCACCTACTGCTTCTATTGTGAATTACATTTTTATAAGCTCAGTATTTCAATGAATAACCATCTCCATGCAGCAATGGAGGGTGGTGCGGTAGTTAGCACTGTTGCCTCACACCTCTGGGACCCGGGTTCGAGTCTCCGCCTGGGTCATGTGTGTAGAGTTTGCATGCTCTCCCCGTGTTGTCGTGGGGTTTCTTCCGGATACTCCAGTTTCCCCCCACAGTCCAAAGACATGCTGAGGCTGATTGGCGCTCCTAAATTGCCCATAGGTGTGTGAGTGTGCCCTGCGATAGGCTGGCCCCCCCATCCAGGGTTGTTCCCTGCCTCGTGCCTGTTGCTTCCAGGATAGGCTCCGGACCCCCCACGACCCAGTCGGAGAAGCGGGTTGGACAATGGATGGATGCAGCAATGGGATCTATAAATCAAGGAATCGTGTGCTTCTTTAGCAAAACTATACTGCTGTACAATACTCAGAGGGCAAAGTGCTAGAGCTGACCACAGGAATGTACTGTAGTATTAGAACCTCTCGAGAAAGAAGATCTTCTGTCCATCTGCCTGTTCTTGTCCTTTGCAGTGCCAGCAGAGGAAACGCTCTGATGAGTCCCAAACTAGAATGGGGCTGATAGGCTTGAGAGGGGCAGCTGGGTTTCATGGGGGGAAGGTCGTGGATCTTACAGACCAGGCAGCAGCTGGGATACACAACCTTGGGATGAGTTGGATCATATCCTAGGTAAGAGGGTCCATGAGGAGCAGGGATATGCCCTCACTGTCATCAGCGCTGGAGGAGTGGCTGAGGGTGCACTGACAGCAATGCAACGACCCAGCCGCTAAGGAGCTGCACCTTTAATCAACAGGTTTACATTTGCATGGTGCCCAGCCTCCTGCTGAGCCCTTAATCTAAATTTATTCAATAAAATATCCAGCAGATTGTGATGACAAGAAACCAGCTGCTCAGCACGAGACGGTTGTCAGCGTCACTGCATGGAACGGCATCAAACCCAGAAAACAGTTTACGACACTATAGTTTATAATAGTGTATTGTGTATAGGTCTCGGTAATGGGTGAAATTAAATGAGAAAGACACAGTCATTTGGCTTTTAAATTACTGCAAAGTCCGCTTAAGATCGTTACAGAAAATGTGGGAAAGCGGGTCCGTTCTGGTTTATGAGCATTAATGAACTTCATTTGAAGTGGTGAGGGAATAATTGGAAAATATGGTTTTTCTGTTTCATTGCCCCGGAAAAAAAAAAAAAATCTGCCGTGCAGAGTTATGTGACAGGTTTTAATTAATGAAGGAGATTTTTCAGATGGGATTTTCTGGAGAACTCCAGCAGTTGCAAAGGGGAGGCTTACAGTATATGATGCTATAAGCATATAAGACCCCCTCCCTCTGACCTACTTTTCACACTGCAGATCACTTTATAAACCCTGTGAGACAGCTATAGATTGACATCAGGATGCGTCCCCTCCAAGACAGAACAAAAAGCTTAGTTGTGAAGCAGTCAGCTGAGGTACCCTGGCTGATTTAACCCCACCTTTTGGAAGAATAGTGGCAGCCCGATGTGTCACCATTGGGCTCTTGGTCATGAAGGATGCACAGAATCATAAATTAAATCATAGCAAACTGCCAGTGGTCAGGAAACATGCTGAATGGGCTCTTCAGGATAGCAACATGCATATTTAGCAACCAGCTGCTAATTTCACAGATGCTTTTTCCATTTTAAAATTTGATTTTGGCACGTGTGCAGTTATTCTTCCACAACTCTCATCAGCTGCCAGTTTACTGTAAATGGGATGATGCCCCTGATTAATTGGTGGTCAAGTACTTGATACTGTGCCATCACACTATCTGCAAAAAGCCCTGGTGAAACAAACATTAACACCAGAAAACAAACTAAAAAATGACCTGATGGACCTAAGAGATGAATCCCCTGGAAATGAATACTTCCAAAGGCCTCCAAATCGACAGAAAGCCGGCCTACAGCCCTGTGGACCGTTACAGGCTACATGGCCTCTAACCTTTGCGATCTGTTGTGATCTGTCGTGATCTGTTTACTCTTGTCATAGTTCCTGATTTGTTTAATATGCAATATGGAGCTGCGTCAGTGTTTGTTATTGGAGCAGAGGAGATTGTGGCTACACAAATAATGTCAGGACCACAAAAGAGGGGCTAGTTGTCATCAGCAGCATCAGTACTACTATGTCTAGGAAAAGGGAAATGCAGGCAAAAGAAAATGAGAATTTAGCCTTTGGCTTCGGCTTCATGTGGGCGGCACTGGGGATGTCACCAATCATCCTGCCACCAACCCAGAGTGCATCACAGTGCCGTGGCCGCTGGCGTGATACAGCTGCTCATTTTTTATTTTTCTCCAGGTACTGGGCTACCATTGTGGGCTAGTGGGCCGTGTCTCTGTGCCCCCACTGGTCCGGAGAAAGGCTAACGACCCACAGCACCTAGAGTCCTGCCACAAAACACATACATAAACATAGATACACTCATACATACACAAGGATACAATTCTCAAGCAGCAGGCAAGGAAACTTAAAAGAAAATGCATAAATGGTTGAGGCAAGGTGGAACTTACTGGGATTGGCTGGATCACCACAGGTGGTCAAACGGTGAGGGTGAGGCACGGCGGGAGTTAGCGAACGATGAATGGTCACACAAGTGCTTCAGATGGAGTGCCACTGCTTCTCTTGTCCCTTTCCCAAAATGCACTGCTGCAGTACAGAACATGCTGTAGCTACCTCCGTTCTGTCCTTTGTCACAACCACTGGAATTGCACAGATGTTAGTGGAAGCCCATTCTTGAAGGTGTGGAAGCACTGGTCAAAATGTATAAAAATAAATGCAGCTACTTTTATTCATTGTATCTCGGACTGTCCACTTATTCAGCCTTTATGGCACCAGACTTTAAATATTTTGAGCAAATGACTTGGAATAACAATACCATTTTCACCAAGGTTGTGTCTATTGAGTGACAGGGAGCAGATGCCAAATCTTACAAAGGGAGAGTTCTCTGTGATTATGGTGGGGGTCTCTGTGACGGCTAGAGTCATTCTGAGACACTGGAAGACTCCCAAAACCGCACAGTTAAAAGAATGGGTCATTATGATGACTAAGCTTCGTACGAACGTTTGCTCTACAAACTACATAATAAGAATAAAGCAGAGGTTCTTGTGGGTATTCCGGTTTGGGAAGACTTTTGGTCTTTTGTGTCGCTGTCTTTACAAGTGACATAATAACTTTTCATATTTTTATTTTTGTTAAGATCATTTACTTATCTTCTCTCTCCTTAATTAGTATTCCGTCTGCACCTGTTAATTACAGCCACTGAGTATATTCTGGCCCTGATGTGCAGTATTTGTAAAATTTGTAACCTGTGTTTTGGATGATATTATCATGTACTGGATCAAAACAATAAAAACTTGAATCATAAAAATAAATAAATAAATAAATGCAGCTGCAACAACAATGATGATGAAGAAGATGATGATGATGAAAGGAAAAAATGGCTGGCCAGAAGACAGGATTCTGGGTTTCCAGAATCAATGTGTTTTTCTTAAAGGTGTTTTTCACTCTCCCCCAAGAGGACATTATCACTGGTTGTCCTCCGAGGCAGGATGTGAAGACGCCTCTGAAAAAACAGTGGAGTTGTAGCTGGATTGGCCAGCATTGGCTGGATGTAGCCGAGACCCCAGGCGATTCGGCACCAAATCCAGGGCGGCACTGGAGTCAATGACGGGAGCACTAATGGGGCCAATCAGGCGCAGGAAAAACTAGGGGGTGTCAGGAGAATTCAGACAGCGGCGGTTCCACCACCGTGACTGTGGTCTCTCGAGCACCACCGTCTCTGCAGAACTCACTCCGGCATCTTATTCTCGAATCACAGGGTGCTGCGCTCTCTGTGCTCAGTGCACGGCGCGAGAGCAGACGTCATAGCAGCTGGTAATGAATATGAAAGGCTGCCGGCTTTCGCTCAAACATTTAACTGCCATTATGGTCCTGGGTAAGGCACTTCACCGGAATCCAGAAAAAAACCAAGCAGTAAGGCTGCTTCAAGTAACACGTCTGTTAATCGGTTAAATCAAGTCAAAGTCAAATGCTTTATTTGTCAAGTGCATGATGAACAAATTCACTCATATATTGAAATGCTTATGACAAGGCTTGCATAAACATTACTCAGATAAAATCTCATAAGGTTTTAACTTAAGAATATCAAAGCACAAAAAGACAAAAATTGCCCCCGATCTCAAGAAATATACAGTTAATGTGCATCACAAGTTGCAAGGTAAAGCCAGCCAATACCTGAAAACAGACAGATGTAGAATGAGCAGCAGATGTAATTTGTAGTGCAAGAACCATAATAAGCAATCAAATAAACAAATAAATAACTAAAATTCTGCAACTAATGTAACCTCTTACACGGAATTAACCAATCCAATGACCTGTGCAAAAAAGCTGTTTTCAGCAGATACATAGACAACTATTTAAACAAGGTATACAGAGCCTCTGCAACCAATGGCATGGTTCAGAATCCTCTGACAGAATGTCACCTAACCCCCCACCCCAGTCAATTTTACAAATAATTTTATGTATTCAAGGGTCCCTGTAATGTGCTGGACCCCCTGAATCTGCCAGGGCTCCTACACCCCCCTTGCTATATACAGCCACAGTCCACCTCAGACACCAGGATACACAGCTAAAACACCCCCCCCCCCGACCTTTATGGCACATACGCCACCCCCACCCCTCATTCCCAGCATCAAAGCCACAGGAGCCACAGGCAGCAGTCCGGCTTGTAGGACAGGACGGACAGCGATGGGACACTTCAAAGCGACTAGGAGCATGTCTTTGTAGTTGGGGTGGGGGCATTCTGAGTGGCGGGGCCCTTGAACTGTCTATGACCGAATGGCTGTCCCGGGGCAGCGAATCAGCTGGCCTGCGTGCGACGGCTAAGCCCCAGACAAGCCATATATAGCAGGAAAGTTTAAAAAGAAGGGGCCCCATTTTTCACAGAGGCTGTCCACACGCACGGTGGCGGGGGGGGGGCTGCCGTTCCCGCTCCGAGAGCTGCATGCCGAGTCCGACCAGGAACGCCAGTGACATTTCAGTCCTAGAGTCACTTCTGGTCCCCTGACATCTCGCGATCCGGAGCAGCCAACCAGCCCGGACAGGGGGGATGTATTGCTTTCGGGGCCTCGCTCAAAAAGTCCCCCGATTCCCCCAGTCCAGTGACTGATGGTGGCCAACAGGGGGCCCCCGAATACGGGTCACTGGTATAACATGCGCGTTCCTTGTGTGAGTGTTCGCTCCTTGACCCTGCTTAGCCGGATCGGGTCTTGAAGGAGATGCACCGTGACGAATCACATCCCCGTGTCTTCCATCAGAGAGGGATTCTCCTCATGGATATATGTCATATGAAAGAGGGGCTATGAGGGCCCCCCCCCTACACTAAAAAACATCCATTGCATTTCTCAGCTTCCCTACAAAAGGCACCAATGTCCCATAAATCACAGGATGCTCAGTGCAAACCCGCCCCAGACCGCTAACGGTGTCCAGTACCCAGAATGTCTATACAAGTTTAAGCGAGAAGTATGACTTGGTGATACCTCAAGGTCGGGTGGGGGAGAGGGGGCGTCCCATGTGCCTGGCCTGTCCTCTAGACAGCCGGAACTTTGCACCTCAGTCATTTCTCTTAACATGCCTTCGGGGAAGCCTAGCTTGGATTTACGAAGCGCTCTGAGGAGAAAGAGAAAAGAGAAAAACGAAACTTTGGTGTGTATCGCAGCATGTAGTGCCGTGTGATATCTCAAGGTAGATAGATTAAGCTTTCCGTGTGGCTAATTAAGGAATCTCGGAACGGAGGGTGTGATCGATTACACATGGAACCGTGTCGACATGGTGAGGTCATCGCTCCTCGCGGCCGGGAGGGGGGAGAGCGTGCTGACCCCCAGGTGTGAAGGCAGGTCTCACCCCAGCGCGTACTCCGGCCTCCCCGCCAGAACTTCAGGTGCCTTGGACGGGTTCAGTGGCATGAGAGAATTTGCTATTTGGGGGGGGGGGGCTGTTAAATGATCTCTGCAGCTCGCCGTCATTTCGGACTCCCCCTCTTTGCACAGGAGACCAAAGGCACCCCTTTATATTTGGTTTCATCCCATTTTTCTGCTGGAGCTCGATGGGGCGATAAGAGGTCAGCGTGAACAAAGGCGCTCTGTTCCGGGACGGGGACCTGGGCCGCGGTCCGCAGGTGGGCAGCCGGACGGCACCTTTTCCTGAAGCCGGTTTTCCGTCAGCAGCTTCTCAGGGGCTCAGATTGGACCCGGCGGCCTGTTAAGGGGGCCGGGGGCAGCCCCGCCCCAAGCCCGCCCCTGTGGCCCGACTCAGCCTTCTTTTCAGCACTCGGAGACCTCATGACCCTCCCCGCCCCCCCCACCCGGCTCACCTCTCAGCCCCGTAATCGCCGATGCTGCGAAGAATCAGTCGCTTCTCCGGCTTAGTGCCAAGCTGGGGGCGCATGTGGTGGGGGAGGGACTCTGTCAGTGCTGTGTCTGTACCCACTCTCAGCTGAGAGGGAACCAGGTGGAAAGCATGACGACTGGAGTACCAAGTGGATGGATGGATGGATGGATGGATGGATTGATTCCTGGGGAGCATGCGAGCCATCTGTGTACAAGGTCTGCTCCAAATATGAATCATTAGCAAGAAGCTCTATGGAGTCAGGGTGAAATTTTAAATCCACATGCTTGATTTTGTATATTGCAGATTTACTCTGCCTTTGGCATTTGCTACAATCACCATTGATGGCAATATTTCCTTGTTAATAATAATGATAATAAAGAGGGACATTCCTCCTCCCTATGCCCGATCCCCCCCCCCCCAATGGCCAGCAGAATGTGTGATTCGCGGGGGGTCTGTTTGGGTCTGCCACCTTTCAGGCTGGTGCATTAACTTGGGGAGCTGATTCATCCTAGTCAGTGTGCTACTGCGTCTGGGACAGTGTGGGGGTGCTGGGGGGGGGGCTGCCTACCTGCCCCACCCCACATCGGTCTGTCTGCCCTAGAGATGATTCCTGGGGACTGGGCTGTTGGCCGGCTAACAGGC
This sequence comes from Hippopotamyrus pictus, assembly GCA_026781145.1. Classification (NCBI taxonomy): domain Eukaryota; kingdom Metazoa; phylum Chordata; class Actinopteri; order Osteoglossiformes; family Mormyridae; genus Hippopotamyrus; species Hippopotamyrus pictus. The sequence goes on along the minus strand of JAODLC010000036.1, from coordinate 17,338,080 downwards.
CACAGGATGTGAGCGTGAATCTTCTAATATGAATGAATTCTTGCATCCCATCGGCACGGTATCTCAGATCGGTGTTCTGTTTATGCTGAGGATCCGGGGGAGCCGGGTCATTTCCAGGAGCCCCAGAACCGTAGCAGGTATCGGTCCGCTTAGGCCTCGCCCTAGTAATTCAGCTGGGGTAATTCAGTTACATAGGTACAACTGGGAAAAACATCCGGGGATATGGGTGTTTTTCCTGTAACTCGATATTGTCGGCGATGATTCAGCTCTGTGGCGGATGGCCCCGTGGGTCTATCCTCTTATTCGATTATTGAAGCGTATTCGTCATTGTCGAGGGTGGAGCCAAGCCGCACGTATCCACACGACCAGGGCGGGGATCTGTTAGCGATTTAGCCTCAGCACTCGAGTCAGATTCTGACTCTGCCAGACAGCTCGAATGTTTCTTTTATGGCAAATAAAGTGTGGCACACAATAAGGCTATTTAAATCAGACCATCCCCCCCCTTAAAAAACGTCTCGAAAATACACCCAACGTTACAAAAGCAAAGCAGTGACTCAGATTCTTTTTTTTTCTCAACCTGCAGCTTTTCCAGTAAGTTTGGTCGTTTTAATCTGGGACTCTTGAGGCGGGATCCACAGAAAGCCGGCTCTCTGTCACCCCCGATGACACCTGTGGGCTGTGAATGCACTGGTCTGCCTGGGAATGATGGTGGGGCATCAGCTTTTCGGATATCGCATATCGTCAACGCTAAGTGCTTGGCTTCGGGCTGCGGGTTTCTGTCAGCGGGGTCTAATCACACTTTATTGGTTTCTGCTAAACGATCGGACCTGATCGGGCATCTCTTGCTCTCCGCTTTCAGTCGCAATTTCACGTAGAGCCGTGTGAAGATCTCTGCTATTGTGAAAAGCTGCTTCTGAGACTGGGAGATGGGAGGGACAGGGACTTTATTTGGGGTGGGATGAGAGAAGTTTGACAGAACAGTGGAGAGGAACAGAAGAGGAGACGGGGGATTTGGGAGCGGGCTACAGCTGAGTGTGGGCGGGGCTCCGAAAGTGTGTGTCTGTGTGTGAGGGGGCGTGTCTGTGTGTGGGGGGGCGTGTCTGTGTGAGGAGGCGTGTCTGTGTGTGAGGGGGCGTGTCTGTGTGTGGGGGGGCGTGTCTGTGTGTGTGGGGGCGTGTCTCAGGGGTTTGTCATCCATGGCTGGATGATAAAAGTGGTTTATAACTCTACTGATCTATAATTATGATGATGATGAGGATGATGATGATGAGGATGATGATGAGGATGATGATGAGGACGATGATGATGATGATGATGATGATGAGGAGGAGGATGATGATGATGATGATGATGATGATGATGATGTGTCCGCTTTATCTAAAGATTCCTTCAAATAGGTATTATATTGGAATAATTTACTTTTTATAGAGTAAGCATGACCTTTTCTGGAACCTCAACATGCAAATTTCATATTAAGTCTCTTTTGATCTCTGCTCAGACTGGTCAAAGCTCATTTTCCTCGACAAACGCTGTGGCACTAAGGACAGCTGAGGGGCTCCCAAAACCAGACATCCATGATTGTTTGCCTTTTCTGAATTAATCCTGCATGTACATTTTATGAAATGACTGAATCTTGGAAGCCTTCTAACAAATGTGGCATCTTCCGGAAAACTCTCTGCAGCATACATCTGCTCTTTTCATGTTTACTAAACTAACAGGAAATGCAATGAGTCATAAACCACCTGTACTCAGGTGTGAGCAGAGCTGTGTCATGTGACTGGGATCGCCTATTCTGATTTGTCCTGGTTTGTTCACAAATTTGCATTTTCCCACCTGTCTTGTTTTGCATTGGCCCAGCATTGACACCATTTCCCCATTTAAGTCCCTGCTTATCTGAAATTCTCCATAGTCTATTTTGTTTGTTTCCTTCCCACAAACCCTCTGCTCCTTTGGTTTTTCCATTTATGCTGCTGTCGGAATTTCGCCTGGCCTCGTCTCTCCCTACAAATGAAAAACAAACATCGGAGCGAGTCCACCTCCCAGACCAGAGACTCCCACGGTTTTATTCCCGAAACTCCTCTCCCTGTGACTTCACAGACCTTCGCACCGGCGGCAGATGAACGAACGACTTGATTAACGCCGTTGCATGACAAGATTGCCGTACCCCAGCCGTACAAAGAGCGGGAATTCACTAAAACCCTCTGATGTCGATGAGTAAGACGTGAATGACGTCCCTGGGAACAGGAGACTCTTTGAGCTGAACAATAGAGAGAGAGATGACATTAATTAAATGGGAAGAAATACAGGAGGAGCACCTGAAGATCTTCCAGTGAGATAAGTCAGCAGTAGATCATGGAGACCCCAGTGTCTGGGGACCTGGGAGTGGCCTCAGGCTTTCTGGGCTTCTGGTGCCCCCCATTGCTCTAAATAAAAAACTTCTGACATTTTTGTGGGGTTTGAGCAGAACTTTAATGTTTTTTTTATTTCGTTTGCCTTAGACTGGCATCCAAGGTATTCCGTTTGTCCCGTGCTGCCTGGACGGGGCTCCGGCTGATGGTAACGTTGGACTGGATAAGTCGTTGGGTGCCTGGATGGATGATTCTTCTGGAAAACACACCTGCTCATGCCTGCTGACTCAATTTTCTTCCCCAAAGTGAATTCAGGCATAACTGCATTGGCGGGCAACAGGCGTTAATGGCAGTTCAGCTCTGTGAGAATCCGCTCTCTGCCAGGTGGGCGATTTTCTCACCACCTTCTTTTGTTTTCCCTCCTTTAAAACACCTCCCCCCCCCCCCCCCCCCCCCCCCGTGCTCAGTTCCCGCTCAGGTGCCTTTAAAAGGTCCGTAGTTCTGAGTTCTCCTTCCAGACGGTCTGCTTGAGTCCCACGCCGAAGCCTTTTCCCATGGAGCGTGACCAGCAGACTACGCGAGGGCCTGCTGTTATCGCCGTGACGGTCCGTTAACATCGTCCATCCCCCCCCCCCCCCATATCAACCCCTCTCTCGCGCTCTCTCTCCATCTCACGCCACATTTCCACTGAAAGGCCTGCTTTCTTCTCCTCCTCTCTTTTCTTCTTTCCCCTCTTCCTTTCCCTTCAGAGTGGAGGAGCTGTCAAAGCGGCTTGCACATGCGGAGACGGGAGATGGATGACGAGGTTACAAGTCCAAATTTGTGAGATGCCAATCAGAGCAGCTGCCCCGGGGCCCGAGAGGGCAGGCCTTACAGCTGTTAGCATATCATATCACAGTCACCTGCCCCCCCCACATCCTGCAGTTTATAGGCCTTGTATTGCCCCGGGCTTCTCTTTATGTTTTATTTCGCAGTGTGTAGTCTGTGATCGGGACCAAGTGGGATTGGGACCGCCCCCCCGGCTCCTTGTTAATTAAAAAAGAATCATGCCTGTCATGATTGGGAGGATGGGGGGGGCGATCGAGGGATATACGTAAGGAGAACGGAACGCAGCCGCCGTTTCATGTGGCGGGCGTGGGGAGGCGGAGAGGCCCCCTCCCCATTGCCGTAACACAGTACCCGGGTGGCACCTTCATGGGCAATTTCCCTCCCCGGAAAACCCCAACACCGGCAGTTCCCCAGAGGAGAGGGACTCCGCGTTCTGAAAGTGTGATATCATCACCTCCAGGATTGCTGACCTCTGAGGGAGCCTAGGAGGGGTGCTGTGTGGCTTAGCAGGTTGGGATGCAGTTTGTGACCGGGAGGTCGATGGTTTAAATCCCCAGGTCGGCACTGCTTTCTCAAAATGTACATTGCTTTGGATAAAGGAAATTACTAAATAAATGAAAAGCTATATTACAGAGGTCAGTGGAGACTCCATCACAGCCCAGACGGGTCGGCTTCACTGGACGGGGCCGGCGTACCAACACTCCCCTCCCCGCCCGGATACGGGCCGTGTGCCAGCATGCCACCGCAGCTCAATAAAATGTGCAAATAAAACTACTGTTCTTACGGACTTCCCTTGCCACGGCAGTGGGTTTAATCCAACCCCACCCCCCACCCCCTGCATATGGGGTGTTTAAAAACAACAATCCATATGTTCCATCTTCTGGAAGCTCAGCATTACAGAAATGTTAATGGTGATTATCCGGCTGCGATTGGGTAGTGGCTTAGCAAATGAAAAATAAATTTCTTTTTTGCGTATCGCGTCATGCTCTCCTCGGAGACACATACAGGTGAGAGTGAAGCGCAGGGTCTGCATCTGGCGACAGCCACTTACCTGATGCTCTGGTTAAGGGTCCAGCTCCAGGGTCTAGCTGACATGTGGCTATTCTGCCAAGCGCGGGATTGGAACCTATGACCTTCCGGTCGCAGGTCGGATCACAGAGGCCTAACCCACGGATACACACACCGTCCCCCAAATCTGTGCTGTCAGGGCGGTACTGATGATGACTGTGTGGGGAAACTCCAGCTCCGCCTGAGCTGTACGCTGTTTTGGCGACTCAGTTCTCCTTTTTCCGTGTTTAATTGCGTCTCCTTTGAAGGGCGCGACACAGTGCGTGCCGTCACGCCAAAACGCAGTGCAGATGCTAACGGCCTGAAACGCAAACCTCACAGGCAGTCGCCGCCGAGCGTGACCCTGAATGTTTCTGATGCCGCTCCAGGCACGTCTGGGTGAGCCCCTTCCTGGGGGGGTGGTGCTGCTCTCTGACCCTCCCCACTCATCTCCTCAGTGGGGGCGATGGGAATTGGAATTGCCGGCATGTAATGGATCCGGACTTCATTTTGGCTTAAGTGCCGCTTTTATGCTGTAACTTGCTGGCTTTCCCTCACCACAGCCGCCCATTACCCTTCCTGCGGAGGGGGGCACTGCTCTCTGACCCCCCAGCCGGGCGTGGAATGAAAGGGCTTCAAGGGGTCGCAACATCTGGCTGTGGCCAAAATCCGATTCTCTCCTGAGTGAAGCAGAGTTATCTGGCTTTCAGCTGCGAATTGTAATCGGTGGACTGCCAATTACAGCGCCCCTGGATGTGGGGGGAGCTAATACAACCCCCCCAATAATCATGTTTCCCCCATAATGCGTGGAGAACTCAACCCCCACAGTGTTCCAGCCAAAGTTATGCCCTTGATGTAGGGGCACTGAATGTTCTACGAATGCATTATAAAAGCATCATGAAGGTGTAGTTAATGTAAAGTGTTACCAAATTTTCCTATTCTATTTTGATCTGTCATCCTTCAGTGAATTCACAGCGCACCCATAGATTGTGTCTCCATTTGGAGAAGCACCTTCGCTCTGATCCGGTGGTAAACTGGAGGAGCTCCAGGAGATGGGCCGCGTCCCTTGTGTGGGATTTCGAAGCTCTCCGTGAGGCTTCGGGGGTTTGTAGGCATGTGTTCAGGGCACATGATCAGAGAAGCTTTCTGGTCCTCCTCAAGCAGCACAGGGGTCGGCTGTCGCAGGGTTTGAGGGAAGCGCAGGGACAGATCATGTGATACAGTGTGTCCATCATACTTATTTAGGGGTGCTCTGCTGACCATGGGATTTGAACCAATAACCTTCTGATCACAGGCACAGTAACCCACTGAACCATGAACAACCCCCACTTATCACCCTTACAGCCCCCAACGTCTACCTGTCTACCTTTTATTCGGAGCACGATATTAAGTCAGATTTGGCCGCTGACTTAGGGGAGTGTCGTGTAACTGAGCCGACGGCTCTGTTCCCCGCCTGGTGACTTCCAGACCCCCGCCGTCAGATCCAGGCTCTGCCGCTGCCCGTCCGTGGAATGGCTTTGAAGTGGCTGCGGGACCCTGGGTGTGGGGGAGACACTGAGGCACAGACCGACAAACGGGAACATTATTGGTCAGGAAGAAGGCAACTGAGGGGCCAGTTTAGGAAAGAAAAGACCCGCCTTGTTGGAAAAAAAACGAGGATTTCATGTAGAAGAAACAGGAAATGTTTCAGCCAGTGAGTAATACGGCATGAGGCCGCTATTCTGTGACAGCTATGCTGCGCGTACAGCGAAGGGGCCTGTGTTATGTACTGCGGGGGAGGGGGTCCCGTGGGGGAGGGGCGACTCCTCTTTTCGTCTCTAACCACGCAGATTCAGGGGCCCCAGGATAATTATAGGGGCCCGAAAACCTACTGGGGGCATATTTCTTCAGACCTAAAATGCCAGCCCATATGGGGTGGGGGCAAGGTGACATTTTGTCAGGGGGCCCAGAATTTCGTGCCACGCTCCTAGTTAGCCAGGAAACAGTTCTGAGGCTGCTTATAATTTGGAATTGAACCATTTTGATTCGGGCTGGCATATGGCCTGATATATTTGAAGATGCCTAGAATCCAGAATCCTAGTTATTTAACCAAAGACCTGACTTTGGGGCCATGCAGTGCCTGGGGCCCCGTCTCCATGGCGTTGCGGGGGCCATTACTCTCCTGCATCTGCTTTTGGATGGGCCACATGCAGAGCATTTCCCCGTCGCCGAGTACAGCTGCTTGGCCCGCCGCCATCCGTGCGCAGACGGTTTTATCACGCCGAGCGTTTAGTCAAGGCCCCCCCCCAACCCCCCACCATAATGCCGGACGTCCTGCATCATCTATGTCTGTAACTCCGCCGTCTCTGATCTTTCTGACTTGCGTCATGCTGAGTCTGTTGTCTTTGTGTTACCACCACATCCTTCAAGTGGCACAATGAACCTTTGTAGTATTTTTTTTTTTTTTAAAGCACCTTCATTTTAGCTCATCTCACAATAAAAGGGGAAACGGAAATGATATCCCTCCCTCCCATTAAATTATCTTAAAATGAGACTGGGTAGCTTTTATCTGCTGTACCTGTGTTGGATTGGGTATGGAACTTGACGGCCATTTTGACTGATTTACCTTAAGTACTGTAATAAATAGGCACGTGGTGGTCCTTTTTCCCTGTGGCTAGTCCATTGTGACAATGACCGGCAATCTCTCTCAGAGATTGGATGTTCTGGTGCTTCTGAGATCATGTCTTCTCAGTCAAGCCTATCTCATGGCTTGTAGGATGTAAATGACCAGAGACGTTTGTGTTTCTGCCCTTGCTTCTGCCTCACTTCTCTGGATGAATGTTTAATAGTATCACATTGACCATGGGTCTCTCCAGCACATTGGCTACCTGTCAATGCTTATCTGTCGTGGTGACAGCAGACTGACATTAGCCCTCTACAGGCAGATTCAGGAAGTACAGAAATTTCATCGCAATGAGCGATGGAGATGAGCTAGTAGGGTGAATCCAGCAACCCTACAGTTAAGTTAGAAAGTAGAGTATACAGTAGTAATATTCGTGCGTTCCATTTGTCCTCTGAACTCGGATTCTGAGTCGGATTCTGAGTTTTGAAGTGACGACATGCGCGCTCCCGTTTCTCAGAGATCCGAGAAATATCTCAGAACAGCACAGAGGATCCCGTGTTCAGAATCCAAGATGGCTGCGCCCTTTATAAACAGAAGGGAAAGTTGTTGTTTTATCCTGTTTAAGCACTACTTCTCATTTGTGGCTCATTAAATCGGTCGCACACACTATACCGTCCAACTTATCTGTGAACATTGTTACGTTTTATACATTATGGAGTTTTTCTGTGAATCACCGCGCGTAACGTGTTATCAACAATGGCTACCAATTAACCTGGCTAGAATTGGATTTCATGATTAGTCGGATTACTTGTTGGATTTAAGGTAGTTCGGGCTAATTGTAAGTGAATGAAGATAAAGGGCATTTAAACTGAGGTACCTTAAATCCGACAAGTTGCCCAGCTAAGCAAAAAATATTGTTTTTTCATATGGGTCCAGGGTATTGCTACTTCTGCGGCAAGCGGGGTTTTCCCGAGTTTTTAGCGGATGAGACGTAATATCAGAATCCGAAAATCGGATCCCAAGGCAAATGGAATGCACGATATATTCTTTGTTTTTGCTTTCTAAGCTCGTGAAGAAAGGGGTGATCATCCTAGCACAGTGAAACCCTGTTTGTGTGACCCACAATCTGCATGTATTTATAGTCTGAATGATTAGATTAGATTAGATTAGTCTGCTCATGTTCATTCCCTTAGAATGACTGAACACGGGAGATTTTCTGGTCGAATTTAAAGTTAAATCAGCAGGAAAATATATAAACCACTTATTTTAAAATGTTTTTTTTACTACCTTCCATGCCCCAGGGTGCTATACATATACTTTAACAACAGCATGATAGAAACAATTCATAAAATAACAGCCATGCTGTTGCATGCAGATGGGTCCACGGCTTTTAATGTTCCACAAACGTTAAAGTATTTGTGGAAAAATCCAGAACTTGGTGGAGGGAGCAAAAACCACCCAAGGTAATCCTGGAGAAGAACAGGCTGAGTCCAAGACCAACCAGCTGCCCTTAGACCCTTCAATTTTTCTTCCACAACCTCACCCATCAGCATGCAGATTGTGACCCAATCGGGTGTCTGCAGTCTGAAGCTGAGGATGGTTCTGGAACCTAGATAGTTTCTCTGTCTGATGGTTGGTGTCAACTGTAATGGATGAGCATCCTGTCCAGGGTGTCCCCTTCCTCTTGTGCTGCTATAGACTGGCATCCAGTCCAGGGTGTCCCCTTCCTCTTGTGTTGCTATAGACTGGCATCCAGTCCAGGGTGTCCCCTTCCTCTTGTGCTGCTATAGACTGGCATCCAGTCCAGGGTGTCCCATCTCTTATGGCCTGTGTTTCCCAGGATAGACCGCAGGCTCATGGTGCCTCTGTACTGAATTAGTGGTTATGGAAAATGGATCGATTGATAGGTGGGTAGACGGATGGAATAATAGCATTCTCTATAAGATTCCACAGAAAAGTCAGGCTTTCACCATTTATGGAGGCTCCTTTCAAGGGGAGTTATTTAGGGAGATTCATTTGTGGGGGTGTGTGTGTGTGAGGAGTCATGGTCACATAATAGGGCGGAAACCATTAGCCACCTCACCCAATGTGTGGCGGAGGCCTTGCTGTGTCCGGGTGAGGAGCTGCTGAGTACTCATGGGAAGTGTCAGCAAGTGTTCATGGGAATTGTAGTCTAAATCTGCAAGTTTTTCATGAAACAACAGAGATCATAACAGTAAAGGAAGTATGGTTTAAATTTGATCCTACAAAAATGAATAACGCAGCTTTGTAAACCATTTAAATATGTTATAGGGCAAGGCTGTAAAGAGTTCAGTGAGTTCATCACAAAGTGAGACACCTTTCCAGACATAATGTGTCCTCCAGCATTTAAGGATGTAGAGCAAAAAAAAGGGACGATGACCGAGGAGGATTCTGGATCCAAATGCGGCCGTTTACACCCGGCCGCCGCGATACCGCTGGTCGATCCCTTCTGATCTAGGGGGTGTCAGGGTACGTCTGCAGGTGTAGGGGGTGTACGCATACACAAACAGCATGATTTATGAACTGCTGCCTTCTAACGCCTGTTATGGGCTTGACTAATCGTGACTAATCACTCAGAAAGTGCTGGAACAGATTGCATCTGGCCTCAGGATCCAGAACCCAGCTCCTCCACGCCTTACCCCACTTCCCCACTGCTCTCTCTGTCTGTCTGTCTCTCTCTCTTTTTGCTTTTGTTACTCCCCACCTGGGACTTGATGAAACAGTCTGAGCCACAGGAGAGCAGGAGGAAGTGGGGGGGGGTAAGAGGGGGTAACAGGAAGGGGGGGGTGGTGCTGAGGTCAAGGTAGGGCCCTGGCGAGTTGGCAGCGCTGGGGGCCGCTTTCTCGCACCCCGCATGCACAGAATCGGGTGCCGCGTGCTACCAGGTCTCAGGGGGGGCATCTCATCTTTCTAGGGGGCTTCTTTTATCCGGCAGAGTGCTGATATTAAAAACATGCCCAGACGCGGATGACTCTCAAAGAGTCACACAGACTCATGACTTTGAAAAACAGGGAGCGTTTTCACTGCGTAATTGGGATAGTCAGTGAAAGTGTGCGTGTCTGGGAATCGAGGTCACGATGCGTCACAAGCGCGCATCATCCCTTTTCAGTGACTCATTTTCAGAAGCATTACAGTACTGGAGTAAGCCAGGTCTTCGCCGCTCCCAAAAGCCACTGCGCAATTGGTCAGATCATCTTGTAGCCCAATGAGAATCCACGCATCAGCAGATTAAGTAAAAACGAGATCTGCAGAGTGCGAGGGAGCCAACCCACTGTAGCTCCCTGGATCTGGAGGTGGTTAAAATAAGATGGCGACCATCTTGTTGTCGCGTAGGTTGTTCTCGAGCTAGGAGGAGTTTTGGGAGGAGAAGCCATCTGATCGTGGAATCGGATGGTCTTTGACGGGAACCTCCGATCCACAAAATGGAGTCGAAGGATAAGGTCAGCGGGACCGTGCCGGTACTGTAAACACATTCCACATGGAGCAGCACCCCAAGGCTGATCTGGGCCTCTGCTCTCGCATATTGTTTTGTTAAGGAGCAAAACCTCCTGACTCCTGAACGTTTTCGATTGAAGATCTCGTTTGATCTCACCAGGCCGTGACAGACCGTCCTGGGGGGTGGGGGAGGGGGCAGTCTCAAGCCCACATATGTCCCCGATTAGCAAGCAGTAAATGAAATAGTACAGATTTGGTGTGAGGTGCTTGACCGGGAATGGGAGTAAGGTGCTTAATCGGGTCCAGATCTCGCTCGCGTCCGAGAGGCCACCTCCATTCCGGCCTGGGGGGGCGCAGCCGCATTAAGAGTGTAAAACGTAAGCGTAGAATGCTGGCACGTCTGGGACATGCAACGGCCAGGATAAGTGGCATACTGGGAAGGCATCGCATGCTTATCGTGGCGAGCAAAGGGGAGATCTCACCACCAGCTCTGTTGGGAAATGAGGTCATTCCACCAAGATTGTGGGGTGTATTTCTTTTCGTTTTCCCCCCACTGCTCCCCCCTTTCGCGTCTGGGTCATATGCCAGAGTTGAAGGGGGGGGACGGGGGGTGGGATTCAGTCTTTCCACACACAGTTAAAGATCTCTGGAGGGAGAGGCCCTCAGACTTGGTCAGCCTCCCTCAGTCTCTCCCTGACCCCCCCCCCCCCCAACAAATCTCTTTACACCCGATTAGCTTCATCTTAATACCCCCTGGAGCACCGATATCAGAGATTCTGGAGCTGCTCTTTAGGAGATCCTTGCGCCGCCAGGCAGAAACAGGAGCTGATGCTCCTCAGACTCTAAAACAGACGTATGTTGGATCTGACCCCATCCTGAGAAGCCTTCCTTTGGAAGGGGGGAGAAAGGGCAAAATTTTCAGGGGCACAGACACTGGGGGAGCCCTGCCTTGGGCCAAATGGAACAATTGATCCACCCGCACCCCCCAACCCCCACCCCCCAGGAAATTTAATTAACCCCTGGCAAGGGGCTGCAACTCGGATTTTGCTTTGGGCCCCGAAAAAAGTTGTGCTGGTCGGGTGGGAGGGGTAAGTGAGCCACAGGGGCAGCTGTATCACCCAACATGTTTGCATGATCCGTGGAAATGTGAATCCATTAACCGTCAGAATGCCCAGACAGACCATCTCCACGGAACCGTTCCGAGTTCCCTGTGGTTACAGACTCCTTACTCTGTCATTAGGCGTCTGCCAGAAATCAGTGTGTTTTTTATAAGTCTTACGGGACCATAAATATACAGTAATACTCGGCATCTGCAGGGTCATGCACCCCCTAACCTTCTGTACTGCTTAGTGCGAACGCAGGGTGACACTGAACACGCACTGCACACAAGCCCAGCAGAAGATCTGCTTGGGCTTCCTGCAAGTTCTGATCCAACGATTACGAACATGCTGACAGGGGGCTTTACCTCAGCCTGCAGTTGTCTTGGGTTTTTTCAGTTCTGGCAGATGGCTTCTTGGCGCGAAGAATGTGTATTTTTTTCGCAAGTGTTCTCCTCCAGAAAGTGAACGGGACCTTTTCATGTTAAATCATCCAGGAGTGAGATGAACAGAGCTGATTAGACAGGCTGCTTTCTAAAAGTCAGAAAATCATTTGCAGTGGAAATAGCTGAATTCTGATTGGTCAGGACTGGCTACGGTGGGGTGGTCTCCACTGATAGGCTGCTGGGTCCTGATCTTCAACTACATTGTAACCAAGTGTGATGGCTGGACTTTGTAGTTTCCCACTTCATGGGTCACATCTGAGATCTGAGGGTCTGTCTACTCTGTGTGTTAATGTGTTTTGATTGGCATTCTAAATGGCAGCCAATGTAAGGTAAATAAGTCGGTGAGTAAGAAAATGATTTACACACATAATTCCTGCACATGCACGTTTAATATGAACCTAGAGTGATCTCATTCTGATAAATATATAGTATAGTCATTAAAAAGAGGGAAAAAAAACAGATTTTGGAGTTGATATCCAATCAAAAAGTATGAACTGCGTGTGAGGAACATTTTAAGTCAGGGATTGGGAAGGGAGAGGGGATTTATGACGGGAAGTTGGAGTTTAACTGTTAAGAAACAATGGGATCAACACAGGGCAGACAGGACCATCAAAAACAAGGAAGAGAAATCAATCTCTGGAAAAGGGGGTGCGTCACCAAGAATGGAATCGAGCAACGGCACTGTGAGGATGCAGGGCCTCAGGGCCTCACCCCTCCCCCCCCCCCACACACACACACACACAGACTCAGCATCCTTACACACACAAAGGCTGTGCCATACAACGCACCAATCAGAGGCCTTCCTCGCGACAGGTGAAAGCCGTCGCTTTGTCTTGCCTCTGATTCTGGGAGTCGTGACCTTTTTTGGCCTCAGGACTTTTGAGTCCTGTTAAACTGCACCCCCGCCCTCCAAAAGCCCTGAAACTGATGATCTGGGCTATTTATAGGCACCGCGGGGGGGGTGGGGGGGCTGACGCTTCGGGAGACGTGCCTGGTCCCCTTTATCCCGCGCTGTCGTGATCATTATGTCTCTGGAATGCTGTCATTTGTTTGTATAAGCATCCATGAGACAGGCACCAGGAGGAGCTCAAGACCCAGCCGGGGCCTCTGGGAAACCCGGCACGGACCCCTAAGCTGGCGGAGCGGAGTGCGGGGACAGCAGGAGAGGCAGAGATGACAAAATGTCACAGAGAAAGTGAACATAGAAGCCATGTTGGATCTGGAATCCACAACAGCTCTTAAAAGTCTCCATCGGTCAGAAACTGTCTGCTGATGTGAAAAGGAACGAAAGATGTGTCAAAACATAGGATGGAATAAATCCCCCAAAGCATCACATCTTGCGCAGGCCAGGCCATTATTAATTAAAGCATTTGCTGGAAAATTATTTTATAGTTTATTCTTTGGAAACAATATGTTTCTATGCAGACAACAAAAAATAGGGAAAGCAGATAATGAAGAACATGCCTGGCGGGGGGGGTGGCCCACAGACCACGGTTCTGTCCTGTACACCCCCCCTCCCCCATTGCCCACCCCACATAGTGGCAGCCCTTATTTGACATTACGGAACGCACACCTACTGCTCAGCCTGTATTTAATATTCCCTTCTTATGCGCAAAAACATACTCTCTTTTTTCTTGACATGCAAAGACCAATATGATTAAGCAATAATTAAATAAAATCTTCAAGGAGTCTCAAATTATGGAAAGTCCAAATTGACATAATCCCCAGGCCTGTACTGTGAGATAATAATATTTCCAAGTCGGGGAATTTGGAAATTCGAACATGCTGTTACGCGATCTTCTGCGTTTCATGGAGTGAGCTTCCTGTTGCGTCGATGGGCCTGTTTGGTGTCGAGAGGGACCCCGCTGCATTTCAGACCGCCTGGCTGCTGCGATCGGTTTCACCGCCTTCCTGAGGAGCGACTGACTCGTTCCACAGGTAGTAATGTGCTTGGATACCGGCGAGTCACGTCTCCTAGACGTCTGTAAGTCATCAACACCGTGTCTTTAAAGATGGCGGAATGATATCGACTGCCTGGCGCACCATGAGCCCGGAGGTCTTTTATCGCGCCGTCATCTCCGACCCTGTGCAAATGCAGTGCCCTCCCCAATGAAAATGTACCCTGCTTTAAATTATAATTGGTTGGGACACTTTATGAGTTATTGGTTAAATAAATTCACTGTCTTCCAAAACTCTAACTTGGTTTACCTGACAAACTAATGTTGCAAAGATTACCGACCAGCTGGAATTTTAATTAGCTTTTATGCAAAGTGACTTTGGGGATACAAATAAAAAATGAAGTCGAACTGAACAATTAGAGCGTGGCCTGTTTACTTTTGTGATTTAGCATCGCACGCTAGCTAATTTCCCGTGCTAACCCGTGTGGCGGGATCAAAATGTGTGGCTACGTGCTTTACCCCAACGCCCGCGAACGCAGGAATGTTAAGCGTTATAATTAAGTGCTGAGGCATGCTGCTCGTGCTTAACTGACAGATCTTCTCAAAGGTCTTTCAAGGGGGAATCCCTCTTGAGCGGAGCGGAACCTCCCCCCCCACACTGCTCTCTGGCCTTTGTGTTTCGCTGACCAGCCCAGCTCTCGCAGTGATCGGAGAAGGTTTTCGAATTACAGCCATGCTCCCGGAGGAGGGACGGTGGTTCCTTCCACGAGGGCCTTCGGGACGTGCTTCCCGAGAGCCGTGTGGCTGACGAGACGCTAGGCCCCCCCTCCGCACCAAATGGCGTTTCCTTATTCATACCGCTGTCTTGCCTCTTGGACCTTCATCCATGGCTCAGTTCCTCAGCTATTAGCGCCCTGTGGACCACGGATACGCAGCGCGCTACCAGAAATGGCGGAATGCAATCCAGGATCCCGGCTGACCGCTAAATACCGAGTTTCTGGCCCGCCTCGTCATTCCTAGGACTCTCCCCCTTTCCCGTTGAAATACTCGTGATCACTTCTGTTTGCCAAGGTATTCATTTTCCAGTTGTAGACATTCTTTTGAGCTGTAGCTGAGGAACATGGTGATACGTGTCGATCTCTGCCGTCGTTCTCCTGCCCCTTCTGGGTCTACATCCCGAAGGATGGCTGGCGCACACTTCTGCTGGGAGTTTGTTTGAGGTGACCATTTTGGGCTCTGGCCCAGGACAGATGTTTCAGAGAGCAGGAATTCCATTAACGGACGTCCAGAGATATAAAACCGAGCCTTTGGACATATTCTTGCCTTTCACCTGTTTCCGGCTCTTAAATCAGGAACGTATTGACTTTTCAGCTAATACTGGTCTTCTTAAAATAACATCTAAGAAAGTACTCCGCAGTATTATTATTTTGCATTATTAATCTGAGAATGTACAAGAGTTCATCCATCAATTATTTATCCAGTACAGGGTGACAGTTATGCTGGATCTCATGAAGTACTGGGCACAAAGACTCCATGGATGGGATACCAGCCCAATACAGGGCAACAGTCGTCCACTATAAATATTTATAATACGTAAAATTTCATTCTGCTGGGGTGGCGAGCTGATGCAGTGGGTAGGTCTGTCACCTCACACCGGCTGGCTTGGGAGTTTGAATTCTGGCCCTGCCCTGGATGTGTGGAGCTTGAATGTCCTTCCCATGTTATGTAGGTCTCTCCTGCAGTCCAAAGACTTGTCCAGGGTGTTCCTCTGACCCGTGCTCTATATCGCCCTCTAGTGACCTGCACAGAAGAAGCATTTGCAAAATAGATGGATGTCTTTGTATTATGGACAGCAGAGATGATAAAATTTTGTTAAGAGTGCTACATAAAAATGAACGTCTTCAGGTTAGGTCTTCAACTAGGTGTTCGGCGTTCAATTACTCCTGTCTGACCATGTCACTGTCGTAACGTAGCATGAATGTGTTTCTAGCGGAGAGAGTGGATCCAAGTCGGCGGGCAGTTTCGTCCTCTAGCCGGGCCCTCCTCAGGCAGCCGCTGTTTGTAGAGCATCATTAACAAATGGTCCTAATAAAGCCAGCCTTTGTTGCCGGGGAACATTAGAATGTTAATCTTAAAATTACCCTGCAATTTTCCAGATATTTCTTGATTGCATAATGACGGGTTAGCTTGCAGATGTGTGCTAATTGAGTAAAAATGCTTTTCATCTGTCGTGATATTCCATGGGTTTCGCAGCGCAGATTTTGCCCCTTGTCTCTGCACAGTCACCAGCAGCCTCTACCTGTCCTCCTCAGCCGTGCTCTTTGGGTCACTCCGCAAGCCTTGCCATCCCTTTCCCAGAATTCCTTTGTAACCCAAGACAAACTTCAAGAAGTCTTCCTTGCACACTCGACATTCCACGCCAGCCTACCTCGTGAATTATAAAGACCCGTTTAAAGCGTGAAGCTGAAATTAACCACTTTGAAAAGAGGGCCATCCAGGGTCAATCCTTGACCCATTCCATAGATCTCTGGTTGACCAGACAATGGGCCAACTGTCTCCTTCCACTGACACGGGTCTGACGTGCTTCTTCATGACCTCCCACCGTGAGGTACAGGCGGCCAGCTGGACTGAGGAGTTTGCTTCTGCTTCTCATACACCTGCTGCCCTTTCATTCTGACTTCCAGCGTCCACCGTAAGCTTTTCAGTGTGTCAATGCTGCCATTATCTTCATTTAAATCAGCCCGTAACATTGTTGCTACATCTTAACGTGTGCCAAACGCCCGAGGTTAGCTGGAAAGGGATTATGTCTTGCAAAGAGACATTGGTTGATTTGTTTATGTTGCTAACATTGTACCAGGTGTGTAGGCTAATGTAAGCAATAATGCCATATCCCAGTAACTTTTGGTTATTTGGTTAGTTTTCTACTCAACTTTTATGCTATAAAACCCAGCTGTTAAACAGCTGTTTAATCATTGTTTAAAGAGAAATAAATGTAATCCTGTACACACACTGTACTTTTGTTCGTTGTTTATTTAATTTTTGCATATTTTTATTTATTTTTTTCGCTGTGTGTCCTTAAGAGGTTCAGTCTCGTGACTGAGAGTCAGCGCCCCACCAAACGTAGCTGCGGAGTCCGCCAGCCTTCCCTAGCGGCTCGTAGCGCCATGGGCTCCAGCAGTGGGTGGTTACCGCGGCGACGCGCGTTCCTTTCATCAGGATAATAACGTAATGGCTGTTTACGCTAAGCACTATTCCCCACCTGCCTTTCGGTAGCTGGGTGGCTCTGAGTCACATGACTATGGCCACAGTTTACACGCTGCTTTCATTAAAGCAGCCTTGTTTTCTCTGTATTCTATAATGCTAGAATGCCTGGGGGGGTGGGCAGCTGTTTCTTTTCCTTGCTTGGGAGTTTTTGGTTCCTCTTCTCCGCTGTCTTCTGGCATTTTTTCTTTCCCTCCTTCCCCTTTCCCCCATTTTATGCACAAGTCACGCTCACTGTGTTATGAAAGGCGCTATATAAATTTTTTTGGATCGAATCTCCTTTCAAACCTGCAGGATCCCTGTGTTTACACACGTCCAAATTGCAGTTGGCCTCATGTTTTTTCCTCTGTGTGAAAAGTGGTTAATTATCATTGTTGACATACCGCAATGAAATGTGTCCTTTGCATTTAACCCATACGTGACATAGCAGTGGGCAGGTATTATTTAGCACCCAGGGAGCAATGTGTGTGTGTGTGTGGGGGGGGGGGGGGGCGGTACCTTGCTGCTCAGGGATTTGAAGCAGCAACCTTTTAATCACCTGCACGTTTCCCTAACCATTATGCCCCCCCTAATGAAAATAACCACAGTCCGTCATAAGCTATACCCCCACTGGGCTGCCTGATCATCCTCTGGCCTGATTGTAGGGAAAGCTGACAGAAGCAGCCCCCCCCCCCTCACGTGACCAGCTTGTCGTCTAACTCAAACAGCCGCGAACCTGTTTTCACCTAATTAAACAGCCTTGTTTTCTAATGCTGTGTTCTCGTTATGGCAGGTTAGCACCTAATTAACAGCATCATACCTCCCGCCCCACTCTCTCTCTCTCCCTCTCTTTCTCTCCCCCTCTCTCTCTTTCTCTCTCTCTCTCTCTGCCCAGGCTCACTCAGGATTCTCTTCCCGCCACTGCGTGAGGCCATGCCCTCACAAATGCCCCCCCCCCGCCCACTTTCTTCTCGCTTTATCCCTGCAACCGGAAAGTATTTGCACATCTTTCGTCCCGGGGGGGCGCCGTATCTCTCTGCCGCTGGCCGGTGACGATCCACCATAAGGAACTCACACCCAGCTGGGAAATGAAGCGGCCTAAAATTCCTCTCCACTTTATCATGTTCATCCAAAGCGGCTGATATTAGGGGGAAACCGAGATTTCACTGTGACCTTCACATCGTTAGCGCAATGCTCTACTTCTTAAGCTACAGGAGGTACTTATTCCTTAAATGAATCGGCAGTCGTGCAGGTGGACGTCGTGAGGAGTATCTGTAATGGTGTCCTGCTCTCCCGGCGATGCCCCTGTCTTAAAAATAAACACAAACAAACACACCTCCTCCTGAGATCACTAGCGTGTGGCTAACCCAGAAAGCCTTGCATCCTGCACTGCCTGCCAGTTTTCTGAGGCGCTAATTAGCAGCCGTGAATAACGAGCCAGTCGCGGATGCCTCCAGCATTCCAAGCTACCGCTGATGAAAATGTACTGCCCTTTAGCCAAGACCGAGTAGATGCAGAGTGACATATTACTCAGCCGATTTTAAACGCGCACATCTGTGTACGTTAGTGTCTTTTGCTCTGGGAGAAAGGAAAACTGGCTTAGACAGAGAGCTTGTAAACAACCCAGTGGGATTGGTTGGGAGCGGCCCATACGCACGCCAGGTCAGACTTGGGGTGGGAGGTGTCCCACCTGCAAGGCTGCATAATCGCTTCCAGGAGAAACTCGGATTTGCTGTCATGGGCAGTGATCGTTTTGCTTTGCCTGGCGTGTCCCAAACACTCGTTCCTTGCCGCGAAAAGCCGTTATTGTCTCTCTCGGGCCGGAGCTGTCGTCAGATATTAATAAGTGGGTACGGATGTGTTTTAATGAAATGATGCAGTTGTTCTAAATCCCTTTCTTGGAAGTGTTTTATGAAGCGCTCATCAAAACCATATTAAAGATGGATTAAATTTAGGGGTGAAACCAAACATCTGATTAGGTGGAGGGGGGGAGATTTCGGTCTTCAGGCTCAGTGCTTTGCCTGGCTGGCTTTAGCAAACGCCTAACCTCATAAAGCTGTTCAATTTGCAGGGTAGGGATCAAGCTGCTCTTCTTATGAGCTAAAGCAATTACACGATGATTGATTTTTCTGTCTTGCAGGCACAGACGTCCCCCATGACCCCAATGCAGTGTCTACGGCTTCATGGAACATCTCCAGCGAGCCTGAGAAAGGTACATGTCAACATTTCTAGATTTGTTTATTTGATTTTTTTTTTCTCCGTCAGGTTGTGTAGTGTGATAAGAACACAGCAGCTGGGCCAGACTCTGTGTCTGTAGGTTCATTCCGTTTAGATTTGATGACCAGATGGTTCTAGCGGAGGCTAATATCAGCACGCTAACGTCAGAAAAGCCAGAGTTATGGGCGATGGCACAACACGTTTTAATAAAACGATTCCCTCGGCATTTTCTCCCCTTACTCAAGCAGCATTTGTTGCAGGGGCCATTCTAGGATTTTTTTAAGGTGGGGGGGGGGTTAATAAGAGGGGCCATAATTCATACAGAGGGGCCAACCTTATCATTAGCCAATGATATGTCTTGAATCGATGAGAGATAGGTGAAGGGGCACCGAGGGGCAGTCAGATTTCAGCTGTGGCCCGTGGCCCCGCCCCTGAATATATCCCCTTGGTTCGCACAAGATCCTTTTCCCAAACCTATAAGATTATGATGATGAATTTCAACACCATCATGTTGCTGAAGTCCATGTTAACTTGCAGAAGAGTTTCCTACCAGGGTGGCTGTGTGTGTCTCTCTTGTCCTTGGGCTGGAGCTCATTTTGCTGAGAGTTAAACGCACATTCACGCTTACGCACAAACACGGACATGCCGCTGCTCTCCCGTTAGCTTGACACGCTAATAAGGCTTTGGAGTTTCCCTTCTGCTAACAAACCCAAACCAAAAAAAAACACTCCATTTGCCATCTGTTTTCTTAGCTGTGAACCAGATTAGATTTCAGCTTCGCTCCCGTCTTTTGAGTCCAGCGTATCGATATTAGTTGGTATTAACAGATGACTCATTGCAGCCAAATAACCATGCAAGTCCAGCCTATGGATTTCGCAAGTCTGAAAGGACGTTTATTTGGACGTCATTTCTGTTATTTGGATTTAATTTTCCTCACTCCTGTGATGTGGATCTTCTGGCTGTCAAGCCCCCCCCAAAAAAAAACTAGCCCAACTGAACTCAAACAGGGTTAATCAAACTGGACTTATTTAATCTTGTGTGATGTTAATGAACAGTTGATAGGCAGCGGTTTGAATTTTATTTAATTTTTTTTTAGGGG
>JAODLC010000036.1:17282203-17311854 GCA_026781145.1 Hippopotamyrus pictus | reverse complement strand
TAATAATCCCGACTACGTATCTGCGCTGGATATCACCGGCACGCCACGCGCCTTGTAGGCGGAGCCTGCATGTCCGTCATAGCCGAACAAAACTACAGCTAAACGCGGCCCTGGGGACCAAGATGTTTGTCCATTATAAGCGAAATTCCATTATATGCGGGTCCGCTATATCCGATGCCTTTTCTGCATGTTCGTAAAGGCGCATGGCTGGGACCAGCGGACCTTGTCCGTTATAGACGATATTCCGTTATAAGAGAGTCCAGTATAATGGGATTTTACTGTATATGTAAACATATATATGTGTGTGTGTGTGTGTGTGTGTATATGCATGTATCTGTGTATCTATGCATGCATGTACTGTATGTGTGTATGTATGTATTTATATATATATATGTAGCTATATATGCATGTATGTGTGTATCTCTATGTGTGCATGCATGTATGTATGTATCTTTGTATGTGTGCATGTATGTATGTATCTCTGTGTGCATGCATGTATGTGTGTATCTCTGTATGTGTGCATGCATGTATGTGTGTATCTCTATGTGTGCATGCATGTATGTATGTATCTTTGTATGTGTGCATGCATGTATGTATCTCTATGTGTGCATGCATGTATGTGTGTATCTCTGTATGTGTGCATGCATGTATGTATGTATCTTTGTATGTGTGCATGCATGCATACATATTGCACAAGACCAGAACATGAGCCGTCCGTAGCAGCATCAGCATTATTGATGAACACATACATACAGATACACGCTAATGTGGACACGTATATAAATCTCGGCTTCTTCGGTGGCTGTAGATCCCAGATTTACGGGATTGAGTAGCTGCTTATATGTTGGTGTTGATCCGTCTCTCGATCCATGTGACACACGAGGGTGAAGCCAGTTTGGACAAGCAGTGCTTCACTCAAATTCAGTCAGCTGGATAAAACCCTTAAGACAGCCTTAGATCCGGATTGCTGCTCCGGTGATAAGGAGGGAGAGTCTGACAGAGGAGCGGCAGAGGCGTCCTGCGGGGCAGGGCGGAGGGGGATTGGGGGCAGGCGGGCACATGGCAGGGGGTATTTCGACAAGCTGAAGGCCAGTCGTTCAATTATGTCATTTCACATGTTAGCTGAAGTCAAACAAGACATCTGTTAACCAGACAGGATTGACCCTGGGGTGGGGCATGGGGGGAGGGGTCTTTCAAAATTAACCCAGGGTTTAACGAAAGCAGGCCTCAGGCTTGTTCCAGCTGTCCTGAACCCGTGTCCTCTCTTCCAGATCCGCACCCCACCCCCGGCGGAGGAAGACCCTCTCCGTAAGTGCGCTCTCCTCTTCTCTCCTTGAAATCCATCATATTTTATGCGGCAGATGAATCTTGCCATCTTGAGCTCGCGCCGTGACCTTCTGGTTGGCAGGCGGGCTGGTCTGTCGCCTAGAGCGGCACGCTGGGATTCCAGCGGAGGCGGAGCCTAACGCCGCCAGCATTTTAATTTATAGCCTGATTCTCTGAGCTTTTAAGGTCCATCGCACGCTTATACATGCTGTTTGTAATTAGAGCCCCTCATATGCCCCTTATTGCCTGTCGTTCAGAAGCTTCTAGATGTTTGGTTTAGTGTGTTTGCTCACATCTGTATCCATACATTCTGTGCCTTCAGGCTGTTTCGGACCTGTGGCGTACACCTGGCCTGGTACTCAGCAGGCCCTAATCATCAAATCCAGATTCTTCAACAGTTCTGTCATTAATGTCACAATCGATTGGCCTTGCTTATGTATATGTGTAATTTTTAGAGAAACAGTGTCTAATTGCTCATCATTTCTTGGGGTCCTTATAAATACAGACTGTCTTCCTGCATTTAAAATAATTATAATTTTACCAGTGATTTCCAAAAGAGAGTGCTGAGCTTTTCCTCTGATCACAGGATCTGAACTGCGCAGTTCCACCGGGAAGCATTCTAATGCCCGAACGCAGGGCGGCTGGCAGCTGGCTGATCACCAGCACGTGTTAAAATAATTTAAAGCCCAAAAGACCCGCCTCTGTGCTCAGCCACCAATCACGGGGCAGAGCCTCTTATGTCACTCAAATGAGGTCATCATGCGGTTATATTGGCATGCCACCTCTTGGCTCCGTGGCTTCGTTTCAGCTGCCCGTTATTATTAAGGTCATTTTGTCTGGATCATAAACTTCTTGCAAGGTGAGGGTCGCATGATCATGCCAGTCAAATGCCCCCCCCCCCCCACACACACATTATACCAAGCCTGTCATAGTTGTCAATCATGCTTCTTCCCCCCGATCTGGCACTGGGGGGGTCGAATCTGTCTCATTTTGTGGTCGGAGAGAAACCGGTTGTTACGGTTTAGTCATGAGAACTTAGAGAGAAGCGCCAAGAAAGACAGAGAATTCATGGTGGTCAGGAAAATGGCGGGGGAATTATTATGGGATGCTGGGAACCCTTGGCCTTCTCCTGCCACTGTGAGTGTTACATAACATCCAAGTTCACTGGTGTGTATTTACCAAGTCAGTGTTTGAGGACATTATTAAAAATCGCCACGTATGTGTGCCGTCTGACAGCCTGGCATCGCCCACTGGACGCGGCTGCTTCCCGGGAAGAGTTCCAGGCTGCAACCACTCGCTGGGAAAGCGGTTACGGAAGATGGCCGGAATGATGGGCGGCTGGGAGTAATGGGAATTTTTTACAACACCAGTAAATATAACTGGTGTATTATTTTACCATATAAAAGGCTTTCAGTCTGGCTGTTATTCCCAAGACAGACAAGATGGAAAATGCCGGCCCGTGACCCGTGAGGGCACAGGAGACCCAGGGTCCTTCCCGGCATTGCAGCCGAGCTGCTTTCATTTACGGAATGATGATTTATTATGATGTCAGCCCTGTCCTGGCAGGCTGGGCGCCGCCCACTCTGGCCTCTGTAGGGAACTTCTGAGACCTTCTGGGTTCTGTTTTAGCACCATGAGCTTTTTAACTGATTTATGAATGCAGTTAGGGTTTTATTGTGAAGGTATTTGATTCAGCGCTATGGATGCTGTACTGGGTGTCACACCCCCTTGAAGGCCGAGTGATCCGGGGGAGGGAGTTTAACAGAGCCAGCCATGCACCATGCACCCCCCTCCCCCCACGTACCCGTCAGCACGTCTGTGTGTCACTGTTCAGCATGTTTTTCCTAATTTCCCGTTTCTGATTAACGGGGACCACCTGGAAACGGGGCAACAGAATCGGGGGCCGCCCCTTTTTCAGCAGAACAATGGGACTCATTGTCATGCTGGGATGTCAGTCATTTCCTCAGGGCACTCGGCACCCCCCCTTCCTCTCCCCTGCACCTCAGTCACCCTTCCTCCCCCCCCTGCTCCTCAATTTGATCTTTGATGCCATCTTTGATTCCCCCAGTTTCTGGTCCAAAAAGTCCTGAGATGGAGGTTGTTTGTATGGAAAATAGACCCTCATGAGCAAAAGCTGTAGGAATTAATTCAGCCTTTCAGCCGCTGTCATGCGACATGATTCAACACCAACAGGCGGCTTATTCCATTCACATGAAATTAGAACAAATGAACTCTGTTAGGAACTGAAGGGATTACATTCCTTATCAAAATAGTGTCGACATGATGGAAACTGACAAGATGTGAGTGTAGAGCTGTAGCTTCGGAGAGCCTCCATAACACATACAAAGGTGGATATTGTATCCCGGTGTGTCTGATTAGCTCACTTATACGCGACGTGTGTTCGCCGGTGTTTGCGATCAAATGCGATCTTTTCTGCTGGAAAGGACAATAATGTCCTAACTAACCTGTCTGAAACGTTAACCCTTTCCCAGCCTTCTCTCCCTCTTTCTCTCTGTCTGTAGAACAATCAATTAAATAATAAGAATATTCCAGGCCCCAGTTTCCCCACTCTGGCTTTGCAAACCAGCTCAGCCCTCCTTTTTAACAAAGACCAGATTCTAGCCTTATTGTGTGAGGCAGTTCCTCCTTTCCCTCGAGGAAGCAGACATGGCTGTCGCGTTCAGACAGAGCTCCTTAACCATTGCATTTAATTGACCCTCTGCGTCCCCATTTTCGTTGAGGAAAGTTATTTCTGCAGACTTAGTTCAGCCTGGGTTTAGCTAGCTGGATTACGCTCTCTGTTTACAGACCTGCTATTGATGAGAGCACAGCTAAATGGGAGGGTTATCGCTTTCTTATCCAAACCTCCCAATATAAACCTCAGGTGGAGTTCAGATAAATCACAGCATAAACCTACGAAGCAGATCAATGTAAACCTCACATGGAGTTTAGTATAAACCTCTGAAGCAGTCCAACATAAACTTCATAATGAAATGTTTGAGCACCGTGTGGAGCCCAGTGTAAACCTCAGAATGAGCTCATTATAATCTTCATAAGGAGCCCAGTCTGAACCTCAGGAGAATCTCTCTGTAAAGCTGAGTTGCTCAGCCGCCGATCGGCTGCAGACTCATTTAGGCAGGTGTTGATGGATTCGGGACTCGGGGTCTGAATATCAGCCACGAGGGAGGTGTCCTTGCTGACTCATACAGAGATGGAGTGTGAAACGCAAGCCAGCTTAGCCCATCTGTCAACCACCACCCCCCACCTTGCGAATGTGCACCGGTCCTGTATAGCTCTCATTTGTGCAGCCGGGCTTGATATGGAGACCGTGCGTTTATGCGAGGGTAGACCCCAGTCAGTCACTACAGGGACATTAGCGTCCCCCAGATGTCCCACCATATGATTCTGATAAATCTGTTTATTCCGTCACCACCCCAGGTGGAGAGCTCAAGCAGGGCTAGGAACTTTAATCCTCCCAGAAAGATTGAAACCCCCCTCCCTGTCACCATCTGAGGGGGGTGTGGGGTTGACCTGCAGGGAACTTAGTTGCTTTTGGCCCCCTTCTGTAGATTTACATGAGAAACGTCGGGGAACATCGGGGGGAGAGGAGGTAACCTTGCCATGCCGGCCTCCCCCAAGCAGCCCCCGCCCCCCCCATGAATGATTCCACTGTGTCTGGATGCCACAGACTAACACGACAAGCCTCTCTCCGTTTGTCCTTCCCCAAAATCTTTCATGTTACCCTCACATTTTTTTCCCATCTCTCTGTCACAAAGCCGTTCCTGTTCGTGGCCCCCTAACCTGCCTGAAAAGCCAGCTACTCTGCTTTATTTTTATAAACTTTAGCCACAATAAATCTGTCGAGTTTTTTTAAGAGGGAGATCAACAGTTACAATGGTTGTCAGCGCTCCATCAGTGAAATAAGCGCAAACTCTGCCCGTCAACTGGAAACGACTCGATTTTCATAGGGATTGCAAAGCCAACAGTGAACCTTAGAAATGCCATTCCTGGTCCTAATTATACCCTAGATGAACAGTTTGTTTTGTTTAATATATTTACAGTATAAATGTAACTTTCTTATGTGTGTAATCAACAACATCCTGGAGAAATTCTGTTTTTTCCAGTCGATTTCCTTTCCGGAATCATGTTTTTCTTGTAAATTATGGTTGTTTTTAAGAAGACTTCAGTTTATTCAGAGTAACATGGCAGAATATTTATCTAACAGGTTTAAGACAAAACAGCTCTTATCATACTGTTATATAATGTTTTTTAACATGGTGACTTCATCACAGTGTTTTTTTTTCCCAGAATCCTCCTGGTTCTTGCACGTTGGCCAGCCACTCTTCCTGACATGTTTAGGAAAAGAGTCTTAGTTCTGTCATCATTAGAACCAAATGGTCCAGGTCACGGTGCATCGCTCTCAAACTCTTTCAGATGAGCCTCTCATTGGCATGTTAAACCATGCAATAAATGACACGCCCCCTAGCTTTTTTGCTGGATGCGGGCTTAGGGTGGGGGGTTGTCAGAGTACATTTCCAGAAATCACAACAGGAGACAGATCCATGCAAATGTGCAGACAGTGAGTGAGTAGGATGTAGGCCAAACTCCTCCACCATGCTCAGACACATCAAACGTAGCCAGTAATGTCATGCATCATCAGCTAGGGGGAGCTCCACAGCAAATTGCTAGATGTTTATCATGTTCTTTGCTGCTATTTGCTGGAAGGGGTGATATCAGGATGAAGAACGATGAACTTTTGAGGAATTCCTTGGAAGTGGTAGTAGGAAGAGCGATGTCCAAACTATCATCCCCCCCCAGAACTCCCCTACCCATCAGCATACCATTGCACCTCACCTAAATTTTACAGCTGCCATGTTTCTACCTCTCCATTGCTGTAATGTTATTTATTTGTTTGTTTATGTTATTTATTTGGTGGGGGGGTATTCTGTTGGGAGTAATTTATACTTATAATGTAACTGGACAGCCCCCTGGGGATCAGTAAGGTTTTATCTTGCCTCGTGGTCATCTGAATTTACAGCCCACTCCCCAAGAAAGAGACTCCAAACGAAAAGCACCCGCTTCTCCCATCTTCTCAGCTCATCCTTTGTTTGCTTAATCAGCACTTCCTTCTGAATTTGTTTCCATGACCTACAACCTGTCGAAAACCAAGACATATTTCCACATCAGTCACTGACATTTTGAGATAAATCTGTAAATACGAACAAAAGATGTAAAAGGTTTTTCTCTTTTTTTGTGTGAATAAATTACAGCCATTTCCCCTTAGCTGTAGGGGAACTGCAGGCCATAAATTCATTTTTATTGGAATATCACATGCCATATTTTCTGGGTCCCCATTGGACAGATGACATGATACCTACAAAAATGTATTTGTGTACAGCTGAAGTCAGTTTTTAATAGGTGCACAGGCTTGCAGTTTCCTATTTTTTGTTTTTTTTTGTTTTGTTTTATTAGGATGGTTAATGGTTGAGTAAAGTTGCATCCAGAACTCAGTTTAGAAGCTGACCCACAAACTTCATTCGCAGAGGGCTCACTGGTAGGATAAAAGGAATGATTTAGCTGTCCGAGACTTTGGTGTGACTGTACTCACTCCTGGAACATGCTATGCTAATTGTGGTAGCTATCCAGCTTGAGGGCTACACAACACGGTGAACCTTCTACAGAAATGAGTGTGTTCAAACTGCAGACATTGGATGGGCAAACTGAGAGTTGTAGCTCTTGTAGAAGGAATAGCTCTCCATCAAACAGGAACTGATAGGTAGTAGCTTGACATCTTGTGGGGGTTTTAGTTACACAAAAATGTTCTCAGGGCAGAATGAAAAAGAGTTCCGAGAGATAGCCAATTAGATCTTGGTCAGATGTCAGATCAACCAATCAAATGTCTTGGTCCTGCCTCCTCTAGTTGCTTGGACTCACCTCCTCTATAATCTGATTGGTTATCTCTCTGAACCAATCATTTTTCTGTTCTGTCCACAGAACATTATTGTGTAAGTAAAATTCCCATGAGCAGCTTGATGCTCCTGATCTATGAATGAATCTGCTTCATGTTTCCAAGGGTGGAGTCACCACGGTCAGTGGCTCCTCAGAGGTGCAGTGCTGTGTGGATGGTGCTGAGAATGGAGAATATCATCCAACACCATCCATCTGCGAGGGTCTTACTAAGTTACTATACACAAAATCTTAGTGGTCTCAGAGCATTAAATCTGGGATAACCGGCACGGTGTTGGTGGTTCATTAGCGTTCACTGCCATTGTCATTAGTGACAAGTGAAATAGTAAATAGTGCATGGTCAGCATTTGGGACAGGTACTATTGGTAGGAATGTTCCAGCGGGAGTGGAGAAGCAGTACAAGCAGGGTGAGATTTCAGGAGCAGACAGAACACAAATCAGCCCTGTTCTGGGAATTGTAGGGCACCCCAGAGATGACCTCCCGCCCACATCGCCATTAAGAGGGTCTGCTGCCCAAGCTGCTTTGGGCCACGAGGAACTGCAATTTACACGCCTTTCTTAATACTTATGGAAGAGCCCAGTCAGCCTGCGGTCACCTGACGCGGTCTGGCACATGGGGGCCATTGTTCTGAATGTCTGTCATCTGTGATCTCAGGAATATCAGCAGATGAATGCAAAGGAGAGGCAGCTTGGGGGATTTGGCGGACTGGTATCTATTATGGATGGGGGTTGGGGGGCTTGGTGATCTAAATGGGAAAAACAATTAGCAAAACAAACCAAAAACAGTGGGGGGGGGACTGGGGTACAGCTCACTGCCTGGGTGATCGGGACTGCTAAGCTATTCTCCAGTCTGGGCTTAGTGGGTGGGGGGAGGGGGGGGGCAGTTATATGCATAACTGGAGAAACATGCAGCAGGTGGGAGGATAATCACTGAAAACCACACACTCCTCCCCCCAGCCCCCAAAGGGAACAATGCCGGCATGGTTTGGAAATGCAAAAAAAAAACAGCTTTTAAATCCTCATTACTATTTGATTTGTGGTTCCATAGTAAAATGTAATATCACAGCTAAATTGTTCTTAAGGAAAAAATGGTGTAACACGGAGGCAGATGCTGGTCTACATTAGTGAGTAATCATGTGACTGTTTCTCTATGTGGCCGTTAGTATTTTGCTTCTGTAAATAAGGTGTGAAGCTGTGATGATTGGCTCACACCGTGGTGGATGATAGTCAATCGTGCCTGTCTCCCCGCCCCGTCAAGCTTCAGTTGGCCGCTAGGCTCATTCGTCAAATGTGACAGGGCAAATCAGAGAACAGGGGGTGGAGCTCAGTCCCAGGCCCCGGGCCCGTCACCATGCAGCTCTCTGGACCCGCCCACCTACCCACAACCCCCTGGAGAGTATGGGCTGTGTTTTCCCCGGATGACGGGATCATAAATCTGCCGAGGTTTATCTTCGGTCCATTAGCAGGGACCGGGCCTTAAGTGCTCACAGCTGTAGTTTTTATAGACCCCCCCCTTTGCCCCCCTCCCACTACCACCCCGACTAAGGACCAAGGTCAAGGATGGAGACTTTGCTAGAGCTCAGGGAGAAGCTAGACAGGAGGAAGAGTGAGGAGGCTTCTGGCTTCGTGGACCTACTTTTTTTTAATCTGATCCGGGGGGGTTCTTTTCACCTGGTCCACCAAACCCCCCTCCCTAGTAGCTGGCCACAGTTCTGCATTCACGGGTGACTGTTATCACCACACCTGCGACTGTGATGCAGCCTCCGTGGGACTGTCTGGATGACACTGTGTGTCTCTCTCGATGGCACCTGGCAGAGTGTCCGGGCCGGGTCCCGCCCACACGCCGCACACCGCACAGGACCGGGTCGGGCTCTCACGCCACACACCGCACAGGACCGGTGTTAAGTAATGCAAAATAGAACGAATTAACAGGACCCCAGAGAAAGCTGTTGTTTTCTCCTAATTTTTTTTACCCATAATCCACTTGCCGTTTGCCCATATCGCTTTTTTTCTGCCCTGATGGAAAAGGAGTTTTCTGTTACCTTGTGGATTTTATTTCATTTTGAGATTGCATGCATCAGGGGTGTCACTGAAGACTTATGAAAAACTAATTAGTGCACTTTTTTTTTTGGGGGGGGGTGGAGGGGGGGGCTAAAGATCATTTTTGGGGGGGTACAGTTCCCCGAAAACAGCCCTAGCGATGGGGCTGGTTTATATGGTTACAACTCAGACTCATCTATCAAAACACACATGTGCTCGTTTGGAGGTGATCTGTCATAAATAAATCAGACCCCGGCCTGGAGTTTCATTCAAAAAAACCTGCCTGTTCACAGTTTCCGTCGTCTCCTGGGGAATGGGAGTCACGTGACTTTTGAGTGACGCTTCCGATGAGTTCAGTCAGTCGCTGCGCGGATAAAGGCTCCGGCATGAATGTTACGGTTGCACATGTATGTTGTGGCATGTTTAATTTGCTGCCCCGCTGCAGAATCTGTGAAATTACAGGTAATGACAAGCCCCTTCGAAAAATCAAAGCGGTCTGTAATTCTGTGCGAATGGTGAGACGGCACAATGAGACCTTGTTTTTTTCGGATCGGAATAATTATATCATTGGGAGGCGTAAGAATGCAGAATGAATCTTCCCTGAGCAGATGGGAGCTGGGCATGCTGATATCTGCTGCGGCAGCCCGCGGGTTCGGCAGCTCCAGCCGCACGCAACGAATGTGGCTACACCTACTGCCCTCTAGTGGCCATCTTGTGAATCACAAGCATTCGGCAGCACGAGCTCACTTCTTGACTTCCTCCCCGTCCACCTTTCTCTGTCTCCTCCAGGGAGGAGTATGATGAGGAGGGCTTCTGCCAGCCTTACAGGGGCATCGCATGTGCCCGCTTCATTGGCAACCGCAGCATCTTCGTGGACTCTCTGCAGATGCAGGGTGAGATCGAGACTCAGATCACAGGTATCGATGTTCCGACGTTTCACCCCTCATCCAAACCGCCAGCTTCCATATGGGCTCATTGCCTGACCCCTGACATGCCTTTAATCATGATAAATATAAAATGGCAAGTTAATCAGCTCATGATACTTCTGGAACCATCTTCACCCCAGTCCCATGTTCATGACGTACCTTCGTATTAGCCTTTGGGCAGATGATGTGAACTCTGGCCAGGTTCAGCAGAAGGCTGGAGGCGTACTGTCTCATGGTATGGCTCACACATGTGGCCAACTTTGTCTGGTAGTGTCTTTGTTCACCAGACGGTGGCTGAAGATTTTGAAAAGAAGATTATAGATTCGTAAACAAACCACACATGCAGGATTCTATCATCTTAACAGTTCCCTCTTGATTGATCTGTGGAGATTTGTTATTGCAGAGACGCATCCATCCAATATAAACAAAGTTGGAAACTGTTTTGATTGGTGAATTTTGGTAAACCACAAGGCAGAGATCTTCACGAGTCACAAAATTAGAGTCCGAGTCAAGTCTCCTCTGTGGTTCCAGTTTGACATTATTATTCATCAAGAACTTTAACCGCCTATTTGTTTTTCTTTCTGTTAGTAACTGAAGTGACTAATCACCACTTGAACAAAAACTGCATGTCTCATAGTTGCTGGGGCTTATATACATGTAATCGCTATTTCAAATGTCTTTGAAGCAATTACATTTTTGTAAGAACCTAATCATATTTCATGAAATATAACATTATGATGAAGACTAGTGGCAAAACAGAAAAAGCGTGTTTGTTGGTATGGCCTGGTGTCACGCTTCTCTGGCTCCAGTTCCTACCCAGATAGCATCATGCTATTGTTTCAACGTTGAATTATAGTTAAATTTGTTGAATTATGGTCAGTGTTAAATTATCACCGTTGAAACCGAATTGATTTTTGGTCAGATTTTCAATAATGAAACATTGATGGCCATCAAAACCTTGATTCAGTGTTGATATAAAGTGAAAGGTTGAAGATCAACGTTGTTTCAACCTTTTTGTCTGATATGGAATCAGTGTCATTTCAACATATGTGTGCTATCTGGGGAGGCTCTGTGCACAACTGCAAATCCTGATGTGTTTAACACCTTTACACCCTTTGGGGAGAGTTGCACACTCAGTGCTTCACGTGTAGAAATTTGTTCATGAGCCATTATTAAGCATTAGGAGTCGAGTCTGAGTAAAGTAATGACTAGATGCAAGTCGGAAGTCAATTTAAGAGCAACTGGAGTGCAAGTCGAGTCAGAGTCGTAAACTCGAGAGTCTCCATCTCAGCCACACGGTGAATCCCTGTAACCTGTGACGCTTACTCACCTCCTCCCTGCCCTGCATCCCACAGCGGCCTTCACCATGATTGGCTCCCTGAACCACCTGTCGGATCGCTGCTCGCAGTTCGCCATCCCCTCGCTGTGTCACTTTGCCTTCCCGGCATGTGACCGGAGCTCGGGGGTGGACCGGCCGCGTGACCTCTGCCGGGACGAGTGCGAGATCCTGGAGAACGACCTGTGCAAGACGGAGTACATCATCGCCCGCTCCAACCCCGCCATCCTCAAGCGGCTCAAGCTGCCCAACTGCGAGGACCTGCCCCCCCCCGACAGCCCCGAGGCGGGGCGCTGCATGAGGATCGGCGTCCCGCTTGCCGAGCCCATCAACAAGAGTAAGTCCCACCCCCTCCCCACCCATCTGGTCCAGCGAAAGATTGGAGACATCCGAATCTTCTCAGGTCTCATAGGAGCTCCTAAGCCCGTGACGTGCTCATTCTCAAGTCACCATTGCTGAAAGGTACTTCGAGCAGGCGTTGTGAGCTGGTATTTATACTCCAAGCAGAGATTAAAACTGGCTGTGTCCATTCCTTGGTCATCATACATATTTAGCAGGTGCTTTTGTGCAAAGTGTCTTTCCACTGAGGAAAATCCTTGGGGAAGACGGGGCTAGCCAGACCCCCTGGCAGTTGAGGACAAGGGTTTCCCCTCACAGTCCAGTGAAGTGCTGCTTATGTGAGCTGGAGTCTGTTGTTGTCCATGCGGAGTGCTTGTGTGTGTCCTGCGATGGTCTTCGGTGTCCCCCTGATGTGTCCCTTTTGCTGTGTAGGATACGCTCCATGCCTTCCCTCATAATCACTACCAGTTAAGTGGTTGGAAGATGGACGAATGGATATGATTGGATGGATATAGGCAGTGCCAGTCAACGCAGTAGTTACCATAGGCGGCCGTCTAGAGCAGCGTCTTCTGAGGAGACGTTGACTTTGCCGGCCGATTTCACTTTGTCTCAGATGGTGGTGTGGCTCGCCTTGGGTGTCACATGAGCTTTGACCAGCACTGGATGTAGCAAAGCGTCTGTTATCCTGTTTACAGAAGCTTATATTTGCCACATGTTTATTTTCTGTTCACTTCCTATCAGAGCACAAGTGCTTCAACAGCAGCGGTGTAGACTACCGGGGGACGGTCAGTGTGACCAAGTCCGGTCGCCAGTGCCAGCCCTGGAACTCCCAGTATCCCCACAGTCACACGTACCTGGCGGTTCGCTACCCTGAGCTGAACGGAGGCCACTCCTACTGCCGGAACCCAGGCAGCAAGCAGGAGGCGCCCTGGTGCTTTACCCTGGACGAGGGCGTGCTCATGGAGCTCTGTGACATCCCTGTGTGTGGTGAGTCCTGTTCATGGTCTCCTGCCAAGTGCAGGACAGGGGCTGGAGACAGTACTGTCATATTAAGGCCTGAATCACAAAAACGGCCCATGGCACTGTAGTATCAAGGCCTGAATCACAGTAGCAGCTAACAGTACTGTAGTTTGAAGGCCTGAATCACAGTAGCAGCCAACAGTACTGTAGTTTGAAGGCCTGAATCACAGTAGCAGCCAACAGTACTGTAGTTTGAAGGCCTGAATCACAGTAGCAGCCAACAGTACTGTAGTTTGAAGGCCTGAATCACAGTACCATAGTATCAAGGCCTGAATCACAGTTCTAGTCAACAGTGCCACAGTATGAAGGCCTGAATTGCAGTATCAGCCCCTCGTAACATAGTATCAAGGTCTGAATCACAGTACCAACCCATAGTGCCATAGTATGAAGGTCTGAATCACAGTACCAACTCATAGTGCCATAGTATGAAGGCCTGAATCACAGTACCAGCCCACAGTGCTGTAGTATGAAGGCCTGAATCATCACAGTAGCAACCCACAGTACTGAAGTATAAAGGCCTGAATCACAAGAACAGTCCACAGTACTGTAATATGCAGGTCTTTCTCATTCCGCTGACCCATAAATAGTTCAGAATTTGGAGCAGACAGAAACACGTGTAGTTTTACATTTATTCTGATCACAGTGTGCCGTACCTGGAGGGCCTTTGAAACTCCGTTATAAATTACTGTAACAAGGTAAGGCTCTGTTTAATACATGAACGGCATTGTACATTCCTGTTTCCTTGGCGAGACTCAGCTGATACTCACTACTTCAAATATTTACTTTCTGTATATATAAAAATGGGGGGGGAAAAATCTGGCAGGAAAATAATTTTTTAAAAAAGGCAGGACAAACTGATTTACTGCGTAGCCTTTCAGAGAATTTGCCAAGTCCCGCAGTAAAATAATCTGTCTGATGGTATCATAGTTTCCATCGTGACTTCTTTCATGTTTCAAGAGAAATGCACTCAAGGACTTAATGCTGTGTCACGTGTCCCGGTCAGACTCCAAGGAGAACCGGGGAAAGGGCAGCATGGAGATCCTCTACATCCTGGTCCCAAGTGTGGCCATCCCCTTGGCCATCGCCCTCCTCTTCTTCTTCATCTGTGTGTGCCGTAACAATCAGAAGGCTTCACGCCCGCCTGCTGCCCGCCAGCCCAAGCCGGTCAGGGGGCAGAACGTGGAGATGTCAATGTTCAGCACCGCCTACAAGCCCAAGGTGAGAGTGGCACACCGACCACCGGGGAGAGAACGGTCGATTAATAATCAACAAAGGCTCAAGAGAAGCTCGAGTCAATTGGCAGCCAGCACAGGGTCAACAGATGGTCCACACAGTCAACAAGCAGTCCCACTCACTGGTAACTTGAGAACCCAGATTCTCCCAGATTCATTGGACTGAACAGTGTGGCATTCTTTAGGGAATCCCATAGTGGTCAACCACTCATTAGTTCCATTCACACATAAGACTGGTGTGGTTCCCTGTCTGACTGGTGTTTTTTTCCATGAGTAATTGGCTGATCCACAGTATTAAGGAACCAAATGGCTGCACGTCTTATGATGTCAACATGTGGATATAGCAAAAAAACTGAGGAATCACTGATGCAGTAACCATCCCATAGTGTTTGGGTTCCTCCCACACAGTGGGGCTCGTACGCTGCACCCTCTGACCCTGAATCCCGACCCTAGCCA
This sequence comes from Hippopotamyrus pictus, assembly GCA_026781145.1. Classification (NCBI taxonomy): domain Eukaryota; kingdom Metazoa; phylum Chordata; class Actinopteri; order Osteoglossiformes; family Mormyridae; genus Hippopotamyrus; species Hippopotamyrus pictus. The sequence goes on along the minus strand of JAODLC010000036.1, from coordinate 17,297,212 downwards.
TCCATCCCAACCGCGACACATGACAGGCAGAGAGGAAGAGGACGGTGCATTCTTGAGTCTCAGACTTCTGTGAGAACCTCTTTGGAGGCTCAGGACTGTCTTGATCCAACCCCGTAATCAGCCGCCGGGTCACTAAAGCTCATTTTAATAACCAGTACAGGCAAATGACCACCTTATGTACTTGTCAGGCTTTTGTGTCCAGGCTTTTTCCGTTCTGCTATTTTCCCCGGAGCGTTTTAGAAATGCCGAACCCAACAGACAGGGGGTGGTCTCATGCCATCAGGGGGCCGGGGGTTTATTTAGGTGAAAAGCAATATGAGAAAATGATTCACACAGACTCCAGCTCGTACCTTCGTTGGTGATCAGTTAGCAGATACTCCGGCAGCTTCCCGGGCACCGCGGCCTGCTGTTCTCCGGCCCCGTGTCACCTCGATCAAACGGGCGTCAGCGCCGGGTCGTTTGAAGGTCATCGGTCATGACGGCCGTTTGGCCGAGAGCGAAGGCGGCTCAGCGCAGGGCCCCGGGAGATGCGTCCCGTAACGCGAAACATCTGTCCTTCTTCAGAGGGGCCCGCTCCGCCAAGCGCCGCTTCTGTCAGGAATTTAATTTCCCCTCCGGGGGTCAGTGCGCCCCCCCCCCCGATCCCAGGCAACCTTTCATCTCCGGATCCTTCCGTCCGTGGCTCCCAGATTATGTCTGCAGATTACCAAGGCAGCTCGCATGAAGATCCACCTGGAGCCTCCTGGAATGATCAGGACACCAAAAGCTCTGAGGTTATGAAGCACAGAGCAGGTTTCATTAACCCTCACGTCATCTTGGTATTTCTTCATTCTGCTTAAACTCCAGCTAGAAAAACACCCCGAAAAATATTGAAAACCTCCCCAACAACTGAGCTTAAAATTCAGTTCGTTTTCATATAGCAACAGCACAGTCTACCGGGTACATGGACAGGATAGGTTTGTAAATAAGTCCTATTTCTGTAGACTTAATGATTTTAGGAAATTCAGTGAAAGTTCTTTGTGGATTATATGAAGTATGAGTGAGTTTCAGTTTTTGACGCTGTGACATATGAAGAAGCACTGGCAGTCTCAATCTCAAAAACAACAAAAAAAAAAAATCAGAAATCTGCTCTTCAATTATATGTAAAGTTTTCCAAAAAACAGATTTTTTGTATGTCTGTTAGCCTCCCAGTCATGTATTCCTCATTTTCCAGTTTGACATATGAAAGAAATGAAATTAAGATTTTATACATGAAACTGTCTGAGCTGAGGAAATCGTGTTAAGGATAGTGTACCACCAAACCTTTGACAAGAAAGGAGAAATACTGTCTAGTTCAACAATAGAACATTCTGAGCTTAACTTGCCTAACTACAAACAAGGAATCATGAAAACAGGAAGTTGGGCTTTTCTCAAGGGCAACACAAGGGGGCAGTATAGCTAAACATCCTGATTGAGAAGGTGCTGCACTAGCTGATTAGCTGCCCAGGGCAGGAGAGGAGCTCTGTTTGAATCTACTCCCAGTTTAGAAGTGCTGCTTTCATGTTTGCCAGCTGCTATGTTTTCCACACCAGTCACTGGAGGAAATTAATGCCTCCTTTTCTTGGAAGCTGAATATGTTTTTGCTTGTGCTTAAGGGCGTTTCGCCCCGCTGGCCTTTTACGGTGGTCCTCGGAACAGGCTGAGGTGTGTAAACACAGACCCCATCCCCCTGTTATATTAGGCTGCTGTCCGACCTCTTACGCGCACGGGGAGCGTTCGAGGGCCGCGATCCCGCTGCGTCCGCAGCGCGTTGACGCCCCTAGGAGAGGCCGGAGCGTGGAGCCGTCAAATGCAGTCAGTGAGGAGACAGAGGGTGCCCCCCCAGTGTTACTCTTCTGAAGTGTGCCGGTAATTCTGTAATGATGCTGTATTATTTGTCGCTCCTTGGCAGCAGGGGGCGCCATTAGCACAGTAATGGTGGTGCTCAATAGCGCGGCGCCCAGCGGTGGGCGAGCTGTGCTGTTCAGGCTGGCAGGGGAGCACAGCAAGCCAGAGCCAGCGCAAACTGGAATGCCCCCCCCACTCTCTCACCCTCTCCCTCTCTGTATCTCCCTCTCATTCTCATCCATTTTCTCTCTGTTTCTCCTTCTCTTGTCTTTCTCCACCTCATTCTGTCTCTTTCCCTCTATATCTCTCTTTCCCATCCTTTCTACCTCCCTCTTTCACCCCTACTGTTCTCTATCCCTTTCTCCTGCTTTTCTCATCTCTCTCTCTCTCTCTCTCTGCCTCTCTTCTTCAGTCCTACTGGCCCCTTTAGTATCTTCCTCTCTCATTTTCTCCTTCTCTTTCCCACATTCCATGTTTCTCATTCTCTCTCTCTCTCTCTCTCTCTCTCTCTCTTCTTCACCCATACTAGCTCCTTCGATATCTCCCCCTCTCAATGTTTCTCATTCTCTCTCTCTCTCTCTCTCTCTCTCGCTTCTTCACCCCTACTAGCCCCTTCGGTATCTCCCCCTCTCAATGTTTCTCATTCTCTCTCTCTCTCTCTCCCTCAGAGCAAAGCCAAAGAGCTCCCCCTGTCGGCCGTGCGGTTCATGGAGGAACTGGGTGAATGTGCCTTCGGCAAGATCTACAAGGGCCACCTGTACCGGCCAGGAATGGAGCACCCGCAGCTGGTGGCCATCAAGACCCTGAAGGACTTCTCCAGCCCGCAGCTGTGGGGCGAGTTCCAGCAGGAGGCGTCGGTCCTGTCCGAGCTGCAGCACCCCAACGTGGTGTCCCTGCTGGGCATGGTGACGCAGGAGCAGCCTGTCTGCATGCTCTTCGAGTTCCTCAACCAGGGCGACCTGCACGAGTTCCTGGTCATGCGGTCACCGCACTCAGACGTGGGCTGCAGCAGTGACGAAGACGGCACCGTCAGGTCCAGCCTGGACCATGCCGACTTCCTGCACCTGGCCGTCCAGGTGGCCGCCGGGATGGAGTACCTGGCCGGCCACTTCTTCGTCCACAAGGACCTGGCGGCCCGCAACATCCTAGTAGGCGAGCAGCTGCACGTCAAGATCTCCGACCTGGGCCTGTCACGGGAGATGTACGCCTCCGATTACTACCGCGTGCAGCCCAAATCCCTGCTGCCCATCCGCTGGATGTCCCCTGAGGCCATCGCCTTCGGCAAGTTCACCACCGACGCGGACATCTGGGCCTTTGGCGTGCTGCTCTGGGAGATCTTCAGCTTCGGCCTGCAGCCCTATTACGGCTTCAGCAACCAGGAGGTCATGGAGATGGTGCGGAAACGCCAGCTGCTGCCCTGCCCCGAGGACTGCCCCCCTCGCATGTACGGCCTGATGACCGAGTGCTGGCAGGAGGGCCCTGCTCGCCGGCCTCGCTTCAAGGACATCCACGCCCGCCTCCGCGCCTGGGAGGGCCTCTCTTCCCACGGCAGCTCCACGTCGCCCTCCGGTGGCAACGCCACCACCCAGACGACCTCCCTGAGCGCCAGCCCCGTCAGCAACCTCAGCAGTCCGCGCTACGCCGGCTACATCTACCCCGCCCAAGGTCTACCCCCGGGGCAGATCGCCGGGTTTGTGGCGGCGCCCATGCCACAGAATCAGAGATTCATCCCGGTGAATGGGTACCCGATCCCCCCAGGCTACGCCGCATTCCCCGCCGCCCACTTCCAGCCCCAGGGCCCCCCCCGGCTGCTACAGCACTGCCCGCCCCCAAAAAGCCGCTCGCCCAGCAGCGCCAGCGGCTCCACCAGCACCGGTCATGTGACCAGCGTGCCGTCCACAGGCTCCGCCCACGACGCCAGCACTCCCCTTCTGTCGCACTGCATGACCCTGTCTGGCATGCCGGCCGCGGGGGCGGTGCCCGTCTTCAGTCACATGACCCAGAAGGCACTTCAGATGGACTCCACACAAGCCAGCCTGCTGGCAGACTCCACCAGACACAAGTACACAGAGTCCGTCATCACGGCCGACCTGTAAATACACCCCTTTTTTTAAGATATTATAATAATAATTATTATTATTATTATTAACTGTCTTCTGTAAATACAAAGGCTGAATGAAATGCAAAAATTTATATTCAGAAATCTTTTATAATGGAAAAGAAACCACAGACTGCCTTAATGGACTCTTCCTTGAGATCTTAGCCCTTCCCGTCGCTGACATGAAATGTAACCCGAGAACCGGCTCTTCTTATTTACGTGACGGGAAAAAAATCACGCTGATTGAGAGAGTGACTTCTTGGCTCCTATTAAGTGCCTGGGCTTCGGTACGATCGATGAGTCTGGCTGCTCCACCAAAAACACAGAATTGCTCGCTTTTGACGGTTTTTTTTTTTTTTTTAAATTTCCACTGGATATTTCACATTAATGACATTTACAGTTACCGTGTGTTGTTATAATAAGAATGTAAGCAGCCGTTTCCATCATGAAACAGTGCGAAGAGGCAGATTTCCAAGGTCACTTATGAGCCTTATACTGACATAAGGGTTGAATTAAGGGGGACTGGGGGGTGATGGAGATGTTTCAGTAACATGGATGCAGCATCCATAGGCCTAAATGTGCTTAATCAGCCATTTATCAGACTCTGTCTCTCATTCTTCCTGTTCTAGAACCAGATGTTTTATACCACTGATCTCCTTCTTTTGGCTCCATCACAGAGAGTTGACACAATTCAGAATATTTTTGTTTTTGCTTAATGGTATCACACAGTCTCCTTATCCTGTCCATGCCCCCCTTGCTGTGTGCGACCTGGGATTGGCTCCAATCCCCCTCCCCACTGGTAACTTTGACCGGGATCATATGTTGGAAGATGGATGGACAGTTGGACGTTTATTTTACCTTTTAGGTGTGGGACTGAAAGATTGAACCATTTACAACAAATCCTTTAAATGTGCAAGAGGATCCGTGTAAGAAGCTACATTTCATTGGTTGAATGTGTTTGTTGCTATGCAACTATTTAATACAAGGGTACAATAATCATCTGTATAGAAGACAATCATTAATGCAGCCAATTGTGAGATGCATAACATGAGAATGAAGATATTCACAGGTCAGTTTTAGGAAGATTGATACTAGGGTGACTGAATGTGTAATGTACTCAGACGGCTGCAGCTCAGTTATTTTAAATTAAAAACTTACTCGACGTTTTGATGGGAGCGGTTTCTCTTACCCAGGTGTCTGGAGGTTTGTATTGATTTCGTGTGTTTATGCGCTAATTTTCCAGTTCAGAAACCACTCCAATACAAGAATGTGAATCTTGGTTATGGATATTTTGACTTCGGCGAAAAAATGTTATCGATATTCCTTAAGGGGCAATTGCATAACTTTGTAAAATTCAGTTTACAAACTTAAAGGAGGTTTACAGTTTCCATACTGAGTTACAGGACCACAGGACTTTGTTGTATTTCAGAAGGTATTTGCACAGACCTTTTGTATTGGGAAATAAATGATCAGGACTGAACCAACTGTTCACTGTGTCATTTCTGTGCTTTGATTACCTATTTAATAACAATGTATACCTTCTTCCACACTGTCACAAAAAAGAGTACCAATTTGTACCTTTGTTCATCACTGAGGCTGGACCCTCAGGGGTCTGCCAGTTGTACCCTAGCTGTAGGTAAATACACCTTTTAGTCTAATTTAAGGTACAGAAATAGACTCTGAGGAACATCCCCTAGGTACGAACAACATTAATGTACCATCAATGGTACAAAACGGTTCATCATAATCTTTACCTTAAAAGGTACATTTACCTACAGCTAAGGGTACAATTGGCAGACCCTAATTGAGAGTACAGCCCCAGTGACAAGCAAAGGTACAAGTTGATACCCGTATTTCTGACAGTGTGAATTTAATTCCTAGTGAAAATACCTAAGATAAGTCACACTTTCAAGGAAACAGAACAATAAAGAACTGCATGGCAACTACAGAAAATCTTAAGGGGGCCGTGCCCCCAAATAAAATTTAGTGACTGTTGGGGTGGGGGGTACAAATATTCTTTTTCTAAGTAATCGGAATAGTTTTTTTGTTTTGATTCCTGTTATAAGAATCACTCATTACCAAATTTCACGTAATTCCAAAGTAAATATTTCTGGACGTTTTTAGGTCACCGCTTTGATTTATGGAAATCTGAGTACTACTATACATTGGGAAGGGACAAGAGTATCCCGCGATCACCCCCCCGATAAATCACATAAAACAAGAACAAACACAGTCTGAACAAACCGTCAGAGCCGTCTATCGCTGAGAAATAGAAGCGACATTGTAGCACCTACACATTAAGAGAAAAAATGAGTTAAGTGGGGGTGAAACGAGATAAAAAAGCAATTTATAATGTTGTATAAGTGTCAAAGAAACGGGAGACCGGTAATCTGTAATACAAAGCCCCGACAGTTTAAATTCAGACAAAAAAGGATTTACCAAATTCTGACACTTTATCTTTTTAAAAAAATTTAAATTAATTTCCAAAACAATTTATTTTTGTTGTTAAACACTGGAAATTGCTACACGTGTTTGCGAGATGAAGTGTCTCCATTTTAACAAAAAAAAAATGCTTTTTCGCATGTTTAATTATACACAAAAATGATACGTTATTCTGCTGAGCAGAGGGCTTAATTATCTATCGCCCGTTTGCTGACTTTCAGGACGCTGAGATATGTAATTAAATATTGCTAATTGTTTGGCAAAGGGCCTTGAGGGGATTCGTGCATAATTACAATGAAAAATGCGCTGATGTACGCAAGATTCAACCTATCCAGGACCAGGGTTTAAATCACCCCCCCATAGCTCCCTGTGTGTGGAACCTGCACAGTCAGGTAGTCTGCACACTGCATGTGGGCTCCCAGATACCCTCACCCATAGCCTGAGAAAACAGATGGCCAGATTTTAGTCAGGACATCACCCCTACTTTTTCCAAAAGATACCAAACAACCCTAAATGAACCAGGATCTTCCTAGACCAACAACCCAACTGGACTCCCATCCAAGCACTGGCCAGACCAAATCCTGCTTAGCTTCACACAGACTACCCAATCCAAACAGCAGGTACCATGGTTACTGACAGCATGAAATACTGATCACTGAGAATGTGAGCTGGAGCCTAAAGAAAGCAACTACATCAGTTACCTACTGTACAGGGGAATGTTGGGAGGGGGTGACCAGATTGCACAGTGGTTAGCACTGCTGCCTCATAGCCCAAGGACCAGGGTTCAGGTCTCACCCCCATAGCTTCCTGTGTGTGGAACCCACAGTCAGGTAGTCCCAGACACCTTTGCCCCTAGCCTGCGAAAACAGATGGCCAGATTTTAGTTAGGCCATCACCCCTACTTTTTCCAAAAGATACCAAACAACCCTTAATAAGACCTTACACTAAAGAACCAGGATCTTTCCAGACCAACACAACTAGGCTCCCATCCAAACACTATCAGACTACCCAGTCCAAACTACAGGTACCATGGTTGCTGACAGCTTGAAACACTGATCACTGAGAATGAGCTGGAGCCTAAAGAAAGCAACTGCATCAGTTACCTATAGACAGTTGGTGGGGGCAGCCAAATAGCACAGTGGTTAGCACTGCTGCCTCACAGCACAAGGACCAGGGTTCAACTCCCACCTCCACATAGCTGCCTGTGTGTGAACCTGCAGTCAAGTAATCTGCACACTGTGTGTGTGAAAAATCTCATTCGCACAATGAATGACATTTTAATTAAACTGGGATTCAGCACAATTCAATTGGCTTGTTAGCAAGGGAAAACAGAATGAAGTGATCTCCAAAAATGAATATTTTAAAATGATTTACTTTTTGACTGCAAATAAAATTGTAAGGAATAAAAAGTACTTTTTTTCTTTAAAAATGTAATTAAGTAAAAGTATTCATTTTTAATTGTAGTCAAGTAAAGTAAAAATTCCCCCAAAAAATACTTAAGTACAGTAATCAAGTAAAATTACTCAAGTACTTTACACCTCTGCCTATCCGTACGTGCGGAACGCAATGAAGACTACGGGTAAGTTTAAACTTTATTTCCTAAAAGCTGCATCACTTAACGTTCAGCAGTTCAGATATATAATACTTAAAAAGGAGTTTGTTGTGCTTAACTAGCATTCATTAATAGGGTATTAATGGTGGATGGTAATCGTTGCACTGAAGGTGGGTTGGCTAAATAACCGCTTTAAAGACTTATGCCTTGTCTACACGTACACGGGTATTTTTTAAAACGTACCTTTTTCTATACATCTTGGGTTTTTGGCCACACGTAAACGGCGTCTTAGGTCATTGAAATCAGAGCTTTTGCAAAACTCCAAACAGGGTGAAGATTTTAAGAAACTCCGTCTTCAGCGCCGACATGTAGACAGGGAAAACAGAGTTTTTGGCTCGAAACGTCAGATTGTGCGCCGTTGTTCACTTTGTTTAACGTCAGAGCGTGCGCTGTTTGCTGTATACATTAGGCGAGTTTGAGCAATGGCGGACTTTGCCGAAATAGTGCTTGTACTAACCTTGCTGACAGGACTCCTTACATGTGTACAGATACATGTTAAGTCATCTTCGCATTATATTGATCAAGACATGCGTCGGAATGTGCGCCATGGTTTTCAACTTAACAGGACTGGCAATTAGGCTTCTGATTGCCTAACATGGCAGTACGGTTAGAGTTATAATGCTGTCTGTTGGTTTGGCATGCTCTTGACAGCGCATTTTAGCGGTTTCATGTGGACGGAAATATTGTAGGACAATGTTCGTGTGGACGGGGATTTTTTTCTTTTTTACGGAGGAGGAAAAACACCGTTTGAAAAAATACCCGTGTACGTGTAGACAAGGCATTAGTGTTTTTCAGTGTTTTGATTTTTCATTAATGATTGAGCTGTTGTGCTCCTTGACATGTCCACTAGATGTCGGCAAATACTCAGTTTAGAAATCGTTCTGGTCATAGCGCTACATTTCAAATATTTTTCACCACTGTAAATCCTGTGGAAGTTAAAACACCCAAACTCAAAGAACCACTGACATGAGACGGGCACCGATTCTATTTCACGGTTTTATCTCTTTGATCAAAGCGAGAATCTATCTCCTACATGATTTATACAATTTTTCTTAAAGTTTATTTCAGTTAGTGACGAAATACATTTCATTGGTTAAATCCGAGTGCAATCTGTTACGCCCCTGCCCTGATCACTTCATTTGATTGGTTCCTTACTCCTTATGCATCAGTTCAGCGCCCAATAATTGGTCCTCGAGTGCAAGGCAGGCAGTGTTTACTTAACATTTGATTATTCCTTGTTAGTTCTACCTAGCACACACACTACCTTGACCATCTGTTTTTCTAAAACATTTTGTCTCTGTTGGCTCCAACCTTGGACAGTTGCCCTAGCAACTATCATTATCTCTTCTTTCTATGCCTCCTCTGCATCCCATTTGCTCCAGCTGCAAAACATCTTCTTTTCTCAGGCCACTCTAGGTCACAGTAGCCACACTTCCCTTCTCTTGCTAAAATATATTCTGGTTAATATTATTAATGGATAATTGAAGTATATATGAGAGTGAATGCAGCCTAAACTACTCAAATTAAATTAAACAAATTAAGTCTTTAATCAAATTAAAAGTACTAAAATGAATTTTAACCCCCCAGCACGATTTATCTTGCTCACACTCAGGTACAGAACACCACGTATTTCACTCCCATCCACCGAATCAGGAAATCCCAGCAAACATGCTACACTTGAAGCACTGTTCCACTGACACCTCTAGCACAGTGTCACACCCCGCATGCCTTTTCCCACGTGTTCCCCGTGGTGTGGCGCTAACGAGCCACACCTGTCCCTCGTTTAACCCTGCCTTACGTTTCAGCCCTCATGTGGATGACCCCAGGTGTCTCTCGTTTCAGCCCTCGTGTGGATGACCCCAGGTGCCTCTCGTCTGTGGTGTATATAGTGCCTCCTCGTCCTGAGCTCCCCAGTCAGGTCACTGCATTGTTGGGTGTGTGATTCACCTCCTGGAGGTCCTGAACTGCATCGGCAACGTGAGTACTATCGTGGTGCAGACCTCAGTTAACTACGGGCACACTCTTAGTGTTCATAGGGCTTCGTTACAAAGCAACAGATGCACCCAGGAGTCGTTCCCTTCTAGGCGTGGCTAGCAGAACTCGAACTATTAAACTACTAAAACTTACTGATTTTAAACTTTTTTTTTTTTTTTTCCTCTCGTAGCTGTTGCCTTCTGCACCGACACTGCGTTTGGTGGCCACAGGTTGTCCGTTCGTAAAGGACTCCCACACGGAGTGTGATGCAATAAACCGATGTGTGTCAAGCAGTGTTCCTTATCGACAGTTTCTTATCGTTTAACTTGTAAATGCCGATAAGTCGATATATCGCTTATAGCCCTACTATGGACGAACTCGATGCGTTTAATACTGCATAAACATTCTCTATTGCGGTGTTGGATTAAGGAAAAGGGGCTCTGGCTGCAGCGCCTTACTGAAAACGCATGGTTATTTGATGGGATTCACAGCGCGGATTAGCATCTTCATCTGCTTCGATTTTCTTGGCAGCTGGAAAAGCCCTAAGGCTCCGTTTACACAGTCTGAAAGTGTAAACGACCAGTTGTGATCTAAAGCCGTTATTGACAACTGTAAGAAGCAATGGACGGTGTTACTTTTACTTTTTTACTAAAACACTTTTTTTGAGATGGGCAACGTGTTTAAAATCGGAAATATTACTATATGTCAGTTATTTTTCGGGATACATAACCTGGAATCGGGACTGTCCCGGAATATCTGGTCACTCAACTAATATCAAGTTAGCATGTCCTTTTACTTGAAACGTCTTTTTTTATGTACTTTCTGTGGTTTTTGCAATTACTGTTTCACCATGTTGGTATTCAGAAAAGCAAGGCTGTAGTAAAACTGAAAACTGAAGAAAAGAAATCAGTCTCAGTAAAACGCATGACGGATACGGGCGATGCTTGGAATAAAACCTGGTACAGGAAAATGCAGAGCATGATTCTGTCACAAGGGGGCAGCATCGTATCATTCAAATCCTGCTCAGAATTTGTTACGCTGTTTGTTGGATGTGCGGTCAGAATGTAATTTATAGATGACATGAATCGTGCCAGTGTGCTCCACTTACTAAGTATGGTTATACTCGTACACACATCAATAAATTATACTAAGACGAGTGTTTTGGGTTAATGCGGAGAAAGTAGCGCGTGTTAGTGTTTTATCAATAAATGCTAAAACTGAAACTTAACTAGCACGGAGAGTGATACATTTTTTTTTTTTTTTTTGCAATGCAAGTAAACATTGTAAGTAAGCTGATAAGAACCATTTGATTCCCTTTTTTTTAGCAGTTTATCTAGCTTGTTGCCAGGAAAAAAAAAAAAACTATTTTGAAGATGCGCCTATTCCTTTATTATCCCACATCTGGAATGTTCTACATATCAGACAGTAAATCATTTCGCTCCGGGGCTGTTTGGGGATCATTGTGTCAAATGCGATCTCTAAGACGAGAACTGTGCTCTTGTAACAATTCAAGGTGAATTTAATTTTTAAAACAAACGTTGATGCCTATAAACAAACCTTGCAGTGAGTTGTGACAAATTATTAAAGATTTACAGTTATTGCAAACGCCAAGTAAACACCTGTTTCTGAACGGAAATCAAGTAAAAAGGAGCCTTCGTTGTTTAATGAGTTTTGTGGGTCACAGAGTTAATGGCTGAAATGCAGATGCATGGTTTTTAACTCTTCCACGGGTGTGCAGCCCCCAGCCGTACGTGTCAGCGCCCCTCCACCGTGACCCAAGGCCTGAGCTGCACGGGTTCTGGTGCCGTTTCGGAACTGGATCGCTGGGAATGGGAATGCTTCACCAACGTCCTCAGTTAGACAAAGTTAGACGTCGTAAAACTATATTGATCCACCACTCATGCGCTTACCCCGGTCAATGGTGAAACAACCTATAATTATTTAGATCTATATTAGCATTATTTTTTTTCCCGCAAAATTTCTTCTGCGAAGCCAATTGTGATTTTACTTGTGTTTGAGAGTTCTAGTGTTCCTGTTGTGGATGGCGACAGTTTAAGAGAAAAACACGAACATTTCAGACAATGAAGTGCCTGCTTTGGGTGTAAGAAGAGACTGGGTTCACAGATGAGGATGTCTAACCCCCCACTCAAAATGCAGGAAGTGCTCAGACTACCTACCAGGAGTTCTGAAGCCTGAAAAATCTGATATTCCTGGACCTGCAAGCAGTTAGCTCTTGGGTGGTTCTGCGCTCTGCACAGATGTTTTCATGAACCTTTCATTTCAGAGAGCTGGGGATGGTGGTTCTGGCTTTACTGAGGATGAACAGAAAATCATTTAGATATTAAAGACACCCCCCCCCCCCTTCAGAGGACTGGGAGACTGATGGTGGACAGTAATGTTCTTGTAAAGTCAGACATTTGTGTATTCATTTGTGTATTTGTCGACTCTCAAGACTGGAGAGGCAAAGAACATAAATCCCAAAAATATTCGTAAATCTTAAAAGTGATACCAGTGATCTCTGATCTCAGGCACGTAGCCAGGCTGTAACGTCACAAATCACAAGCCCCCCTTGAAGTTTGCCTCTGGATAGTGGCCCCTCCGGCTTCCCCAATCAGCAGAATCTTTAGAAGGGGACCCCCCGCCCCCACCCCAGCCTGTAAAATCGATATCTGCAAAATACAGCAAGATTTTGGCTTCATGTCTCAGACTAATGAATTACAGTACTGATCAGACTTCGAAATTAACTCTGATGAACTGATAGTCATGATAATCTGAATTTTACTTTGTGCTTAATATTTGTACTTGGCAGTCTTGTGTATCCCAGTGTGTGGTTCACGCGTGAGTCTGTCTGTGGCCAGAAAGAAGCCCGCAAGTCTGGCAGAAAGCTGACTGTCCCCTTTGTCCAGTTTAACTGCATTTGTGGATATTTGTAGTAGATGCCTGGTGGTCACGTGATCATGCAGTCTCTTTTCTGAGTGGTTACAGCACCGTATGTGTTAATGTGATTGGCTGAGAGTATAAAATCACACAGAAGAGAATAGGTGTGGGGGAGATATTAGAGTTACCTGGCTGGACTCTGTGCTGCTTTGTATTTTATTTTGATACTTTTTCTTTTGATCCTTTCCGTATTCATGGCTGGTTAACCCTTAGGAGCAAGGCATGCTGGGTGTCGAGTCAAAGATGGCTCCCTCTGTATTGCAGTAGCATGGTTTTGAGCAAAGCCTTTCTGGAGAGACTGCGGAGTGGGTGAATGGGACAGCCCTTGGGGACTCGGTCGGCGATGTCAGGGCACCACGCCCAGGCCGACTGTCTCACCAGCAGAGAGTCGCACCGGAACGACTCAAAAAGGACGTAGCTTTTTGAAAGGGCGGGGAACCTAAAACCACAAGACAGGTAAGTGGCTGTGGGCCAGTGTGATTGTGAGGAGCTGGGTGGAGATTTGGGGGGGGAGGGCAGCAGGTCGAGCCGCCAAGAGCCTGGAACTTCCCAGGAAGGGTCCTGCCGTAGCCCCCCAGCAAGCCGCTTTATCCGAAACCCCCCAGAAGGACACGGAGCTGTACACAAGCCCGGACTGGGTATCGGGGACCCTGGGGCGCTTGCTAGTGGCCTGGTCTGCCATTCAGGACCGACATTTAAATAAGCAGATAGCGGTACAAATGCCTGTCATGACCCCTCAGCGCTGTGAGACCCATATATCGATATCACACTGACATCATGCATAGATAAATAAAACACTGTGTTTAATTTAGCTAAATGGCTACTTTTGCTGCGTTTGTGAAATGAAATAAGGAAAAGAGAAGCTGAAAGATGTTCTGAAATGACTGATATGTTCAGCACAGGGTCAGGTGATGTTAACACGCATGTGGTTTGTCACCGACGCTGCCGGTGAGGTGGGGGCCGGTGTTTTTCAGTGTTTTGATTTTTCATTAATGATTGAGCTGTTGCGCTCCTTGACATGTCCCCATGTCTGCTGGTGAGGTGGTCTTTCTTTTCTCCATCCATGTAATTTTCTAAGGGATGACATATACTTACTTGGCAAATAATTTCACCCAATAAAGGCTGGATCACTCGATGTTGGGTCTGTAATCAGGATTAGCGGCCTTATAGTGAGGACTGCCATTGGCTCTGTGGTGTGGACTGCCATTGGCTCTGTGGTGTGGACTGCCATTGGCTCTGTGGTGTGGACTGCCATTGGCTCTGTGGTGTGGACTGCCATTGGCTCAGTGGTGAGGACTGCCATTGGCTCGGTGCTGCACCTATCAAACAAATGAGGTGTGTTTGATCATTGACAGACATGGCCTCCAAACTCACCACAAAACAAAATAATTTGCAGTGGATGCTCTCCTGTACAAGCCTACCAATCCGGCCTAGGCTATAGACAATGGCCAGCTGCAAGCTGGTTTGAAGGAGACGAGTGTTAGAGAAAAGGCTTAAGGTTAACATTAATTAAACATTGTTAGATAAGGAGACCTGTCCAGTAGACTTCAATGCAGAATGCGAAGAATGACACTGGAGAAACTGGCACAAAGTCTTTCTTGGTTTTTGTAGGTATTTTGAAGAAATTCCAAGATGTTTGTGGAGGAAATGTTTTATAACGCCAACTAGTCACTCTAAAGAAGTACTCTGTTTATGGTCATGTCAATAGAGGAAGTCTTTCTGAACTGAATTGTATTCCCACATTCAATGATTTACCTTGAGTTTTCTTCTTGAAATAGCCACAAAGGCTAAATAGGCTTTTAAAACTGGAGCCTTTCATCTGGCAGCGTGCGACTTCCAACTTTTTGTGCCCAGAGTAGCGTTTGATTACCCCCTCATCTTTCGGACGTTGCAGGTGACGTTCCACTCAGTCTGTGTGTTGATTTGCCATAACACCTTTTTCCATTCGCAGACAGGCCATTCTCCTTTTTTCAGTGCGAGAATACTCGGGGCTAGGCTTACGCATACTCGGGGCTAGGCTTACGCATACTCGGGGCTAGGCTTACGCATACTCGGGGCTAGGCTTACGCATACTCGGGGC
>JAODLC010000036.1:17248213-17275757 GCA_026781145.1 Hippopotamyrus pictus | reverse complement strand
GTTGCTTCCGGGATAGGCTCCGGACCCCCCGCGACCCAGTAGGATAAGCGGCTTGGAAAATGGATGGATGGAATATTAATATTAATATTAATATTAATATTAATATTAATATTAATAATAGTAGTAGTAGTATTTTATTAATGTCTTTTAAATGTTATTGCAATGTTTTTTATTTAAATGTCATCTTCTGCCTTTGTAAAGCACTTTGAATTGCCTTGTGGTGATATCTCCCCAGCTATGGGTGTCCAGGTGAGTCCCAGACACATTAGAGGACACCAGGGACTATTGACTAATTGACAGTTTGTTCAAAGGGACACAGGAATCGTCCGGCACAATTCCGATTCACACAAACGGCACTGATGTTGAGCCATCTAGTACAACTTTACTTTGAAAGTGAAAAAACTACTTTTGTGTCATTTTTATACATTTGATAAAAATTCAAATGAAAAAAATTCAAGAATTGTCCCCCATCTCCCCTGATTGCAGCAGCTTCATCCGAAACCCCAGATTCAGGAGGATTAACGCTGCAGTTCGTCCTCCTACCACACGCTGTCAGCTGAGGGTTGCTTTTGCCTCATCTTGGTCTGCCCTCTTTCATTTTATATTTTAATGGAGGGTTTGGGCAGATGCCCCCCCACGCAGTACAAGGTGGAGTGGATGAGGAGACGGCATCATCAGTGTCCATCAGTACAGTACAGTGTTAGGAATCAAAGATGACCTTAACATTGTTTATCAGGGTAGTAATTGTTTGTTTGCTCAGAAAAAAAAACACAACTTAAAATGAGAACATACGCAAGCTAACAGTGACCCACTAAAAGCTAAGAAGAATGTGTTCTGTTCACCATAAAGTCACGGAGACCTTGCTGGATGGCGAGATGAACACCACTTCAGGCCCCAGTCCTCTCCTCAGGAGCTCGGATGCCAGACATTCCAGGTGTGCGTTACCTGACAGCACCAGCTCACATCATTGATTAATTAATTAATGAGGTATTGATTACGTGTACGAGGTGTACTACTGGTAAAAAAAGATGTGGGTGTATTAGACATCTGCTGCAAATACTGGGATGACTGGGAAAGGTTTTGAAATCACACACTTTGACAGACAATACTGTGCTTTTACACCAACATGAAGATCATGGAAACGTCGTTTTCTTTGACTCTTGCACAGCTGCTGCATATTCAGGCTAATCTCCGAGCGGCACTCGGCCTCAGCGCCATAAGAGGGCTGGAACCTATTACTTTATTTTCCTTGTTAATTCCCTACAAACATAAAATCCTGTTAAATGAAAACAGGGCCTTAATATCAAAGTGTGATTAAAAATGGCCGACCTCGCGAAGAATCTTAAACAAGGTTTTCATTCCCAACAATAGGCTATTAACTGAGGCAGTGTGAAGTGTTTCAGCTTAATTGAAATGTAACTATAAATTATTCTTGGGGTGGGGGAGTAGTACATAAGCTATTCTTATGCGTGAAGGAAACCATCAATGGATTTTTAATAACTTGGAAACGGCTGATTCGCTGTGTGAACAGAAATGTCACCAGGTGCCTCTGTGCTGCAAGAGAAAAACGTTAAATATTTACAGTGGCTGTTCGACTGAAGTACCCCAGTCAAAGTTAAACTGGTAACATCCTTCTTTGCATTCTAAACTGTGAAATTTTGGCCAGAATACGTTCACTTTATCTTTTAATCACCATAGCTGAGTTAGTACAGATATTTTTAATGTTGTTCAAAGAAGAAGCCGTCTACAGGCTTTTGGGAACTGCGAAGGACTTTAAAATCACTTTTAGAAAGAAATTCTGCATCTTCTCAGAATTCTGGTCTTCATCCTCGTCCTTCAGGTGAGTCGAGCTTGTCCTGCTTCTCCATCCACTGTCACTATGACTCTTTATGGTTTGATGTGCAGATGCTCAATATTAAACTAAACAAGCGCTACGGGGATTTTCAGACACTTTTAAACCAGGGGCCCCCACCAGAGTGATCACACAAGTAAAAACAAAGGACCTGGGGGTGACTTTAATATTTTCCCCATGTGTCCCCCTTGGGCCTCTCTCTCTTCGATTGGAGGCAGGGGGGGTAACTTAAAATTTTTTCCAATGCATTAACTTCTTGGAAATTGTGACATTTTGCAAAACATCTTAACAGACCCCCTACAACAGTCCTGTGGACACTGTGTTGAAAACCGAGTCAATGAGATCAGTTACCAGCTGTTCATGTTTTTCTTGTTACATTTTATTCGTAAATGAAGGCAGTTGCAGCTACATTTCATATAGGCTTCTAAAGCCGAACACAATTGTTTGGTCGACTAAACTGCGAAACGTGTCCTATTCTGATGTAATTGCTCATTGTTGACGTTTTCAGCGACCACAGGAATAATTCATCAAAGCCGTTTTGCTGTTTATAAAGAATTAGCTTCATCACCACGCTAAATCATACCAATGTTTGTATAAAGTACATCCAGCCACTCATTGCTTATGGGAAATTTTGATTCTCACTGACAAGGCATTCCATTCTGTTGCCATTTACATTGCGCACGCTGATTGCTTTTAGCAATCTCTCTTTCCATTCGTTCATTTATTTATATAACATGTCAGGTGCTCTTTTATGAAGACATATGATAGGAAGAACAAAACGGCCATGTGACATGGGCGTGGCCAGCTTGAGGGCTCCTGCCATCCTGAAGAGTCTGCGATCAGGGCTGGCCCAACCTTTTTGGGGCCCTAAGCAAAATTTGAATTGGGGGCCCTTGCCCTGACACACAACACAAGCAGATCAGATGGAGGGGCCCCTGGTGGCTGGTGGGTCCTAAGCAGCTGTTTAGTTCTCTTCGACCCCGCCTGCGATCATCGTCAGTGCTGGGAGGGAAAGCCATCGGACCCCGAGCTGCAGATACGTCACTGGCCCAGCTGCCCAGCTGAGCTCGGCGTGACCTTCCCTGCGTGCCAGGCCGCCCTAGAGGTGTAAACGTGGCTGCAGATAAACCGAGGGACGAAACCCAACCCCGGCACAGAACTGCAGCCAAAAGGACAGCTGGACGTCCGTCTGAGGACGGCGTCCATAGAGCGTCCCCCGTTGGCCTGAGATTTTGGAGAGTTTTACGAGGCAAGGCAGGAATCGCGGTGCCTCTCTCCACCGCGAGCCGCTTCAGTGAGATTGATCAACCAGTGTCAGCTAGAGCAGCATCTTCTGTGGGGGTGCCGACTTGGCAAGCTGCAGATAGTGGCCCTGGATGCTTCCAGACAGGAGGGGCTCCTTGCTGCCTCACTGAGGACAAAACTAGGCCCGTTTGGATGGTGGAATGAGGAACGAGTCCATTCTGAGGCTGCTCTCTGCTTCCTGGGTTCAAAGCTTGCGGGGGCCTCTAGTGTGAGACTCTGCTCTATTGTATCCTGCCTTATCAGGGCTGCTCAGAATGAAATGACGATTAGGACGGCGGCATAACCCAGCTCCTCTGTCTCAGATCTTGGGCAATGTATTCCCGGTGCTGGGTTCTGTCCAAACGCTCATCTTCCCATGACCCATTTATCTTCCAGAACCAGGTTGCATTTGTAGACTCATGGTTTAATTAAAATTATGCAAATGAAATAATCCTATAATTCAGACCCTTCCGCCGCTGGGCCCGGAATCAGCTCGTTTGCGTGTAATTACATATTTTCTTCAGCGTGTGAAATGGCGGGAAACCTGCCTTAACGTGGCCCGTGTGAGGGCAAGGACCAGAATAATGACGACGCGCAAATATATCGCCGCATCACCTGGGCGTGCACCGTTTCAAATTAAAGTTTTGAGCTCAAGTTTTAGTCAAAACGTGCACAAGCATGCACTGTAAGCCTCTGCAGTGAAATGCTTTTTTCCACCTGCTTCCTGGATAGTACCTGAAAGGAAATACGTACTACAAAAAAAATATGACAAATAATAATTAATAAGGTGAAACTAACAATAAAAAAACTGTAAAATAAGACAATAAAATAAAAAGCAGTGATATCAGTAACAGTAAAATCAAGATATATGAGGGATGGTATAAAAGATCCTATTCCTTCCTTTTTGTTCCGTGATCATCAAATGGTTTTAAAACGAGTTTGATATTCAATAAAGGCAAGGGTGCCATAAAGAGGGGAAATCCAGGACGATTCCGAAAAAACTCTAGCATACCTCGTAGTTGGACTGGTCCGGATTAGGGGCCTAATATGTTGTGCTTTCATAAGACCCCTGATCAGAAGTGGCACCCCTGGATAAAATGGTATATTCCTGCTTCCTGTTAAATGAAAAAAAATCAGAATTTCTTTGTATCAGCCCAGGATTGAACCTCTATACTTTGGCTGCCAGCTGTGTCCATTCCAGGGGGCGGGGCAGAATCCCGGGGGTGTGCGGGTGCAGAGGCGTCTGGGGGGGGTTCATTATGGGGCAGAAGAACAGAGGGACAGATGAGAAAAATGTTGTTTGATTCTGAAAATCCCTCCCGCTAATTAGTGTTGGGTTGGTGTGTGTGTTGTGTGTGTGTGTGTGGCGGGGGGGGTATCGTATCGAGACCATTTTAATGAGGCCTCTGAAGCGAAAGTGAGCCACAAGCTTCAGTCCAAACACACTGAGCTCTGAAGCTCAGGGGAGCTGCACAGTTTTTTCATACAGCGTCGACCTGGCAACGAGATTTTCCCCGTTTCCGTTCACAGCGGCGCCGATAGCAGGGTGGGAGTACAGCAGAGAAGGGATGTTTGGAAGTGTTTTGGAATAAAGGAGGCTTGGTGCCCCGGCCCATAGCTAACCAGGCCGGTTACGCCCGCCACCCGTCACTGGTCAGTGTTTAATCCCAGTTAAAGTCAGCTTTCACCGCGCTGCCCCGACGACGTGAGACAGGACTGGGGAGTCCGCATTGCGTCTCAATCCTGCCATGTTCGTCCTCCTGCTCCCCCCCCCAAATCATACTGCTACCCCTCATCCCTCTTCTGAGCCGGGGCGTAGCGGCGAGCGAGGCAAATCCCTCATGTGGAGGCGGAGCCAAGCTGCACGCATCAGTGTGGGGCTGGTGGGGGCTAATCCCCTCAGTACAGCAGCACGGCCCTGATGTGGTTTGCTAGCAGTCAGCCTCGCTCGGTCTGACTACGCGCTGCTTAATTAGACTGTTAACGAGTCTCCGAATCGGACACGGTCCCGAACGACGGGCCCTTCTGAGTGTTCTCGAAACCGGAGCGGGAGCCCTGGCAGCCCTCAGCTTCGCCGTCGACAGCCAGCTTCAGAAAGATGCTCCTTGTGGCATCACCTTGGCCGCATCTCTTCGCCGGCTGGCGTGCTTGAGGGTTCTGCCGGTCCGGACCCCCCCCCCCGCCGCCCCAAACACTGCGGCATGTGGGCCGCCTTCAGAAGCAGCTGTGTGAGGCCTGATGGGGTGTCGGGGGCGTTGGCGACGGGGGGGGGTCACGCACAGTCGAACAGTGGCTCTTTCAACTGCCCTCCTCTAAGACAGCGTCAGCGACACCCCCACTGCACGCTGGTGCCGCCCGGTCTTCCGAGGGTTTGCCCCTGACACACCTCGTACTTCCTACGCAGCGACAGGTATACCCTGCAGTCAGCGAGGGGCCTGCGTCTGCGCGTCTGCGCAGGAGACTCCCTGCATGGGATCTGCCGTGGAGGTGAAGTCGGGCTCTGAGGCGGAACCCAAATGTGCGCGTGCGACAGGAGCAGCATCCGGGTTCAGAAAAGGTATAAGAGGACATGGCGCAGGAGATCAAGCCGCCATCTGACACCCAGCGCTCCGCATTCTGATGGCGATTTAATCCCGCAAATTATTTCCTGTCCTCCTCTCATCCTGGGGGGGGGATTATTTATAGCGACCCCGGGTGTAAATGCAGAGTGCATGAGTCACGTAGCCGAGAATCCCGTGAAGTGACAGAGTACGGTTGCAGGGCTATGTGACTGCTGCGTGTGGTAAGGTCACTGGGCCTCACCATGGTTTGGATGATGCGTGCTGTCTCCCCTGCCTGGACTCTGCCTGGCAAGTCAGCTACCCACCCCCCACAGTGCATGCGATTTCCCCCATCTGTGCAGGACGTCCCTCCAGTTACTGGGTTTCTTTCTAAGAAATAAAACAGAGCTAAGAGATGATCCACACAAACACTGCATGGTAAAAACACATTAAAGTCACTCTATTTTATGGGCCCTGGGCTACAGGCCCCTCCCGCCCTCCATGTCCTTAAACAGTTAATTTAAATAAAATATATTTTACTGCGACAAATGTTTTTTCTAACATAAACAATACTAGGATTACAGCAGATACCTCTTGTACATCTTAGATGTATGAGGAATATTTATAAGAGAAATGCCAGTTTAAATGTCATATTAAACCAGTTTGACAAAGAAAGTGTGTCTGATGCCTACACAATTGAGATTATAATACCCTCACTGCTGTGTTTGAATGATTTCAGTGGGCGGTACCTTCTGTGGGTGAGACTGGCCTGGTCTGAATCTAGGACAGAGTGACCCTTGTTGGCATCCAAGCAAAAAGTCACCAGAATACAGTTTTGGCAAACACATAACCTGTTGTTTGTTACTGAGTGCTAGGTGTGTCAAAGCCATGCTAATGAGCGTCATTATACATCTCTAAATATATCCACATACAGTACATGCACAGTTGTTGTGCTGGGCTGCTGTTTATTTTGTGTAGTTTTCCATCTGTAGCCTAAATGAGCAAATTCTGGTTTATTTTCTGTAACACGGCATTGTGGGAATAGGATGTAATTACCGACGACTCTAAAACACTGAAGGATCAACTTCTTCTGACATTCCATTTGGCTACCTTGAGGTTATAGAACCGGTTAGACAGAATACAGTAATTTTTTAAATAACTAAGGCTATTGACCGAAGTAAACTTTCTCCAGAGAATACAGTGCATAGATGCAGGTCAATTAAGTTATCATGTTTTGCAGAAACAAGTTATGACTCTCAAAAAAAAACTAAACTTCCCTACTAGAATTAGGCCTATCTGTGCAGAAAAAATCATTACGACTAATTATAACTGCGTAGTATATAACTGATTACAAAATATACATCTATATTGCAGTTACAGGACGTAATATAAAACAAAATCAAAATATTCTTCAGCATCGTTTCAATACGATTCCCTCCAAAGACCTTCACCCGAGATGTATTGTTAATGTTTCAAAGTAACAATAAGTGGTTTTGTCGTTCTCGTTAATTATTTTCCACCGTCTTCGTTATTGTTTTATTGCAATGAAGCCGAAAATCAAGAATATCAGAGGCCATTATTTTGGGGTCAGTAAGTGGGAAGGAGCGCGGTGAGTTTTCTTCTTGTTAAATCCCCGAGTTAAATCCCAATCCTGGTCCGGCGCGGTGTTTCGCTGCCGCGCCCCCTTTGTGATGCTCCGGGTCTGCCTGCGCTCAGAGCCGCCGCTGCCAGGGGGGGTTCTCTCCTCCGTGCTTTCGCTCTCTTACGCCGCTTTAAATCATCGCTATCATTCCCCCCCCTACAATAAATGGACAACAGGAGGACGCGTTAATGCCCGCTCTCCAGCGCAAGGGAAGCAGCGCTTCGGATACCTGCTGGATTTTAGTTACAAAGTTTACAAATAGTTCGCAAGTTCCTCCCCCCCCGCTTTCTTTCTTTTTTTTTGCCAGGGCTGCCGAATTGCCAGATTAGCCTTTAAGTGGCCGAGCCGTCATGGCGAGCCCGGCGTCGGAGGGCTCCGCGATCACGGGCTGCAGTCGGCGGCGGACCGGCGCCCTTCGGAGCCTCATCGCCGTTTGCGCGCTGACCTGCTGCGGCTTTCGCTGCGCGGGCGCCGCGTTTTCCATCCCGGAAGAAGCGCAAGTTTTAGCGGCGCAGATGAAGAGGCTTTCGGCGCAGGAGCTGGGGGTGTTCGCCATGCAGGTGAGGGACATGCGGCGAAGCGGGAGGCTGCTTTTCTTCGGCGACAGGGATGATCACTTTTCTTGATTTTTTTTTTTTAAGCAGTTGGTTATTTTATTTTAACTTTTGCTGGTCGATATCAAGATACCTGTCCGTACCTGTTTTCCTGGCTATTATAATGCAGTGGGGAAACATGCAGCAAAAGTACAAAAAGTGAACAGGAAAGTAAATATGTAACTGTTCTTATTTTATTGATGTTTCCCACGAATAGCTATAATACTGTTCGAACCACAGGAGATCTGATATTGTGTGACGGGTGGGTTTTTACTCTGTTTTTCGTACCGGTGGTAATGTACCCAGCCTTTTACTGACTATAATAGGCGGCTATCAATACTGGTGATGCGATCGATGGTGTTTGATTTTTCTGGGATTCGATCCTGTAATCCTTTTTCTGCTTGTGAGATGTGGGTATGTGTGTTAAACCTACCCTGTGGATTTATCCCCATTTTGATTTTTAATTTAAAAAAATATATTTATGACTTTTTGATTTTTTTTTCTTTAATTTTACATTTTGACTTAAAGTCGTAAAATTTTTCAACCGCTGAATCGATCAACGCCAGTAAACGGTGTGGCTCAGAATAGGCCTATAATTTTAAAATAAAATAAAACTGTGTATACTTCAGCCTGGTCGTGTTTCACCGCAATGTTATCCCATTCATTGCTCTACACAGTGCGCTTATTGTGTGTGTGTGTGTGTGTGTGTGTGTGTGTGCGTGCGTGCGCGCGCGCGTTTTAATCCAGTACTTTTAAAAACGTGATTAACTGAACAGTACATTTATTGTATAAGTGAGCGATTGTTTAGAAAATAAGGGAATTGTTCATTTGAACTGTAAACAGCCGTAGAAGGACAAAGCAGGTAGTGTAAGATACATAAATTAGAGCAGGTATCTGAGAAGCAGTTTGCAGTGTAAACCTTCTGAGCCTGGGAAATATCTTGGTGTGTAAGGCCTCTGCAGGGAAAAAAAGCAGAGAGGACGATTTGAATATGAACAGTATTATTTAATCGCAATCATTTCAATTGTTAATTTTTAGAATATTTAAAAATATATATATATATATTTTTGCAGGACCAATAAGCAAGACACGTTGCCCGTCAGTACAAGGCCTGCTTCTCCAAGTTTGGTTAGACTGCTATTATTTTAACCCTTTTAATTTCTGGAAAGCAGGGCTGCTTTTAAGGTGTCAGTGGATCTTGGTTGCTATAAAATGATTGAATCGGTAACAGAACCTTGGGCGATTCTGATGGTTCTTTGGGAGGCTCTTCCTCTCCCTTTCTGTCACTGGTTTTGAGGTTCTCCAGGCAAACGGCACTTTTTGTTGTTTAGCGTTACGCGTTGTAGCCGTCTTCACACATCACGGAGATTGTGTACGCGGGGGGCGGAGGGTGTGTGTGTGTGCAAATGGTGTTTCATTTGGAGTCTGTATCCTGCACCAGCGCTCTCTCGGAGGCCTACCCTCCTCCGTAACCTCTCTTTGTCACACTCCGATGTTAATTCCTCCTTTTCTCGGAGGCAGGGAATATCTCCTTCAGTGACTTATTT
Source organism: Hippopotamyrus pictus (assembly GCA_026781145.1). Taxonomy (NCBI): domain Eukaryota; kingdom Metazoa; phylum Chordata; class Actinopteri; order Osteoglossiformes; family Mormyridae; genus Hippopotamyrus; species Hippopotamyrus pictus. Next base: position 17,266,299 of record JAODLC010000036.1, on the reverse strand, counting down.
TTGGTTTAATTTTATTTTTCTGTGAACCAATCTGATCCCTTTTTTTGGGAAAGCAAAATATTAAAAATTGGTAATTCTCAAAGCAGACATTTCTCGACGCGAGTGTGGAGGTGTGTAGTCTTCTGGTCAGCTTTTAGGTGCATCTGAAGGATTCTCTTGTTATGGTTTTAATACTGGGATCTGTGGTGAGGTGTGATGTTGTTATTTCAAGTAGCTTTTTAGTGGAGCTGGCTCGTGGTGGTTCAGTTAACTGGGCAAACTGGGAGGTGTGTGTGTTTTGAATTAAATCCTGGATAATGAATTGGATGTGACAGCCACATCACGCAGCGTTACGGGATTCTAAAATAAATTTTCAGATGGCTGTATGACGAGTTCCTGAGACGAAAACATACAAACCTGCGTGATCAGTTTGGCTATAAACAATTAACAAGCAAGGTGTTTTTACAGGGTAACGTGTGTCTGTTTTGCTGCTCAATTCATGGTGCCAGGAGCTAACATTTACAGTGCCGCTTACTCATTTTGATATCTCATTTGACATGATAATTAACCAGAAAATGAAATTCTCTATGAGGACGCTTAAAGCAGTGACTGAATCTCCTTCAGCTAATCTGATAGCTTGAGGTAACCAGTGTCAAGAGGAGCATGGATCCTGTCTCTAATCTGTACTTTACGGTAATTCGGTTATTTTAATCGAAAGTGGAGTCTGGTTCGTCATTAGAACCGAGCTGAGGTCTCATATTTCAGTGGCGTCTGCTGTGGGATCTGTGCAGTTTTAGGCAGATCTAACTGGTGAAGAGGACCAGCCATCTCCTCATCTTCACCGTGTGACTGGTTGGTTTTGCCCCAATCACAGCAAGTCTTCAGAGACTGTCTGAATCATTTTTTTTCTTGCAGTGTTATTTTGTTTTTATTAATCTTGGAAGAGCTTGACCTAAATTTTTGTAATCCCTCTCTCCCTTCCAGGGTCTGGAAGTCTAACCATTTGTTGGATTCGTTTTTAGGCTCGTGGCTGATGTTGCTGCTATTACATATTGTAATATTTACTCATGATTGCAACTCAGATTAAATTATAGGAGTCATTTATATTTTCTAGTCTGGAACACTGCAAACTGACAGTGGTGTTTCTAGAATGGTTTATGGAATTGTCTTTACACAGTTGATTTAGTTGACGATGCTTATTGGTCAATTCATTGACCGTGGGAATCATCTGTTGGTTTATTTGGGTTGGTCTTTGATCTTGCGTAGGATCAGTGCTAATGGGGCTTCCCGTTGCCATGGCATTTGCTAAAATGGAGCCAGACGATTGGCCCACTTCTGAAGCTGTGAGGGACGGTGCCCCTCCATGGATGTTCATGGATATCCTCTCCTCCTGCTCGAAGGCCTTCCCTTCTGCTTTCTGTTGTCACTTGGCGTTTCTCCTGCTGAACCTCTGCTCCTCTCAAAGAGGCCATCAACCTTCTTATGACCTTTACCTCCCTGGGCTCGTTCCAAGACGTGATGACGGATGAAGTTGGGAGATCCTAGTGTTTGATCTGACTTGCTAGGTACAGGTGGCCTTTTTTACCCTTCAGCTGGACAACTGACAATTTCTGAAATTTGCTGCAGACTATGACTCTGTTTTCAGGCTGACGTTGAGACAGTGTCCTCTTGCCAAAAAGAGAGGTTCCAGTTTAATGCTGAAATGATACATGTTTCAGTATGTCTAAAGTATATCTGTTTCTGTGTGTTCAGAATTGAGTTTGAATTATATTGCCTTTTAAACTGATTTAGATATAACGTTCCATGATTGAATTGCCAACTAATTATAAAAAACAAATTATAGTGTTTTGAAACATTTCAGATTTCAGCCAGTAGAACTCTTTATTGCATGATCATTCTGTGGGAGTTTGCTTTAAGGCATGAAATGTGTCTCTGTCACAGCATGATTTACCGCCGTTTGACTGTATAAAAAAATTATTGTGACTGAAGAAAAAACTCTACTTGGAAATTAATTCTCTTGCATGGCAAGGGTGAGAGAGGCATGTTTTCATAAGATTGCAAGGTAGGGTGTGGCAGGCCTCCAGATCCTGAGGGTGTGGAGAGGCTTCGGGGCCTTCCTATTGGTTAAGGACGTGAAAGAGGAATGATGCCGTGAATATCGGTGCTCCAGATGTGCGTAAACTCTGAGATACTTCACTGTTGTCCTGCAGCTGCTTGACCTAAATCATTGGTGGTCTGTGATGTGGTCCTCATCTCCGTCTTTGTTCCATGTTCTTCCACAACGTCACACCTTCTTCAACCTTCCTGGCTTTTTTCTGGCAAACTTGAATTTTTTAATTTATTTCCATTTTGGCAAATCGCTGTGCAGACATGTCTTCGGCATGCTGTTCCGGAGTTAACAATCTACGGATAATCCTTGCCCGTTTATCTCCTGAAAACACCCCACTTTGTAGTGATTTCGGCTGCCTGACAAAGCAAGAGGTTTAATTTTTTCTCTCTCTCTCTCCTGTGATCACTGGTAACCTTTGGAGTATGAGACAGTCCAGATTTTTCAAACTGAAATTTCCTCGTGCTGTGATCTGCCCAAACCTCTTTAAGACAAGTCTACTTGCTTTTTGTGGTTCTTCTATTTGCATACGGTTTGTGTGAAATCGGAGAACAGATCGCTCTGGATGCTGACTGTATGGACGGAGTTTGTAGACGCGCCTATCTGTAACTTCCTTAATTAAACCGCCTGTGTAATTAGCACAATCGGATGGCTCACTTATTTCTGCGCGTTTGGGGTTGCTGGTGAAGGGAGGTTTCGAGGAGATCAGGCCTTGTTTGGTCTCGGGATCCCTCTGTAGAACCCTCAGCTGGGCTCAACAAGGGCTGATAAGAACCCTTGGGGGGGTTGGTTGGTTCATAAGGCGAGCCTATGTTTTGAAAGCAACTTAGGGGGGGGATCTCTGGCTTTCGTGCTTGATTTATCTGCGTTTTTTTACCCACAAAATCCCCAATGAGCCCCAATCTCGCCACCCCACTGCCTTGGAGCTGGGCTGCCTGAGGCCTCTCTCCCCTTCTGCCTCTTTCAGACCATATATATTATTTTTTACAAATATGGTGTAAAGTATAAATTTTAAACTCTAGTGTAAGCATGTGTAGCTAACAACGGTAAATATGACTTATTTTAATGACCAGGCCTTTGCTTTGGTGTGTGTGTGTGTGGATTTGTGTCTGACACTTGTGAGTGATGTCATTGCGTTTGGGGTCGGGGAGGTTTACGTGTGAGAATCCGGAATCTTCATCCTCTTCCTCTGCAAGTTCCACTTTCCTGCTTTCCCTAGCGTAGCACTTCTGTAAAAGGATGTGAGACTTTTGCTGCTGTTTATCCGGGAATTCATTTCTCCACGTTACTTGTCTGCATTGTGGCTTTTTGAGGGGGGCATGTGGGGCTGCTGTATGCTTCTCAGAAGTATGTTTCTTCTGCGTGGCGTGCTCCTGTCGGCCCCATGCCACGCTACCTGCCCTGCGTTTGGAGATTTCTGGAGAGTCTCCATCTGGTGACACCGTGCGTCTGTTTGCGTTCGTTCGATCACAAATGCTAGATTCTAAATTTTAAAAATGTATCTTGAAGATGAATATTTAGTTTGGAACTGGATCATGTTGCGTCAACTTGATCTGCGTCTCTGGAAGGAATTCTGTTTATCCTCGGATGAAACATGGATTCATACATGCTGATGTTACGGTACAGCAATCAGAACTCGCTTGTTGATTCCGCAGGGTTATGCTCTAAAGGTCTTCTGAGATGAGGACTTTTAATTAAATATATTGTTTTGACAGAAAGAGGGTCTCTTACGGCAGCCTCTGTCAGATAATTGCTATAAAGCTGAGTTGTTTTCTTTCTGGGGAATTCTGCTCTCTGTCTCACACAAAGCCTTTGTGTTTTACTTGGGCTAAAGGGCCTTTTTTTTTTTTTTTTTTTTTTTTTTTAAAAAATCTGAGCTGGGTTCATGGCCCTGGAGGAAATGTGGGGGGTGGGGGGGGGGTTCTGTCAGCAGTAACCAACTTGGGTGGCTTTGCAATAGTGGTTTGGTGGCACGAAGCTCCCTGAAACAGTCCCGGCAGGTGCAAACTCGTCTCCTTCTCCCAGGCATGGGGACGTCACTGCTGTGGAGAGATCTTCCTGGAACATTCTGGAAATGTGCAGCATTTTCATTCAGAAAGTCTATTGTCTGTTCGCTGGTAATGGTTGAAAAATAGTGCCCCTCCACTAGTAAAAAATTAAAATGGAAGTATCAATATGTGCAAGCTATGTAGCTGTTTTAAAAACAAAGATCCATTAGATTATTCTAGATGTGAGGTTTTTCTGTCTTGCATAAAGATTTATGATTATTATGATTTTCATGTAATAATTTGATCATAGAATACTAACAGGCTGCCATGTTTTTGGTTACGAAGCTTCTGGTTCATATACTGAAACCGTCAATTCAGAGACATTGTTTGTAACTATGAATGTAAACCTACTGATTTTCTTTTGTGCTAATGGGTAGAATTTTTCTTCCGCCGCACTATTGTTTATGCTGAAAAGTGTCTCTGGTTTTATGGGCATGTGAGCTGGTATAGTGTTTGAGTTACCAAACCAGCTCTTAGAATGTCCAGGCTAGTTTTCGGCTTGCTGTTGAGATCTTGCTGCGCAGAAATATATAAATTTAAGTTTGCTTGCTGAGAGATGAAACAGGAAGTCGTCTTGGGTGACCTTTGATCCGTGGCCCCTTTCGGCTGGCGGAGGGCTGTTTCGGAAGATGAAAGGAGGTCCGGGGCTTTTGAAAAGGAGCCAGTAATTGGGAGCCAGAGAGGACTGGCCCGCTCTGCGTGCGATAGGGAGACAGAAATGTTCTCCAGCTGTCTGTGTAGCTGTGGTTGTGTGCTTTTTTATTCTTTAAATTCTCCATCTTCGTGTCATTCAGGACAAAGCTGACCATGGATTCAGCCAGGTCTCCCTTTTTCTGAGGCAGTTGCTCGTTAAACGCTGGAGCGACTTTGTGCGGAGGCCGGAGTCCTCGCCGTGGTTTATTAGGGGGACCAGATCTCTGAGGATTCACAGCAAACGTTACAGACTTAATTCGCGATCTTAGTCTGTCGCACTTAGCACTGCTGCTGTGCCGAGATGCGTATGGACAAATTCCTGCATGTGAATATGTGCTTCAGTATGTCTGGGTTTGACAGGCTTTGATTGACTGGGGCTTCTTCAAGGTAATTTTATCTTTGCAATCGTTTAATATGCAGTTCTAGTTAGGAAATCAAGGATTCTTCTCCATATCAAGAACTATTGAAACAAGATTTTATTTTTTTTTTTATTTTTTTATTTTTTTTAAACTATAAATTTCTTTTTATTTTGTGGCCCTTTAAATATGCTTTAAAGGAGAGGCCTTTTACTTGAGTTGGAGCACTATACAGGTGCTCCCCGAATTATGATGGCCCATGTTACAATATTTCGTCTTTAGGATGGGTAAAGATGGGCTTTTTCACTTTCCATACATTATTCAATAAATTACATGAGATATTGAACACTTTTTTAAAAAATAAATTAGTCTTTGTGTTGATTATTTTGCCCAGCTGCAGGCTAATGTAAGTGTTCTAAGCATGTTAGGCTAGGCTAATATGTTTGTTAGGTTAGGTGTACTGCATTAAAATGCATTTTTGACTTACGATAGGCTTATCGGAACGTAACCCCATTGTAATCTGTGGAGCGGTTGTATTCTGTAATGGTTTGGTCCTGTAACGTAGACTGTAATCCCTGCCGTCTGGTACAGGATTTCCCAGTTGGCTTGTGGCCTGTTTGAGCCCTAAATGAATTAGCTCTGATTGAGCTGCTGATTTGAATTGCACTGCTCACGTCCTGCTAAGCTGAATTTCTCAGAGGACTGTAAGTATTCCTAACCCTGTTACTGGAGACTACCTCTATTGCTGAATTAAATAAAATGTTTTTATTGAATGGTACCTGTTTGTGATTTCAATTAATGGCTTTAGATTTAACCGTTCAAAGTTGGAAATTAAAGTGACTGAAAGCCTCTCTAAATACTTTTATAACGCAGTACAAGGCATCCTTAATTCTTATACCGACCATTATAATGCATTATGAAGGTATCTATAGTTACCGTTACAGGTGAGAGCTTCATAAAGCATTCATAATGCATAATAAACATGGCTATGTGTTATGTCTTTTTATAAATAGTTATAGTGTGTTTATAATCCTTCATGAATGCATTATAATGCATTATACATGACTGCTTTAAGTAAAGTGTTACCCTAATTTTTCTTAGCAGACACTTTTATCCAAAGCAACATACAATTGAGGAATCAAGGTCAGGTGGTTCCTAGGTTCGGTGGGGGTTAAAGTTCTTACTCAAGGGCCCAGTGGTGCCTTTACCCTGCCGTCCACATGATTGCGAACCGGCGACCTTTCATAGACAGACCAGGCGTCCAGTCCCACTGAATCACACACCACCCCAAAGACAGAGCATCCCTCGTTGGAGAATCAGACCCAGGTCTCCTGGATGGCAGCCAGGGACATACACCACTGTACTAACGAGGTGAGATGTTCCGCAGCCTTTGCCCTTCTCACTGTTTCAGGGGCAGCTTTTCTGCAGTGCTTTAAGGCGAGCTCACAAACAGCTTGTGTTGGAGGTTAAAGGCTGTGGAGGAGAACAGGAGGTTCATGACAAACCTAACACACTTAAAGGATCAGCCAAGGTTAGCTGCCAGTTTTGCAGTGCAACCCTCCAGTGTCCTACTGAGCCGTTCCCACCAACCTCCGCTGCAGCTTATCAGAGCCAATAGGAAACTTGCTCTGGGTGAGGGGTGTGGCCTGTAGTCATCTTGGGAACCACAGGTCAGCTGACTAGGCTTTCGCATGTTGGTTACTACCATCTGCCCCTCATTCTATTCATTGCCCATGTTTTATTTACTTTTTGCACCTAGTAACTTAAAGCCAAAGGTTCCTCTCACACTCCCTATAACAGCTTTACTGTCCCCGTGTATCTCACAGTATCTTTAGAACGTGGGTTACGCTTGGCATTTTGGGAAGGTGAAGTTGAGCCACCGCGATGAGCTGGAACAAGCCCAACGGTCTCATTGGTGAGGCTCGTTAGGGACTGACAGAGGTCACGGTGACCGCGTGCCTGGGGGGGGAGGCAGTTAGGGAATGCTGCTTGCATGTCTGAAGCATGTTCTGTGCGTGTGCTCATTCCAGGATGTTATTTATATTTTGCCTGGGTAATTGTATAGGGTATCCATACGGATATTAGAATTATCTGCTTAGAATCAATGAAGTAGGGCTAGATCTGCCTATTAATAAACACATATTAGTACCTGTAAACAGGTCTTTGGCTCCTGGTCCCTCAGGATTATCACAAGACACACAGTGGTGTTAATTTTGAGGCTTTTAATCTCGAAACTAAAATTTTAATTTATCCCCTTGTCATATGTAAAGACCCATTTGTTACTCTTTATTAATTTACTGACAAAGGGCCATTCTCTGTGGAGATGCGGGGGGGGCACGTGATTTATTTGGTTTGTTTATTTGACTCGGATTAATGGATGACATATTGCACCCACCCCCCACCCCCTTCCCAATGGAGCGTTAATTCCATCAAAGGTCTCCCCGTCTGTGCACCACCCTCATGTTGACAGATCTGATGTGTGCACTGTTAACCAATCTCATCTTCTCGCTTTATGGGCTGAGGGCTGTGCCTGGTAATGGGGGCTTGACAAGATCATATGATTAGGTTGATTTCACCAGCTAGCCGAAGTACGTATCTCCAAGAACAAAGGTAAGAGCTGTTCTGTGTATGGGAACAGGATTTGAGGAGCATAGATGCCTTTGAACTTCAGTGTGGGTGGAAGCTTTAAGAATACCACAGACTGCAAGGAAGACAAACAAGTGGATTCTTGATCAGATCAAACCTGAACTTTCATTTGAAGCTAAAATTAATGAATGAAGCTGTACTATTTTCGCAGTTTTATAATTCAACTCAGTACTTTTGGGGGAAAAACACACAATACCTGGAAAGTAATGGAAGGTAAAAGATAAGATGATTTGCAACAAGATATGGCCTTGGTCGTCCCAAAAGTCAGCAGGCCTTTGGAAAGCTGGAAAGACCAGGACAGAAGATGTTTACATTCATTTTATTTAGCAGAACCTTTTGTCCAGTGTGACGTACAAATGAGAGATTGCCCTGATATCGTGGTACCCAGGAGTCTACATGGACTTGATGGCACCTGATAATAATATGTCATGGAATAAAAACGCAGGAAGTAATAGAAGAGGGTTTCAAAGATTTGAATTAAGGAAAATGACATCAAACTCTCATCCTTCTTTCAGAATGGTGGTAATACTGATATTACCTGGTGTAAGGTTGGGTGATGTTTTATTCTGGGGTTGGGGGGGGGGGACCAACATAAAAATACCAGTGCCCCAATATATCTGAGAGTTGCTCAGCTGCTTGACAGATCAACATGTAAATTACAGGGGGGGGGATTGGAGAGAGAGTGGGAGGGTGAGGGTTATTGAAGTATAGCAATGAAGGTGTGTGTGTGCTGCTTATCTTCTTATAGATGTGGAGCGCTGTGTGGCTGATGGATGATGCTCTTCAGAGTGTCTTTACTGTCAGGCGGCTGTTTTCCGGGGTAACGTATCGATGTAGCTGGTGTGTTGATCCTTTTTAAAGAGACGTCACTCTTTAGATACACTACCTGATAGGATTCCAGAGCTTGGGGAAAAAAAAGCTTCTTGGAGCTTACCTGCATTTTCCCCCTTTGTCACTTTATCCCACAGAACAAGCCTTCACTGTTTCCTCACTGGATGGGGGGGGGGGGGGTGCTTGCATCTCACATGTGTTCACCGGCCAATCAGCTCGGTCGTTCCAGCGGCAACATGAAAGAGGCCCATCTCCACTCTCTCTTAGAGTGCAGGCGTGTTTATAATATTTCAGCGTGCTGGACGCTGTTTATCTACAGAAGGCTCATGTCCAGCCGCACTGCAGTCGTCACTTTTATCACCATCTGCCTCTACACTCGGCTCTTACGCATTAATTGTCAGCGTAGTTCAAGCAATCTGTGGCCATCAGCCAAAGCTTACAGCTGCATCCAGAACAATGTCATGCATCTATTCTTTCATTTTAAAACAACTCGCGCAGCAAATTCATTATACCACTTTTTGGTATGTGTTGGAAGACTTTTAAAGAAATAGGTGATGTCAGGTTTGGCTAAACAATCTTGTGCAGAGACGGTGTAGAAATTGTGTGAGACGTTAAAAGGCTCAATGGCTGGGAAATCCAGCAGATGTTGGGTTATAAGATTCAATCTGGAGTCTCATGCATATAAAAATAAAGTCATTAACGAAAGCTCATTAGTCTTTTATTTGTTTATTTTTAATTTTGCTGTTCATAAAATATGTTGTTCAGTGATTTGATTAGATTCAGTGATGGGGGGGTGTTTTCTACTCCCAAAATAGTGTTTATGATTATAGTTTAACATTTATGAGTAGTTTAATGCCTAAAACTGATTTCTTTTTTTAATGAATAAGAAATTGAGATGTAATTCATGATATAAAAATATATATTTTTTTTTATTTCCTTCTCCTGTTGGGTTATTTTGCAAACTGGGACTTTGATGACCGTAGCTGTAGATTGTGTGTAAACTGGATAAAGGCGGGCCCTGGACGGAGCATGAAGGTGACGATATTTACATGTGACTGGATGATTTGATGTGAAAATCAGAGTTTACGGGTCGCAAGTGTGTGTGACTCTTGTGTTGCTGGAGAGCTGGTGTACATGGAAACGGAATTCCACAGAAGTGTGGATTAACCTGTGAAGATCCATTGCCATGAATTCTGTTTGAGTTTGCTGGCTGTTCTGGCCATTTTAACTTGGGTTACTCGCAGTGCTAAAATTGGCATGTCACATGTGTGATCAAAGGAAATGTTTTATTATGGATTTCTTGCTCTAAATTGGCCTTCTAGCTGGCTTGGTAGTCTTTTAATTATGTGGATGATGATGATGGTTGTTAGTAAGTCATTACTGGAGACCATCTCATTGTATGATTAATGTTCAGAGTGCACTCTTTGTAAGTTTGCTTAAGAAGGCCACGTCTGTCTTTTGTGACCCAGCGGCCCTCCTCGCCTCTGATAGTGCTGTTTTCCCTTCTCCTCGATCTCTCGTAATGAACCTAAAAACAGCAGTGTGCCAAATTATTGCTCTAGATGGCCTGTGGACTGTGATGTTCAGCAGGGTAATTTCTCAAAGTAATGGTGAGTGAATCTGGTTGAAGTAGCTGTATACGGATTCTTTGCTACAGAGTTGAGTGCCCTTATTGTGGGTCTCTGTTGCTGGGGGGGGGGGGGCCATTCAGGTTTTGATGTGTGGGGGTAAAGAGCTGCATATCTTCCGGGCTCTTGGTTAGATACCTGTATGGTCCATGCAGAGGTGATTGTGCAGGTGGATTGAGGCTACGTACACCTCGCTACATTTTAATTTAAAAATGCAGACATTAGTCTTTGCTTTAGCCTTTCATCCACACTACTCAGAGGGCAGAAAAATAGAGACTTCTGTAAATGCTCTCATAGCCGTAATACTTTGAAAACTCTGCTTTAACGTTGTGGTATGGATGAGTGAAAACAGACTTTTGAAAACGGACTCTAAAAGCGCCTTAATTGGTCCCTACTCATCACATGGCCCTTGCCTGATTTGATCCCTCTCATGGTCTGATTGGTCACCTGGCCACCTTACGTAGAAGGAATTACATGTGTCAAACCTGCCATCCGACTGCAGGTTCTGGCAATTGGGGATGTGGTAGAGTAGCCCATTGGCAGTGTTGACACAATCTTGGTGAACTTTTCTTGAGGTGAGCCTTGTTTTCTTGGAGATACCAGTGCTTTTCTGTTTTGCTTGGTCGGCTACCCTATAAGGGGAAAATGCTGACTTCCAGTCAAGTGCTACGGCTCTGATTTACAGCCCACACCATTCAAAAATGTGGACACTTCAGATTTGATTGTACTCTGAAGGAACGCTTGGCGAACCTCGATTGCTCCCCCTGTGCTGAGAAAGGACTTGGTTGACATTGCTTTGTTACCTTATCCAGACAAAGGAAATAAAAAAAATAAATAAAAAAATAAAAACACAGAAGCTAATCCTAGCCGCGGAGCTGAATGGGCGAGGCGTCAGCGATAACCTGGATTGGTAGAGCTGGGGGGTGATTAAAATGCTCCTCTTAGCTTTTGGTGTCGGAAAAACTGAGATGCCACCAGGGGCACGATGTGACGATGGTGCTCCTCTCGGAGGGGGTTGTTAATCGTGATCTGTTTTGTGAGGAGGAGCATGTGACATCTCCGTGCTTCAGAAGTGTCTTGGGCTCAGGTTGTGGGGGGGGGGGGGCACGACAACACATGTCTGGTACTGTTCCCTGATAAATCAACATACTAGGGACTGGTCAGCTTTTAGGGGAGGGCTCTTTGAAATCGCTTTGCATGCACATGTTGAGAGTATCGGCTTGGACAAGCTTAGCTTAGTCGTCGTGCTGTTTTTTTGGAGGTTAGGCTTTAAAGGAACGAGCGTTCCGCTCTCACACTCACTCTCACGGTTCTTTGTATTCCGCTCTCACACTCACTCTCACGGTTCTTTGTATTCCGCTCTCACACTCACGCTCACGGTTCTTTGTGTTCCGCTCTCACACTCACTCTCTCACGGTTCTTTGTGTTCCGCTCTCATACTCTCACGGTTCTTTGTGTTCCTCTGGCACACCCTGCATTTCCTTTGGTCTCGGACCTGTGTCTCCTTGGCACGTGTCGCTCTGTGTCAGTAGGACGCTGTTCCCAAGCCCAGTGCCAGCGCCTCTGGCGTGCCCATCTGGGCCGCCCAGGCAAAGAGCTCGGATCTTGGCGGGACGCTCTGCCGTGGGAGGTGTTGCTGTGTGGCCCGGAGCCTCTGTTCTCCTTTGATCTGCCCCCAGGGGCCTCAACAGAGGGCCCACATCTGTCTGCCTGGTGCGTTCCAAAGGCTCTGGGTTCACACCTCGCATACAAAGTCCTTCTGCTTTTTTGAAATCTGCTCTTACAGGAGAATAAAGTGAACAGTTTTCGGAGATGACCCCTTTTCGCGGGCCTGCACGGTGGAACGGAATTTAGCATGGTTGCCCCTCACTTTGGGAGACCAGGGTTCACCTCTCTGCTCCGGCTCTGTGTGTGTGGATCTTTGAATAACGAGAACTCCTTCATTTGCCCTGTGTATATACCTGAGATACATAGACAAGAGAAATGTGCTTAGACCTCCACTGTTCTTATTATCAAATGGCATTTGGTCTGTCCTTATTAATTTCCTGTCATTTCTCTTAAAACATGCTTAACGGCTTATTTCTTTAGCCTGTTTTCTTCACTTGGAATGAAACTTTATTTTTTAGGTTCGTTTTGGTTTTGCAGAGCATGGGTGCACTAGGGCGCAGCGATGTAAAGTTTCTTCTGCACATCTTTCTGTTGATGGGGCATCAGCACCCTGTATCCTCGAGGGCTTTGCCTGTTATGCTGCGGTAGTGTCACCTCTGCTGTGGTCGGCATCTCTGGTTTCCCGGACGATGTGGGCGGTGACCAGCGTTGGCCAATGGGTGTCAGTCGGCAGCGGCCCCGCCCCCCCATGTCACCCCAGGCTGGCCTTCTGAGGCTTCCAGCAGGAAAACCCCCACATGCTATCTTCTGCTACCCTTCGGGTCCGTGTTCATTGTTGTCTGATTACCTTTTGTTGGGAACAGAGGGGGCTCCATCAGCGGGTACTGCTTTGTTGCGCTTAATTGCTTAGGTGAAGTGAGCATTAGGGTAGGCGCTAAGCTCTCCTGGGGGGGAGAGAGGCATCTCCAGAATGTTTGTGGGGCTGGGTTTCTCCAAGCTTGGGTTTAGGACATCAGACTGTGGGTCCCGGAGAAATGGCCCAGGAGGGTTTGTCAGGGGCGGAGGGATGACGTCCAGCAGGTCCAGCTTCAGATGATGCTCCTGGACAGTGTCTGGCTGCTTACTGTCCAGCTTTAGATGATGCTCCTGGACAGTGTCTGGCTGCTTACTGCCCAGCTTCAGATGATGCTCCTGCACAGTGTCTGGCTGCTTACTGCCCAGCTTCAGATGATGCTCCTGCACAGTGTCTGGCTGCTTACTGCCCAGCTTCAGATGATGCTCTTGCACAGTGTCTGGCTGCTTACTGCCCAGCTTCAGATGATGCTTTTGGACAGTGTCTGGCTGCTTACTGCCCTGCTTCCCAGCCTTTTCCCTGCCACAGCACACTGTCCTTAAGGTAATTATCCCAGGCCATTGATTAACACACGCTGCCGACTGGCTCTTACTGACACCGTGGATCACATCGCTCTTAACGCCTGGTTCAGCATCAGGTACGTTTCCGGAAAGTTCTCCATCTTGTTGAACATGCAATTATAAAGCGTCCTTATTCTCGGCTGCATTTTATTACATCGTTAGTGCACTGAAAGCCTATTGGACAATTAAAATGAATAAAAAGTCGCATATACACAAAGCATTTTCTTTGTATAAGCCACCTAAAATACCTTCATGATTAAACTATTAGTGCATAATCTTTTCTGTAGTTATAAATATACACACTCCAAAGCGAAATTGCACAACATTAAGCCTATTATTTTTGCCCAGGAGAGTGTGTGCACGTGTATATGTACAGTGCTGCTCTGCTTGGGATCATTGTCCTGTTGCATGACCCAACTTAAGCTGTTGGACTGATGGCCTCACATTTGACTCTAGGGTACTTAGGTTTATGGTCAGACTCATTGACTGCAAGGTGCCCAGGTCCAGTGGCTGCAAAACAAGCCCAAATCACCCCTCCACCACCGTGCTTGACAGTTGGTGTGAGGTGTTTGTGCTGATATTCTACGCTTGGGTTTCGCCAAATGTGACGATGTGCATCATGGCCAAACATCTCCACTTTGGTCTCATCTGTCCAAAGGATGTTGTTCCAGAAGTCTTGTGGCTTTACAAACCTAAACTGTGCTGCCATGTTTTTTGTAGAGAAGACTCTTTCGCCTGGAATCCCTTCCAAACAAGCTATACTAGTTCAGTCTTTTTCTAATTGTACTGTCATGAACTATAACAAGTAACATGCTACCTGAGGCCTGTAGAGTCTGGAGATGCAGCTCTTGGGTTTTTGTGGTTTCTCTGAGCATCGCCTCGTCTGACCTTGGGGTGAATTTGCTGGAACATCCACTAATGGGAAAATTGGTAACTGTCTTAATGTGTTCCACTTATGAATAATCTTTCTCACTGTAGAATGACTGACTTCAGGCTGTTTGGAAATGGCCTTATAACCCTTCCCAGCTTGATGGGCAGCAGCAGATGCTTCTCTAAGATCATTGCTGATGCCTTTCCTCCTTGGCATCGTGGTAACACACACCTGAATGCTCCAGGCCAGCAATCTGCCAAAACCTCTGCTTTTATAGAGGTTGTCACACATGTTGATGATCAGTTAATCAGGTGCCTTTGATTCTTATTATTATTTACCCACTTAATTCCTATGGAAGCAGTGAGGCTGTGCTCAATTTCTCACACACTGTAATATGTCATTTGTTGTATTTACCTAATTTTAAGACCTGCAAAGGACCAGATTGTCCTGATACCTAAAGCCTTAGAACTGACAGAGGGTCTACTTGGCTTAAGCCTTAGGGTGAAGCTTCGGGTCTAAGCGCAGGGTCAGCGGTCGTTTCGGCGGGTGAAAAGTGAAATGGAGGCGTGGGGGTAGAAAAACAATAAATGTGTCCATACAAACACCTATAAGCCATTTGGGCCTGTGGCTGGCCTTTAAAGGCATGCAGGACCTTTTTTCTTGCCCCCGGTTAAAAGTGAACATATGGACGTAACCCTCTCCATTTCACTGTCTTCCCCAAACCTTGCCAGATAGTCTGTGACTCAGCGGGTTAGGAAGCTGTGCTTATGATCAGACGGTTGCTGGTTCAAATCCCAGGGTCGGTAGAGTGATGTCACAGTTGGGACCTTAAACCTTAATTGCATCAGGGACTGTCTGTCTCTGCTTTCTCAAATTTTGGTGGTTCTGTAGTAAAGTTTCCTTGCTCTTGAAGGTAAATGTACCATATTAAATATTACTACCATTCCTCCCCCCCCCCACCCTAGGTGAACAAAGCCTTGAATCTATTATTGTTCAGAACCCAAGTGAAATGACAACTGTCACACGCATTTATGCAAACTGTTCTGAGTATTTTTCTTCTTCTCGTCCAAACAAAAGGATGCTCTCTCCTGTATCCCTGCCTCACTCGACCTCTCGACTATTTTGACGGTTTATTTTCCTGTCTAAATGGGGGGGGGGTACTATATCAGCTGTACCATACCAAATACCATCTTCAAAGACCTGTCTGCTCGCCTGAGACAGCTTCCCCGCTTTAGAAATGTCAGTGAGATTTCCAATTTGCACTGGGCTTTGAGCATGTGCAGAAAGTGTTTTACAAATGGGTTGTACTATATACATGGGGCGGGGGGCTGGCTTATTTTTATGGCAGAAGATTCTGGATGAAGTGGGGTTAAAACCATTTTTATATAGTGCGGGATGTTCCTCTCTGTTTTGGAGCGGTTCTCACAGATGGGGGCTGCTTTGTGTTGCCCTCTTTGCCTGGCCTAAGTGGGTTTGGAAAGAGAAGGGTGGAGGGGGTGGGGGCGCATCAGAGACAAAAAGATGCCTGCTTCTCACTGAGCACATGTGAAGGGGGGGTGAGTACTCCTCAGCTTCCTAGCTGCCGCCGCCTGGCCTTTCATCTCCAGGGCCGAGACCCCATCTCCGCCCGGCCCTCTGGGTCCAGGGTCTCCGTGGAGACAGGTTGGCTTTTTAATGTTTTCTTTTTTTCTAAGCTACCAGTCGTGCCTGGAGATGGAGTCCTGGCTGCCTGGGTCCCCGCGGTGGGCGTAGACCTCTGTCTCGCACGTCTGCGCCTGTGCCGAGCCTGTCGGCCATGGGGTCTCAGTGGGCCGGGTGGCTCTGACCTCGCGGCCCGAAGAGAGGATTAGGGAACTTCATCTGAAAGCTGCTTTCACGCGATTGTGTCCTTTCAGTCGGCTGTAAAATCCCGAATTAATATGGTTTGCAGCTTGCGGCCGGCTTTTTGAAGACGCCCGAACTGCTAATAGGTTTATCCTCAGACGGCGGGATTTTAACGGGGAAGAGCGGCGCTCTGCTGCCTGGCACAGATCTGGTTTCTCACCCGCGTACGAGAGCTCGTAGCCGAAATGGCATCTAGCGGCGGATTTATCGAGGCCCGAGTCACACCACGGCTGTTAACAAGACCCATCACAATGTCCGAGTGTCTAGATATCCCTCCACATTTCGGGGTGGTCACTAGTATTTCACAATTTTGGTGGTCGTGCGAACGGTTCGTCACGCGTCTTTGGGTACAAGGATGGCACTGAGGCAGGCTCACTTATGTGCCGTTGTCCTTTTAGGAGGTGGGGGCCGCAATGAGGGAAATGAGGCTGAGAGCTTAGGAGGGTGGGGTTTACCTGTCTGGTTTAAACCAATAAGAAGTTTACTGGGGTGCAGTTACACTGCATATCAATCCCAGCCAATTCACTGTCCCCTTCCTCCCATCCCTAGGCAAACTGGAGGGGGTACAGCTTTTGTATGGCGTTGGCATGAATCTTACCTGCACTGAAGTGCACTTTCTGGCCAGTTGGAGGCAGTGCTGAGCCTGAGCCTATATATATTTGCTTCTGTTTTATTAATATTCCTGTAATGGGGGGGGGGGGGGGGTTGAGTGCATGCTGCCTTTGAGAATGGTCTCCTCAGATGTTATACGTAGAAAAATATATTTCATTGAATGGATTTGGACTGTCTGCACCCTGTTTCCAGAGATATAGCAGGACTGTCCTTGGACAGTCAACACCTTACGATGGGCCGCCGAGTGTGCAAATAATTTTAATTTCAAAATAACCTGCGTCGAACATATGGTCCCAGCTGGGGGGGCGAAAGGCCTGTACATGATCCCTGACCCGTATACTTCAGCCAGAAGTGCTTGGCCTGTATTTGGTTCTGGGGAGTTTGAGTTGTGATAGGGGGTAGTTTACGTAATTTAAGTGTAACATAGTGTCTTTTTTCGGGGATTAGTTTGTTAGCTGTGATGGAGGGGGACGGTTATGGATGTGTGAGGTCTTGGGAGTTTCTTTGAAGCGCATGAAAACATGCGAGGGATTGCGCAGGGATTGCGAAGGCAGGTAGTTGTGCTGCCTGTCGACATGCTCCGAGCGAAGCCGTGGAGACCTGTGGTTTCGGGGCGTAGGAATAATGTTTGTGAAGAGATGTCAAAATGGTGGTCTATTATTGTATTTTTTTATCTATATTCTTTACTTTCCTGTGACGTAGCCTTGCCTCAGTGCTTGTCAGACCTGTGTTCGCACTCTTTCCCTTCGGCCTGTTCCGTGTGCCACGTCGTCTGAATGCCGTGTCTTGAGTGAGGCTTGTGCCTATTCTCTTTGCTGTGTGAGCGTGAGGGATGGAGTGTGAATCGCAACATTCATGCAGAATGTCACCCTGAAATGGATCTTCTCTTGAATCTCTTCAAATCGACCCCTAATGCTTTTCTCTCGCCTCTTCACAGAGAATATTCAACTCCTTCGTCTACTCTGAGAAGATTTCCAACGGAGAGACGGAAGTCCAGCAGGTGAGCCCCCTCCTAATCTCCAGCCTGCGTGTGGGGGTGTGGGGGGGTCCTAGCCAGCTCGCCATTCCCCCTAACCCACATAAACCTTAAATAGCTGCCTTAGTTTTCCAAAATGTTAATCTTGTAAACCATCCGTCACACGTTAAAACGTCTTGTTAAATCTCCTTTCGCCAAGCAAGAAAAATGAGTAAGGCTCTAAAATGTTTCTCAATATGGCGGAAACACGCGTGTCATCCTGTCTGTAACCTCGATCAAAAGGAAGAAGCTTCCGGAAAATCAATGCTCTGTATCTGTTGAAAACCATCCCCACCGCCCGCCCCCTTCCTGCCTTTGCTGTCAGTGAAGGCGTCCGTCTTGTTCGAGAAGCAGCCACTACTGTGTGTAGTTTGGGGGGGGGGGGGGGGGGGTTG
>JAODLC010000036.1:17208622-17238032 GCA_026781145.1 Hippopotamyrus pictus | reverse complement strand
CAGCCGTGGGGGGGGGGCCGTCTGCATTGTCGAAACAGTCACACTAATATCCATCGGCTCATTTCAGTATCACACTAAGACTTGCAACAGTATTTGATAGTTAACTGGAATATAAGTAAAAACGAAACAATAAGTATGTGAAAAGACCCTTTTAAGTCAAGTCTGATAGCTGGTCTTGTCTTATTCCACTTATCTGCAGTTCAAAATACATATAAGTGTTCACAATAGCATAAATAAGCGAGAAACATGGATTTGAAATTGATTTTAATTTTTTTAAAACACTTATTTAGCAGAAGTTTTTGATTAGGTCAGCCTGCAAGTGAGGACCAAAGAGCATAGTTGGCCAGCATCCCTGAAATTGTTGGGATTATGGGTCCAACATTGACATAATTGCTCTAGCCATACTTGGTAGAAGTTTCAGCACCTCCGTCATGCTTTTGCCTTCCTGGTTTAGAATAAGAACTTGGTGATCAGTGGTCATTGTTTACACACCACAGCACACGTGGCGGCGTGACATCGCAGGGGGCGGCTAATTCGGCGCCTGGGGAGCAGTGCTAGGGGGCGCTACCTTACTCGGGGTCCCTCAGCGGAGCTCATGTGTAGCCAGTGAAATTGGCACCTGGATGAATCCATCCGTGAGTGAGGAGGCGCCTTATCTCTACGGAGAAAGCAACACTATAGGAGCACCGGAATGAAAAAGGTTTATCTGAAAGTCGACTGCGGCAGAACCCTGGGAGATGCATGCATCACTTACCTTCTATACAACAACTCCTAGAATCCAGGCACTTGTCTGGGTCTCTGTACTCGCACTAGGGAAGACGCAATTAATTAATCCCAAAAAGCCCTTTATTAACGTTGTGGCTCCCTACGGTTGCCTGGGAGACTAAACAAAGGCCGCCGGCACAGAGAGGGATGTGTGGAGATGGAGCCCTCGAGAGCCGTCTGGCCCAAGCGCCGTCTGGCCGCTCCACCGAGCGCCGTCTCCCGCGGTGTCCCCAGCTGTTCCCGGCTTTCCCGCGTTTCACGGACTCCAGCTGCCCGAGCTCATAAGCTCTCCGGCTCAGAGTCGCCTTCCGTTTGGCCTCATCCTCCGCGGGTTACAAAGGATCGTCCTGTCTGATTATAATCACCAGGACTCGGCGTGATACCGTCAAACTGGAACACAGATAAAGCACAAGGGGATGCCATGTCTGTCATAATGGAGGTTAACTGTCTGGAACAGCTGAGACCGCAATACCGTCTTTTCGGTTCGGTCAGCTGTAGGTTCAGTTCATCACACTATTTTGTGTCGACGAAGAGAAGAACCACCATTGTAGCTGTAGTTCGGAAGGCTGTTTTTCCAACTTTCCTACGCTAATGGTTCCATACCAAGTTTCTGGACCTCTGGACATTTCTGACTCTCCCACCAGAAAGACTCACGACAAGCCCCGTGTCTCGTCCTCCAGTTCTTGCAGACAACCTGAAGTCCAACCCTGGGATCAAGTGGCAGTACTTCAGCTCGGAGGAGGGGATCTTCACCGTCTTTCCCGCTCATAAATTCCACTGCAAGGGGACCTACGAGCATCGGAGCAGGTGCTGTGAAAGTCGTCCATAGCTCAGCCCAAGTAGTAGGAACCTTGAAGTTCCTCAGCTGAACGCAAGGTAGTACTTTAGGCATTTAGGATGTTTTTCTAGGGGGAAAATGGTAATCCAGCCAAGGCGGTAAATCTGTCTACATGTTATCAGAAGTAGTCGACAAGCTGTCATTTCTGACTGCATTAAAAACAATGCGAAGGGAGATTATCATGGTTTGTTGATATTCTCTCGAAGGCACCTGTTTGCTGCACTGAGTAGAATTGCAGATAAATAGCTGGTTTTCTCAGCAGCAACAATGTGACCACACAGCCTACGCTGGAACGTCGACAGGGCCCAGCAAAGCCCGCTGGAATCTCGCACCCTGTGTTGTGGTTTCGGTGGTCTCTGCGATGAATGATGTCCCCTTAAGACCCGATACTGAATAGAAAATCCGACCGCAGCCGACAGCTGCCTTAGTTGCTCGTCTGGCGAAGCCTTGCTTGCTTGTTCTTGAGGGGCCAAGTTTGCACAACTGCGCTTCTTAAAAATGCGAATTAGCATGGCACCAATAGGAATTTGCCTGGGGGTAATTTGAGCGGCACGGGCAAACGGGTGCCGAATGTGACGCCCCCACCGGCCACCGACATCCGCCCGGTCGGTGAATGTAGACCAGTACTATCGCCGTGGGAACCGTGGGGGGTGGGGTGGTAGGAGCGTGCACAGCCCAAGATCAACAGCGCTGAGAGGGCAGATGAAGGTAAAGTAAACTTAGTCAAGAACCCCCCGCTCCCCTCACTCAGCAGAAGGGAGTTCAGAGTACAGAGAAGTGCCAGCCCACCAAGGAAGCCCTGGATATGAGGAAAGATCAGGTTACTGGCTGAGGAAGATGAGATGAACTGATGGCACAGGGTACATCAACAGCCTGGCCCGTTTGACGGCCCAGCCCGGGGTCACGGGTCACGTTTACCTTGGTGTCCTGCAGGCCGGTGTATGTGTCAGCGGTGCGACCTCAGCCCAAGCACGTGGTGGTGCTGATCGACCACGGAGCCTCCCTGACTGAAACCCAGCTCCAGATCGCCAGAGACTCTGCCCTCATCATCCTTAATTCCATCGATGAGCACGACAGGGTGAGAGAAACATGCTTTCCTTATTATAATGTCACTTTTTGTTTTATTTAATGCAAGCAATATATGATGATACAGTTACAGTTACAAACTTTATCCACTTTTAAAATTGAGTAGATACAGTACCAGTCAAATGTCTGGACACACCTACTGAAAATCATTTCTTTTTCAACATAACGACCCTAAACACACCTTGCAGTTACGTAAGCACTGCATTATCTGTATTATCTTGTGAACAAGGAAAGAGAGAGAGAGTGCTGTGACAGATGACCTGACCCCCATAATCCCCTGACCTAAACCCTTCAGAGCTCGTTTGGGATGAGTTTGATCAAAGAGTGAGAGCAAGGTGGCCAACTTGTGCCCAAAACTTGTAGAAACTCCTTCAGCAGTGTTGGGGAAGCGTTCCAGGTGGCTACATCTGGAAGCTGGCTAAAGGAACACTAAGAGTCTGCAATGCTGTCATTGAAGCAAAAGGGGGCTGTTTTGTGAAGAGTCTAAAACTTGAAAATTTTGAGATGCGATGACTAAAATAAGTGTTCAACAATACCTTGAGACCTTTTACTCTAAGGTGAATAACAGCTAAAATAGAGCCAGATATATTAAAAGCATGTGAGTCCAGACTGGTACTGTATGAAGTAATCTATACTTCCCACAATCCACAATGAGTATGTTTGTAGTAATCGTTATTTCCCACAATGCACCTTGATTTCAGAGTGTTCTCCCCTCACTTGTGTACACCGTGCCCCTTCACCCATCTGGCATTTTCCTCAGATCTCGGTGCTGACGGTGGCTGACATGGTCCGTTCTTGCTCCCTGGACCAGTGCTATAAGACCTTCTTGTCCCCCGCCACCAGTGAGACCAAGAGGAAGATGGCCTCCTTCATCAGTAGCATCAAGGCCTCGGATAGCCCTACCCAGCATGCACTGGGTTTTCAGAAGGCCTTCCACCTTCTGAGGAACACTAACAATGTCACCCGGCAGCAAACCAGTGAGGGTGACATTTCTCTTATTATTGTCTCACTTTTTTTTTTTAGTTTTCGTGATTTTTATTGCGTCTTTGACAAATTTTATGAATCATCAATTATTTCAGCATAATAGGTAGTAAGGTACAAGTTGTTACCTGTTGTATTGTACACAGTAGTTTTCTTATCCTATGTAAATGAATCATATATGCGAATATGAATGTTTTGATTGCTGTAATCTAGCAAATTGAAAGGATTAATTTAAAAATGCTGGTTAGTTTCCACTTTGAAGGAGAATTTTCCATAATTTAGTACCTGCTAAAAATCCAATAAATGAAAGAACAATAACACTGAACTGAAGCGGTTTCTCTTATGTAATGTTATTCAAATTAGTTAAGGTTAAGCATAGTTTTACTTAATTTTATTATTCTTATTCAATGGTCACATGCATTTACGGTAAAATACATTCATGGTATACCTGAGGCAAAATCCATTACAAGTACCACAGGGGCAAGCGATGCAGAAATTTCATTTATAAAGAGAAGCATGACTAGAGATGCACCACTGTGGAGGAATTATGGCTGAATCGCTGGTAATTGATAGCTGCACCCCCATACATGAGATGCCCCTGTGCATTGACTCTGAGCTGTCGTGACTCCCCACACTGACTCTGAGCTGTCGTGACTCCCCACACTGACTCTGAGCTGTCGTGACTCCCCACAGACACAGATATGGTGGTCATCTACCTGTCCTCGGGCATGACTTCCAGGGACTCCTCGGAGACCGAGAAGAGGGCCACCCTCAGCATGGTGAAGGAAGAGAACCAGTACCTCAACAACTCCGTCATGATCCTCACCTACGCTCTCATGAACGGTGAGGTTCTCTCACAACAAGGGAAAACAGCTGCTTCTGGCGTGTTCCGCTATGGCCATGTTCACTGGTTATGGTTATACGATGCTGATTAAGACCAGTGCTTATTTTGGTAGAGCTGCTATGTCACATGGCGCATCATTATCAAGTTGGAGCTTTCTGGAACTGTAAGGCAGTGTGAGATTCCCGTAGTGTGAGATTCCCACAGACTTGACCGGACCTGCTGTTCCTTCCAGTGTAGGGCTGACAGGAATGTTTTCTGTGCAGTTCTCTTTAGTTGACTTTTTTTGATTTTTTTTTTTTTTGCTGTAATATGATTTAATATGCGATACCCCCAAAACCCCACCCAGAATAAAAGGTCGGATGGATGGATGGATGGATGGATGGATGGAAGGATGGATGAATATGTGAATGATATGTAATATGCATGTGCCTCATTCTAACACAGAACTGAGTCCGATAATTACATAACATGACCCAAGATATAATCTATCCTTTACTGCAATGTTTCATTACCCCAGTCCTCTGAGGCCCCCAGATAGTCCACATTTTTTATCCTTTCCAGGAACTGTACAAAATGTTAGGTGTTTCCGAGTGTTTGGTTCAGGTGTTCCGGGAACTGGAACGGAGCATAAATGTGGGCTATCATAAATGTGGGCTATCATAAATGTGGGCTATCATAAATGTGGATTGTCTGGGGGGCCCTGAGGGACGGCATTCCTTAACAGTAAGCATTAGGATGTCCGTGGTGCCCGTATGAACACTGGCACAAGAGCACGCCAGGGTCTGTAACGCTTTAGCATCTCGTGTAAACCCAAAAATCCTCAGACTTCGGTATGAGTGGTATTTGCACGGGGTAGGGGGGACGGGACAGGGAGTGGTGGGGGGGGGGCGCTCGTCTCGTCTCTGACTGCTCATCATTATGGAATATGTTGACAGTCTGGCCGGCCTTCCTCTGGATCTCTCGCTGGTCGGCACGGTCCCAGGCCAGCTGTGCATATGATCTGTTGGGTGCACATGGGGCTGAGTGAAGATCCGCACCCCCCAGCTCACCCCCACCTCCACAGCTTTTGTTGCAGCCCCAGTATACAGTGTTATTTAAACGAACCAGCTGAGAGGGCGAGCTCCTTTACCGGGATTTTCTGCAAAATGTTTACCCGTCTATTCATTTGTCTGCCCAGCCCGTCGTCCCTTTAAGTGTTAACCCTTCCAGCACCGTTCGTAGAAGGCCCTTTGCTTTCAGAATCCAAAATCAGGGCATTCACTTTTTTTGCCACCTGTTATTTCTGATGATTTCATAGGCTAATGGGGATGTGGTTAGGAGCTAGCGAAAATGAAATGTGTCGGAGCTCAGCCAAACCACAAGACACACCTTCCTGTGTAAATGCCGACGGAGTGATTTTTAGCACTAATTAGCATCTCGATGCTCGTCTGCATTTTTCTGACGTCGGAATCGTCGTCGTTGTGGAAAGGCTGCTTTATTCTAGAATAGTCTTGTCTTTTTTTCCCCAGCCGAATGTAACAATATCATGATGCACAGGAGCATGAATATAAAATAAATCTGGCAGAGGCCTCTTAGGGAACTGGGAGGCTACGCTCTGTGGAACGAGTGGCTGCTGTAGCCAGCTACTTATTTTTCTTGTCCCCCACAGAGGGTGTTACTGGGCTGAAGGAGCTGGCCTTCCTCAGGGATCTGGCAGAACAGAACTCTGTCAAGTACGGGGTTCCGGACCGGTCCGCCCTGCCGGTGGTCAAGGGGAGCATGATGGTTCTGAACCAACTGAGTAACCTGGAGACGACAGTGGGCCGCTTCTACATAAACCTGCCCAATCGCATGATCGACAAGGCTAGCTTCAGCCTGCCCTACGCAGACCCCATGGGGGACAGTGAGTATTCGGTACCTCTGCACTGTGATTTGGTCTACAGTCCTGGAATAAAGCTGCACTTGCCTTTCAGATGGAAACAATTACCTTTATTACGGATTTTTTAAATTGTAATTTTATTACTGCCAAGCTATTAGTCAAGCTGATGAATCTGAACTAACGTTACTCATGCTAACGATGTCTAGGATGTGCTTCAGCTTGGAAGGGGAGCTGAATTTATTTAATGAATAGATTTATTGGTTTAATTAGGTGATTCAGGGGCCGAGTGGAACAGAACCATTCTGGGCTTGTCCCTCCAGGACCGTACTTGAGTAGCTGCGACCTGAAATATGTCCTCCTGTGCGTGAGAGAGCATGCCAGCTCGACACTGAAACTCGGACATCTCGCCCTTCCTCATCCAGGCTTCATTATGACTGTCAGTCGGCCGTGTTACTTTGGCAACCTGTTGCTAGGCGTCGTGGGTGTCGATGTCAACCTGGCCTACATCCTGGAAGATGTCACTTACTACCAGGATTCTCTGGCATCCTACACTTTTCTCATAGATCAGAAAGGTAGGTTCCACCTGAGACGGCACTCCCGTTGTACCCCGTGTCCTTGTTGTCAACCGGCAAGCTCTGAGCACTGAACTGAGAGGAGATGCCCTTCATGGCTGTACTCATTAGAGAACGAGGGGGCCGGGCGTCAAGTTCGCCTGTACTGAAGGGAAAAGCTACTTCAAAATGCTAACCCTCTGCTCCTCACTGGTCACATCACCGCAGCTGAGTCAAGCCAGTTTGCTTGTTTCCCACGGCGTTTGCTAACGGCCTACCTCCGTCTCACTTTCCCTTAAGCCTGCCCTGACCTACATGCCGTCTTTTTTGGTGACTCTGAAATACTGGAAAGGGGGGCGGTATACCCTCAGAAGGGTTAGGGAGTTTTACTTAGGGGTGAAGATTAATACTAGTGTGACTGGAATGTTTGACCGGAGAAGTGTACTTTATCGTAAACAAAGTGTCGTGGAGAAGCAGAACGGGACGCGGTGAATCTGGTCGAATGGCTGCTGCTGTCTCTGAAACATAGGCTGCTTCAAGGTTCTCGCCAGACCTGAAGGTCCAGGTCCTGCTGCCTGTCTGAGACTTGTCGGCACTGCATTTTAGTCCATCCACCCCCCACCCTACAATATGGTTGACCTGAATCTGTCAGGCTAATTGTTTTACTAAGCTGAGTAAACGCGAATCCTTCATTAGTGCAGGAATAATAAACCAAAGTGTTTAAGATAATAATTTTTGGGTTGTTTTCTTTCTCTCCCTCTTTCTTAGGCTACACCCTCATGCACCCATCTCTCACCAGGCCCTCCCTCATGGCCGAGCCCCCCCTGCACACGGACATCATCCACTACGAGAACATCCCAGGCTTCCAGGAGGTCCAGCAGAACGTTCTGAGGTGGGTGCACCAGAGACCCCGCATGGGCCTCCCCGGGATGAATGGGCGGCCCCCCCAGGTGTTCGATGCCCGGCTTAGTGGGATACGATGCTGTGCCCGTGATTGGAAGGTCGCTGGTTCAAATCCCAATTGGTGCCCCTCAGCCCAAGACCCCTAACCCCCAGTTGCTCCTGGGACTTTGTGACTCTGCTTTCTCTCAAAAAATACTGTATGTCTATTTGGTTAAGTGTCTGCTAAGTAAATGAAATGTTTAAAAAAATGAAATCTGCCTTGTTGGTGGTCTGCATGGGAGGTTCTCAGCTTTGTGGTGATTCTCTTTCGTCCTCCCAGCCTCCCCCTAGGCAGCCAGGTCATCACCGTACCGATTAACTCCTCCCTCTCCTGGCACATGAACCGTCTGCGGGACATCAGCAAGGGTTCCTACAACGTCAGCTATGCCTGGAAGCTGGTACTGCCACTGGCTGTTTTAAAACCCTAATTGTTCTGTAAATATGCTTAAAGCTCTAAACTGTCTGATGACTAGTGCATCAACTCGTACTTATCAATGGAATACTTTGTGAGAAAACGGGAATTCCAGACTTTAGGGAAGTCAGCCTTGTTTGGTTTTTCTCTCTGGCAGGTCGGGAAACTCCCGAACTGTCCTTTATCTCTCTCGAATCTCTTTGACCCTCCAGGTCCAGGACACGGCGTTCATCCTGTGCATCGTCTACATTCAGCCAGAGATCCCCGTGAAGAACCTGAAGAACCTCAACACGGTGCCCAGCAGCAAGCTTCTCTACCACCGCCTGGACCTCCTAGGCCAGCCCGGCTCCTGCCTGCACTTCAAGCAGCTCGCCACAGTCGGTATGCTCCAGAGCAGAACCTCGCTAGTCGTGGTAGTCACTAGTCCTGCTCTGAACTCCTCGAGGTTTCACAGAAACCATTCCCTGGGAAACAAGCTCATCTTTTCCCACCGTGGGTCACACCGGCAACTCCAAGCTGGGAAGGGTTTGTTTTTTCTGGGGCCCCACTCAAAAAGTCACTTTGGCACCCCCCCCCAGCCCCCGCACCCTAACCCCGGTGGTTACTTGTTGTAATGTTCACAGTAACTTCAGCTACCAAGTAGAGTCAGAAGATCATCGTTAGCTAGCCAGTTAGCAGAGCATGATGCTTCAGCATCTCCTAAATATGGAACTTGCTTGTTTAACATTTAGTGTAGTGAGTGTTTCTGGCCAAACCTTGGGAGCCCCATGTGGGAATGGTGGTAAATCATTATTACAGTAAGTCAAAGCACTCGTCACAAAATATCGTATTTGGCGACATCTTACATTTTTTTATCTAGACGCCAAATATAAGACGACAGCAGTTTTTCAAACATATTTTGAGGAAATACAACCCTGTCTTGTATTCGGGTCAACATGGTACCTTCACTGCCCCCTAGAGGTTTAGGGGCGTCTGATGGCGTCTGCTGTAGACGATCCATTTGGAACCCTTGTTTATACCACACACGCTCTCGAAGACACATTTTCCCCAGACTAGCACTGTTTGGGGTGTCTGGGCAATGTAACGAGGCAAAGAGGTGCAGCAACAGGAACCACTTCTTGCGCTTGTTAGCATGTTATTTCGTTAGCATTTTGTGACCACCGAATGCTGCCCCCCTCCCTCTTCTTCCACAGAGAGCCCGACCGTCATGCTGTCTGCAGGGAGCTTCTCCTCCCCCTACGAGCACCTGAGCCAGCCTGAGACGAAGCGCATGGTGGAGCACTACACGGCCTACCTGAGCGACAACACGCGCCTCATTGCCAACCCCGGCCTCAAGGTCAGCGTGCTAACCATGCCATTCCCTCGAGTTAGTCTGGGGCTTGGCTTATCTGTCACTGGCAAAACTCGCTCTTAAAGCCAACTGTGTTCAAGGTGGTTTTTGGCAGCTTACCTCGTTCTTGGCCAGCTCTTTAAGAAAAGCGGGCCTTCGGCTTAAGATCTTCTCAGTCTGGCCCTGACGGGAACCCTGCTATGTGCTCTCATTGTCTTCCAGTCGTCTGTCAGGAACGAAGTAATGGCTACCAGTCACATAACCGATGAATGGATGACACAAATGGAAATGAGTAGCCTGAACTGTTACATTGTGCGCCGTTACATAGCAACGCCCAATGGGGTGCTGCGGATTTTCCCCGGCTCCCTCATGGACAAAGCCTTCGACCCAACCAGAAGACAATGGTGAGTTTTTTTTTTTTTTTTTGGGTAGAGGGGTACTCTGTGAAATAATTCCAGATTCCTTGTGTGCAGTAGGGAACAAACTCATCATCCATGTTCCTTAGTCTAGTCGGGTCTTTTTATAGTGGATTTAATAGCAGGCTGCCAAGTTACAGACTTTCTGTTTCAAAGACAAATACCTGCTCCTGTGGAAGCTTTGAAATTAAAATTCAGAGAATTAGTCGTAACGTGGAAGTTGCATACAGAGCATTGCTGCTTCCGTTCTGTCGGGGTTCCTGGGAGTTCGAGACCAGAACCATAAGCCAGCTATCGGCTCTGATGGCCACTGTTTGACGTTGTGGCTTGTTCTCCTCAGGTACCTTCATGCCGTGGCCAACCCGGGCCTCATCACCTTCACGGGCCCTTATCTGGATGTGGGCGGGGCTGGATACGTGGTCACAATCAGCCACAGCATTCATGCCTCCAGGTATCCCATCAGTGCCAAGGAGCTCTGGCTGACAAAGACTCAGCCTCCCTTTGATATTGAGGCCTGCAGAATAACCCAATTTCGCTTTAGACATGCCACCTGTGTCCTGCCGTTAGTGGGGGGCGGGTCTGTCTCTGTTTCCTACCTTCCTGTTTAAGTATTGAGATCACATCCTTTTCTCCTTTTGATTAATATTTGATAGGTGTTATGAATATTGTATTAATAAGGTGCTTTGTTACTGATGACTTAGGAACATCCAAGGCACATTTCATCAGCACATTCTGCTGACTGCCCCCCCCCAGCCCCCCCCACTGGATTTTCACCTTGAAGCCGCATCAGGAATACACCGTCTTGTTGGCATGGCTGTTGTGTCCCGCTCACGTCTCGCCAACCTGTGGCGTTCGCGGTGTGACGGTGACCCTCCTCTGAAAGGGTGTGCCGGGCTCTCGGGGTTTTGGGGGCGGGTTTGGGGAGGGGGGCGGATGGCGAAACTCGCCAAGGTGCAACAGACCGTCCCGCTCGGTTCAGCACGGCTTGACTGGCACCCTGGTGGGGGGGGGGGGGGATTTCTTGCTTTGGTGCACTTTGAAATGCACGGCACAATGGCTGCTCCCACGGTATGAGGAATGGGCCCTGGCCAGCCTGGCTAGGACCACCAGGAATCCCCCCCCCCTCCCCATGAGCCCGGGGTGTTTGAGCCTGATGGAGCCGTGTGTCTTTAACTCTCTGCGTCCATCACTCCTCCTGTCCCACCCCCGACCCCCCCAGCTCTCAGATGGTCCCCGGCAGTGTGGTGGCTGTTATGGGAATCGACTTCACTCTGCGCTACTTCTACAAGGTTCTACTGGACCTGCTCCCCATCTGCAACCAGGACAAGGGCAACAAAATCCGGTAAAAAGCAGACGGGCTTTCCCTGCCGCCACGGTCGCGCCTGAAAGGGTTACTGAATCGCGCCCCCGTCAAGGCCATTAAAGGCCCTTTAAATGTAACTAATCTGATTTGCCCCCTCCTGAATGGTGCATTCTTAGCACCCCCCCCCCCCCCCCCCCGTGTCCTCCAAAAGCTCTCTGCCACAGAGGGAGCCCCAAAGAATGACACGGCAGAAATAAACACCGACCTTCTCCGTGCAGAAAGACGTAAACAAAGGGAGATAAGCTGATTATGATGGAATTCCAGAGGCATCCTCTTAGAAGGTGGTGCCGCGGGGCTGGTCTCTGGAGAGCGTCCAAGCGGGGCGCTGAATGGGGCCTTCGTGCACTGGATATTTATACCAGCTTACCTCCTCTGGAGTTTGTGGCAGCAGAGCTGATGGGAGTGCAGGCCGGATAAAGTGGAAGACCAGGCCTGCCTCTCTCACCGGGCAGAGCTGAGCTCTCTGCCTTTGTCGTCGTTGTTTTCCTGTATTTAACTAACTGTAAATATACACTAAATATGTTAAAAGTTCTTCAGCGACGGTTCAGCTTTTGTGATCGATATATCATCAGAAGGTCACCAGTTCAAATCCCAGAGTCAGCAGAGTGACGTCATTGTTGGGCCCTTGAACAAGGTCTTTAACTCTAAGCTCTCCAGGGCCTGCCTGGCCCTGCTCTCTCACAAAATGTCAGTGACTCTGAATAAAAGTGTCTGCTAAATAAACGGAATCTAATATCATTTTTGGAGTTTTAGTGCTGTTTTACAAGCAGTTATGCATGTTCTCTGCGTCACACAAACACTTTAAGGCCGTCTGTGTGTCGTTCCTGTATTTTGTGTTCCAGCTGCTTCATCATGGAGGACAGAGGCTACCTTGTTGCTCATCCCACTCTGATTGACCCCAAAGGTCATGCCCCGGCTGAACAGCAACACATCACACACAAGGTAGGGCCTACAGTAACTATTGTTGGGTTAATGTCCCTTTGTCTTGAATATAACCACTTCCTCATTTCTGATTGGTTCTCAAAGACCATGTGTTTTTTCACTGGTTGCCTAGTCTGTCATTTCATATATGCAGGTAATAAAAGTGTCCCCCTTATGACTGCAGGAGCCGCTTGTTGCCAATGACATCCTCAACCACCCCAATTTTGTGAAGAAGAATTTGTGCAACAGCTTCAGTGACCGCACTGTGCAGAGATTTTACAAGTTCAACACCAGCATTGTGGTGAGCGTAAATAGCAAGCAGCATAATAGTAACCGGTCACTCTTCGAATGCTCGCTACTCGATGATGCTTGCTGTCTGATCAGCGGACTTTTCAAATGATTAGCTGTGTTATAGCGCCACCATGTGGCGTTTTTGTAGAACTTCACTCTTGGGTGAACCTTTGAATTTTTTTTACATTACCTACCATAGTCTTGGTTGACAGAAAGCAGCAGTTTGTTGAGCATATACAGGTCAGTTTGTCGTTATCGATATCTTTTTGTTTTTATTCTGTTCTGCCTTATTTGGCATCACGGTCGTATGAAACCAGGCCCCTTCTGCCCCCCCCCCCCCCAGGGTGACCTGACTAACCTAGTCCACGGCAGCCATTGCTCCAAGTACCGGCTGACCCGAATCCCCGGCACCAACGCCTTCGCCGGCATCCTGAACGAGACGTGTGACTCGCTGGCCTTTTGCGCCTGCAGCACTGTGGACCGGCTCTGTCTCAACTGTCACAGGTCCGTTTGGGTCACGGTGTGTGTGTTATAGTATGTGGTATAGTATGTGGTATAGTACATGGTGTGTGTGGTATAGTATGTGGTATAGTACATGGTGTGTGTGGTATAGTATGTGGTACAGTATGTGGTATAGTACATGGTGTGTGTGGTATAGTATGTGGTACAGTATGTGGTATAGTACATGGTGTGTGTGGTATAGTATGTGGTACAGTATGCGGTATAGTACATGGTGTGTGTGGTATAGTATGTGGTACAGTATGCAGGGCTACATACTTTTGTGTCCTTTTGTCAGCTTCTTCCTTTTTTTTTAATTCCCTGTTATTGCCCAACATTACTTGTCCCTATTCCAGTGTAACTTAATACCAGTATGGGCTGGGTGCTTGGCCGGGGAAAATCAAGGCTGTCATATCAGTGCGTCACAGGGGATGCATTCGTACAGGATCACACACTATGGTGAAACTGAGAGACACCCGGGCTTTTAATTTGGAGTGTGGGAGGAAGGTGCAGGGTACGCGACTCAGCGGGTTCGGACACTGTATCTAAGATCAGAAGGTTGTCGGTTCAGATCCCGAGGTCAATGGGAGTGGGTTTGTCATTGGATCCCCGAAAAGGCCCATAGGGACTGTCTCTGCTTCCCAAAAAGTATACATCGCTAGGGAGTAAAAGGTAGATAAAAATGTGGAATGTTAACCAGAGTAGCTGTAGAAAATTCTTCACAGTTGTGGGGGGGGCTCAAACTGCAGGAGCAGTAGCCCTGACCGCTCTTAAGCTGAAGTGCTACCTTCGGAACCATTGTACCATCTACCCAGATCACATTCAATACGCGAAAAAACCCTGCACTGTTTTCCCCGCAGGATGGAGCAGAATGAGTGCGAGTGCCCGTGTGAGTGCCCCCTGGAGGTGAACGAGTGCACCGGCAACCTCACCAACACCGAGAACAGGTGAGCCCCTGCTGCTCCCTCCCCCTCCAGTCAGGGGGGGCCAGTCACGTCGCGAGTCCGTCAGGCGCTGTGGGCGGATGCTTTTTAAGCTGTGCGGATCGAATAATTAGCGCAGTTAGTCATCCCCCATCCACATGAGGCTTTATCAAGCCCAGTTTGTCATGATAATCAGACATTCCGCCCCCCCCCCCCCCGAGCTCTTAATTGGCAATTCATTCTGTTAAATAATGGCCATTTCGTTTCCCCCCATAATGCACTAGCTTTTCTTATAAAGTTAATAATTATATAGGATTGGTCGTGTCCTGCGTGTGAGGTATTCTTCCAGCCTCCCACGCTCTCGCCGTCTTCGGACGGTCGTTACGGCTGTTTCCTGCTCAGGAACCCCAGCTGTGAGGTGCACCAGGAACCCCTGTCGCTCACCACGATGGAGCCCAGTCTGCAGGACACGCTGCCCCAGTGCATCAACACCCGCTGCAGCCAGCGCTACACCAGCAGGTTAGGTCCGTCGGGGGGGGGGGGGGTGGTGTCACCTGGTGTCAAAGGCCGTCTCTGACGACGGCGTTCCGGACCTGACACGAGAAGACGTGAGCTGTGCGGCCTCAGATCTCCACGGTGACCTGTCTTTGATTCAGTCATGTCAGGGGGCGGGGTCACAGGGACACTGGCCCCTAGCTGACTGTCACTCACCCATTCCAATCATTTCATTGGCTAGCGATAAGGTCAGCCCCTCTATATGAATTACGTCCCCTCTTAAGGCCCAGCCAAAGAGTAGTACAGCTCCAGAATCACGTTACGTAAATCAGTTCCTTGTTCACGCCGTCACGAGAAGCGTCTGCATTAGCGAAGCATGAGAGAAGACCGCTGAATGAAGGTTGTCACCGTGGTGTCGGAGCCCCAAGCCCCGGGGAGCTGACGCCATAACGAGGTGCCGCCGTTTCCGCAGCGACTGCTTCGGGGTGTTGGACTGTGAGTGGTGCACCGTGGACAGCGATGGGAAGACCCACCTGGACAAGCCCTACTGTGCCCTGCAGAAGGAGTGTTTCGGGGGTATTGTGGGAGCCAAGAGCCCCTACATGGATGGCATGGGGCACATAGGTATGTGGAGATCACCAGCAGGGGGTGCCGTTCTCTAATGTGTTGTGGGCCTGGCTTTTAGAGCAAGAATGACTCTGATTGGTGACTCGTAGTGGGCGGGGTGGCACTAGTGGGCGTAGAGCAGTTTCCTGCTCCATTAGTCCTGCCATTAAATCCCATGTTTTTCCACAGTGAAACACACAACAGAGTGAGAGTGTGAAGCAGTTTGGCATTTTAATTGCGCTGGACCAGTGCTGAGGCTGGTCTTGAAAATAACTGGACGATCAGTGATTGGACTAGACGAAACACTGATTAGTACATACTTATTTAGGACTGGTGGCTGGACACAGGTTCTGTGCAGCTCAATAGCTATGTCTTTTTGTAAAGGTTGTGGGTTCGAATCCCACGGCCAGCAGAGCAGTCATATTACTGTGGTGTCCTTCAGCACAGCCCTTGTCCCTGTATGTTGGTTGACCTCATGCTTTTGGAGAACAGTGTCTGGTAAATAAGTGTAAATGTACTAAATGCTGACAAGATGGCTGTCTGCACTTCATAACGGCTGAAGATCACTGGTAAACAAGATGCTGTTCTGAAGGCCTGGGTTTAAACGGCGGGTCTCTCCACAGAGGATGAGGTGGCGTCCCTCAGCATGATAAAGAGCGCCCCCGTGGGGCCGGTGGCAGGAGGTATCATGGGCTGCATCATGGTTCTGGTTCTGGCCGTCTACGCCTACCGTCACCAGATCCACCGGCGCAGTCACCAGCACATGTCGCCCCTGGCTGCCCAGGGTGAGTGCCGGCGGAGGGTGGGGCTCAGTGGCTGGAGAATCACTCCCCCCCCCCCAGGTCAGGCTTGCATTCATCATTCATCAGCCAGGACCTCCTGCAAGGTCGTTCAGCAGCGCGGTCAGCGAACCCCTCAAGACAGGGAGACTCATAACGAAGCGAATCGGTCGCTTAATTTTTTATTTTTTTTTTTTTTACTTAAGACTCCGCGTTTCATAATAGCGATCAAACTGCCGTCGCGCGGTTGGCAGTGAAAATATATGGAGATTGACGTTGTCAGTCTGCCGCCTGTCGAACATTCCCCGGGCTCTGGTTTTTAGTACGTTTGTTGTGTGATATCTTCGATACATAATAACAAACACTCACTTCCGATTTTTCATCTTATTTAATGCTAAATAAAGTGTCCCTTGTCTGCCTGAGCCCAGTCGTCTCTCCCTGCAGAGATGTCGGTCCGGATGTCCAACCTAGACAATGATCGCGATGACCGGGACGAGGACAGTCATGAAGATCGGGGAATAAGTAAGTTGGCCTGATGAGTGTCCTGCTCTGGATTTTGGGATTGAGGGAAACTGAAGTAGGGGAGAGCAGAGAAGGCCTTTAAACGACTCGATACCAGTTCAGCATTTCAGTATTTAGCATCTCATAATGAATGAATGAATGAATGAATGAATGGTCATGAATGGTTTGATTTTCAGTGGGTCTTGGGCTGATTTTTTCAGGACAAAATGGTTCAATGTTCACGCCTCATAGAGAAATTTTTTAATCTTCACCTCTGACATTGAGTGGTTGTCACTAGTGCAGAATTTGATGTGTATTTGTGATGTCTGTGTGCGTTTACAAAATTGCACAGCAGCAGAGTGGGTTTGAATGGAAAGTCAAAGGGGACGGAACGACGCCACGTTATTCCTCGGAAAACCCAGACCGACCCCGCCGGTCTAGCGAAGGTCTCCGGCTTCCGGAACTAACCGTGCCTCTTATTGACCCTGGGCAGTTAGCAACACACGATTCATCGCCGCGGTGATCGAGCGGCACACGCACAGCCCTGAGCGGAGACAGC
Organism: Hippopotamyrus pictus; assembly: GCA_026781145.1. Lineage (NCBI taxonomy): Eukaryota > Metazoa > Chordata > Actinopteri > Osteoglossiformes > Mormyridae > Hippopotamyrus > Hippopotamyrus pictus. The sequence goes on along the minus strand of JAODLC010000036.1, from coordinate 17,221,073 downwards.
GCTACTGGGGGCGGTCTGGCACGGAGAGCGACCACGGTAAGGGCAACCACCGGGGGGCGCCCGCGTTCACTGTGTCGCTGAGATTTGTGTGTATGTACGTCTGTGTGCGCGCACGTTGGGGGAGCATGATGGATTCTCTTTTCTTTTTTGCCTTTCATTTTTGTATGATATCCCTTCATTTGTTCCTCTCAAGTCCGCCCACCCACTTCGCTTGCACGGCCGGCTGTTAGTCACCGACTGCGCGACGCCAACGGCTGTTTCCGTGAAGGTTTGTGCTGCTGAGCCGAGCACAGAGCGAGCGGGAAACAACCTTTTGTGGGGGAGGGTTCACGCTTTCATCTGCCGGTGCCCGCCACCGTGCCTATCGCGCTGCCCTCACCCCCCTCTCAGCGCCGGAGGACTCTCCACCCCAAACCCAGCCCGTGGGAGTGATGTTTCAGAAGCGCGCGCTGCCCGTTTGAGAGAACGGAACCCAAACTCTGCCGAGCGGAGGAAAGTTTGCCGTCGGAGGTGACCTTCTGTGGCCTGCGCTCCCCACGCCGACGGGGGTCACCGTCGCCGAATCGATGGAGCCCCGTGCGTGGTGGAGAAGCTGCCTGAGTCCCCCTTGACCTCCACCAACACGGCTTTGGGAATTCGGGGGGGCGGTTTCTGCGAGGGGAGGGCTTCTTGTTGAGCTGCATTCCGTACCTGATGCTACATCCCCGACCACAAATGCGCTGCAACATTGCGGCACCATGGGGCATGAGACTGAGACGGAGATGCTTGTTGGTTCTAATCATTTTGATTCGGCCTAAGCATTTCTATTTAAGCCTGGTATCGCTATTTTCACGTGCCGAGTACTTTTACCATTTCCACCGCCTTTCCGCGATCATACAGGACAATGGGGAGGTTGTATCTCCAGCTTTCATGTGCAGCTCAATAGATTAGGGATTTGTGTCTGTGTCTATTTGTGAAGGTTGTGGGTTCAAATCTCATGACCAACAGAACAGTCATATTGCTGCTGGAGTCCCAATGGAGTCGTCTGCTTGCCGTCCCCGAAGGGAAGAGGCACTTCTTTTTCATTTTTTCACTAATACTTAGTTGTATTTGCTCTGAAGAAAATATAGCGGGCAGTCGGACTAATTAATGGACTTGGGGAATGTGGCATGGCACGCGTTAATGGATTATGCCGTTAGCGGCCGGCTTAAGTTCACCTGACCTGTTCAACCTCATCCTCCGAACGAAACTGAATGCGTACCGTTCAGTTTCCGTGCGGCTGGACATTAGAACAGCTAAGTTGTGCGATCTACGTAATTTTTTTTTTTTTTCTTAAGTGTGGCTCGACTTGCTGGTACCAGACCTGATGGTTCCAGTGTCTTAGAAATAGCCACCTTCCAGGGATTTTCACACACTCCAGTGTCTAGAGTTTACACAAGACGACGCGATAAACAAGGAGCTTCCAGTCGGCGACAGTTCTGTGGGCGAAAACACCTTGTTAATGAGAGGTCAGAGGAGAACGGCCAGGCTCGTTAAGGCTAACGGTAAGGCTGCAAGTGTAAAAATACCAGCCTAGTATAACAGAGGCATGTATAATGGCTACTCTGAGCACGCAGCTTATCTACTCTTGAAATGGTTCTGGTGGAGAAAAGTAGGTCCTTACTCATACTAGATAGGTGTAGAGGGCATTGGGTGTGTAATTGTCATGATTCTCTGTGTTTCTAGCATGTTCCCGTGCTTGTGTCTGCACAGGGTACAGCACCATGAGCCCACAGGAGGACAGCGAGAACCCGCCCGGCAACAACGACCCCCTGACAGCAGGCGTGGATGTGGGTAACCATGACGACGACCTGGAACTGGACACGCCCCCGCAGACGGCGGCGCTGCTGAGTCACAAGTTCCAGCCTTACCGGCACACGCACCAGCGGCCGATGCGCCACCTACAGGCCGCCGTGACCGTGCACAGTGTGGACGCTGAGTGCTGACCGGCCCGGGGAACGGAGCGGAGGCCTGCCATTTAAGCCCACTAGGGGGCGACTTCTGAGATGGAATCAATTGACCTTTAGAGGTCAGACGCGAAGGGAGAGCCTGGGAGGTCTGGGGCGCGGGGAAGGAGGAGACTCAATAAAGACTATAACAATGCATTTGAGATTTCTAAGAAAGAATATTAGAGAGATATTTTTCTACTATTTATTGAAGAGGACTTGAATCATATGGACAGATAAGACTGAATTGACTTTAAAAGTGAGTTCAGAAGGTTGTATACCTGTAAGGACACACTGGCTGGATATTCAACACATCTGTGAGCTATTTCGTCATATAAAGGACATTGTTGTTTTTTTCTTTTTTTTGAGGTAAGCGTAAAAAGAATATCCGTAGACAGATGGTACCAAAAATGGTACCTGTTTTGTGGGCAGAATGAAATTAGACGCTTCAATTCCTGGCCTTGCCGATTGCAGATCTGAAGGTCTTACATGCCACTCATCGTGATGTCGCTTATCCCCTGAAGGGCGTGCTCAGAAGGTGTGGGATCCCCAGACATCCCATCTCCTTCGGTTGGGGTCTCGTGAGGTGCGGCGCCTCCCTGTGGCCACACACACAGACGCAGGCTATGAAGCTGCAGCAAGATGGGAAACTCGATTGCCTTTCTGTCCTCTGTGGCCATTACTCTGCTGTGAATTGTGGACATTTTACATGAAGTCTAGCTGTGTGTGTGTGTGTGTGTGTGCGTGCGTGCGTGTGTGTCTATGTGTTCATGCATGTTAGAGAAATGGGTTCTGTGTCCATATAAGGGATATGGCCTCTTAAACCTATCAGCTGACGGTAATATTGCACGATTTTATTTTTTTAAGTACTGAGGAGCAAAAGGCACACTGAAATGTCTGTACAATGCACTGTTAATGTTTAACAGACCATCGGAAAAATGCTTCTAATCGTCATTTGTTGCATAAACAGAATCAAAGAGAATTACTGATAATCTCTTAAAAGGGGTATTATTGTTTTGTGTTCCACTCCCGACCGATATTGTGTGTATGTATAAATGTTTAGACAAATGACATAGCTATCAGAGTGAATCTTTGATTCGAAATTCTCGAATGTGTGTAAAGTGTATACATCGTGCGATATCAGTAATCTTCAGTTTTGAAGCTATTTTTACACGGAAAACTTTGTCCTTGATATAGCTCTGGACAAAACAATCTTCTGGTTTCGTTGTCCATATTGGAATGGAGGATGTGTTGTATCCGTCTCATGTCAAAGCAGTGGTGAAAGAATAATTGTTAAACAGTTTGCGCCTGAAAATGTATCCTAATGTTTCAATAACATTCATTTTTGGGATTGACCATATTGAAGTGGCAGGTATCGGCCAGGAATGTAACATGACATCCAGTGAAATGCTCTTAATTAAACATCTGTGTATTCTTTACCTTTAAACATCTGTGTATTCTTTACCTTGTAAATGAACTGTCATCTTAAAACAAGATGCATTTTACATCTGTGGCCTCCTGTTAAACACAGCTGATAAAAGCTTCTTTTGATTTAATTTGAGACGAAGTATTTACTGGCCAGCGTAAACAAGCATAATCTTGTGTATACTGAACATTAAGAATTATATTGTTACCGAAAGAATCCTGGTTTCACGTCATTCCTTTTCCTTATGTCGATGTATGATATTGTTAAAAAAAAAAAAAAAAAAACGTTTCAAAATGAATGTGATAAAAGGCCCACTTTTACAGAAATCTTGTCTTCAAATGTGTCTCCTGTGTCAGTCAAGGGTGTTTGACTAATGTGCAATAGCGAGATTGACTGCATGTCTTACTGCACAGACAGTAACTGCACTACTCTGCAGTTACTTAACAGTTACTTTGCGATACAAAGCCTGAGAAGTTGTTGGCATATCGGAGAATTACCTTTTGTCTAGAAGATCTGCGCAGCAAACCGCATACATGTAAAGATCATTAAGTTGCGATGATTTGTTTTTAACGTAATATATTTTACTGGAGTTGTAATTAAGTTTTTTTTTTTTTTTTTTTTTTTAATCTTTGACCTGTTAAATTTAAAGATTTAAAGTGTAAAACGGCACACGTTTTTAAATTTGGAAATGAAAATGATCCAAGAGCATTTTTAAAATTCATTTAGTAGCAGATTTTTTTTTTTATGTTATTCTGCACATTTGTGAGATGGGGCAGCTCGCTGGCTCTGGGTAGCGCTGGTCCCTCACACCTCCAGCATTGGAGGGGGTTGAACCCTAACCCACTTCCCTCTGTGTTCAGCTTGTATGGTCTCCCTGCCACGCATAGATTTCTTCCCACAGTCCAAAGAACTGGCATCTCAAAATTGCCTGTAGGGTATGTTTGTGTGTGGGTGTATGTGGTAATGCAGGCTGGGTGTCCCCTGCCTTCTATACTGTTCTTCCTAGGATATTGTCCAGGCTCTCTGCAGCCCTGTTCTGGACTAGTGCTTGGAGGATGGATGGATAGATATGTGTCCCAGAGGTACAGCTTGTTTTGTCATATACATACTTCATTAACTCCGTGTAATTACATTTATCAGATGCTTTTATCCTAAATTACATTTTTTGTTTTAAGAGGGGTTGGTCAGTCCCCAGAACGATTGGTTGGTTAAGGGCTTTATTTAAGGATCATGGTGCAATGGTAAGAACGCGATTTGAGCTGGTGACCTTATATGCACTAAGCCCCCAAAAACACTCATATTCCTTCGAGCCGGATTCGAACCAGCGACCTAAGGATCGCCGTCTAACCTCTACAGTCCTCCGCTCTACCAACTGAGCTATCGAAGGACACGACCGTGTGAATTATAAATGATGAAAACGGAACACCAACACGCTGGCTCTAATTATAGGGAGGGCTTTTTTTCTGACGGCAGTAGACTACGTTATGAAAAGTAGCCTTCGTTTATTTTGATAAATATTGGAATAATGTCCTAAGCGCTAGCTAGTTTCTTTCAGCATATATTGATGACAAAGTGACGTGAGAGATCGGAAATGAAAACGAAGACGTCAGTGTTCAGCTCAGTTGGACGACTTTTTTGGGGGCTGGGGCTAAAGCAGGGTGGCGTGATGGAGACCGTCATGGCGCTGGGGAAGATCGATGAATGAGCGCTCAGCAGGCGGCCTCTCTCGCTTTCTACACTATTATAAAGTTTTATGATTTTCTTTTTAAGTTTGACCTTGTATGGGGATTTGAAAACTCCTGGCAAGTAAGACATAGAGTACATAAAATAGATTTTATCAATTACTTTATAATAATTATTAGTGAGAAGTGTGGCAGCTATTCCCAAGCAGGGCCGTTGAGGAGATGTGGGCTCGGATCTCTGTGTCAAAGCTCGCCTGGGCATCCAGCGCCCAATCCGTGCTCTGCAGGCTGTAGGTGTGCGAGAGCGTCTTCCCGCAGCCCTCGGAGTCTCCTCCCGCCTGCCCCCTCCCTCTAAACTCGCCTCTCTGCGTATTTACATTTAGATTCCGATGCTGGGGGAAAGTGTAAATATGAGGTGCGAAGCGTCCAGGCTGCTAAATGAATGAATACATGAATAAATCGCGCCGATGTGGCGGCGCCGGCACCCGCGTACGGTCCCCCTTCCTGCGCCCACGCAGCCACTTATCCCGGCTCGCAGGCGCGGGTTCAAGGCTCGCGCCGCCTTACATAAACACGCGCGTCCCCCCCCAGGTGTTCAATTAGCCTGCGCTGCCACTCACCGACACCCACGCGCCGCTTCTCTGCATTGAATTTTTCCTCTTCTTCAACACCCACGCGCCCGTCTCCCCCCCCTCCCTTGTCCGTTTAGCAATAACCATTTTTTGCGCTCACTTCTAACCATGCTCTTTTTGAAGCTGCTTTTATTACGTGCACAAACCTTTCGCTCTCCTTCTATTTCCAGCATATTGTTTAGCTTACTTGGTTTTATTGCTTCCAGTCCTCCGGGGCGGGTCACCTGTCTTGCACCTTCGTTTAATTACATTTTAAATACTGAATAGGGGTTACATTTATGCTGTGTATACTGTATACTGTACAGCCAGATTTTGAGTAAATGGTAAAGAGATTTTATGAAACAATGCAGAATTTATCTGGAAGCAATACTAAATTGCAAAATTCACTTCTGCACTTCTAAAGATGTAATGACTCTGCTGTATTTAAATTGCAAATGACATGAATGTACAGCCTAAAATGTCTAAATCTGGATGGATGATCGTATTGAAATCAGTCTAAATGTTTCCGCCACGGCTGTCGAATGTCTGTCGGCAATGTATTATGATCTTAAAAGCCATATTTTGAACAGTGGGACTGTTTGTCACACTTCAGTAATGCACTTCAGTTATACACGGAGGTAATAGGCATTCCCTCCCCAGCATAGTGTATGCTAAATATTACTTAGGTGGGCTGTAATGTGTAGGGATTCCGAGTCGTAGCTACTTGTGAGTATGTGTACGCCTCTCGGGGAAGCTGCCAAAGCAGACATTTACTGCTCAGCCTGCCGAACACCCACGGGAGACGGGCGGAGCGGCTCAGAAAGCGGCCGCCATTCAGTGCCTCGTTCCCTGAAACCTTGCGCCTCGCATCTCGCGTTTCATTCCGAGTAGCCCCTTAATTTGGTGCCGGTCTGTCACTTGTCTTTTCATCGCACTGTAATGCGATACGTGGATGGATGAAGGGCAAAGGCTAGTTTTGCACTTTGGTTATAATTAGATATTTGTTATTTACGCAAGACTGACACCCCCGTGTCTAGAGCATCACGTAGATTCTGGATTGATTATGGGGCACAAAAACAGGCGCTGGCATCACTAAACGAAGACGGCGTTAATATAATGTATCCTTTCTCATCCATCCTGTGCCCCCTCTGCCACTTCGTCCTTATTACTCTGGTCCACCCTCGCATCCCTTCTCCCCGTCCCTCCCTCTCCCCGTTCGCCTTTTCCAGTTCCTTTCCGACCGGTAGGGGTCGCCAAGCGCACATCGCAGCCTACCTCGCACCCTCCTTTTTTCCACCCCCCCAGCTCGGACGCCCACCCGGCGCTGCCTGCGCTCAGTCGCCGCAGAGCTGCGCAAAATGGCGGCAGCGTCCTCCGTCCGGCCGCCGGGCTCGCACGCCCTGAAGCGGCACAACTCGCCCTTCCCGGACTCGGACAGCCCCGAGAGCCGCCAGGACGAGGAAGCGTCCTCCGAGGGGACCAGTCTGCGAGCCTTGCCGGACTTGGAGCCGGATGAAATCGAGAGGAGGCTGGAAAAAACTCGTAGGGAGCTGAGCAACAGGAGGAAAATCCTCATTAAGAACCTCCCTCAAGACATAAGCAGCCAGGTAATGCGATGCAGCGCAAACTACCCGCTGACACCTGCCACTCTCACCATCAACTTCCCAAACCTGCACCTTTAATCCTCCGCTCCTACCGTATCGCTGCCCGTGCTCCACGTATAAGTTGGCACACTTTTCCGTATCTTTATCATCTTGTTATAATAAACGAGCGATCCGAGCGCGTGTGGCATCAGCAGCCGGGATCTCCGCGATATGTCTGCGCCGAGCCCCGCTTTACCCACATTTGGCATTTTACACCAACGGGTAGTTCTGGGGCCGCTTACCATCCGTGAAAGGGAATGCGAGGCTTTAATTAGCAAAATAGTTGCAAGACAACTTCGGTTTTGTATTACTTTGCTATTGAAGTTATAAAGCTGTAAGTTCACCGACGGTGTCGCGCAAATAATCGTAGCGTTTATGAGCAGAAATGAGCCAGTGTGTAAACCTGCGATGCTGTAGGGTGTCTTCGGTACAGTTTCTTTTTCTTTTTACCACCGGTCTCCCAAAGCAATTGGCATCCCCGTATCTTCCCCCGTCCTTTTCCTCCCCTTCCCCATCCTGTGCGTTTTGAACTCCACACCCGTCCCAATTAACGGCCGCCTAACGACCGGACGCGATGCGGCAGCGCCGCTCCTCCCGCGGACTCGGGCCCAGCACTTAGCTCACTCTCGCCGGTCCTTTTAAGTTCATTGCGCGCATCGACGGGCGATGACAGCACGCAGACCAACCCTGTTCTGTTGAACACGTTTCGGAATCCCGTTTAACAGGCACTAAAAGGCGCATCCAGTCTGTATTCGGAGTTGATGCAGACTATACAGCATTTTGAAGTTATTCCTTCCAAACTTCTTAATATGAATAATAATAATAATAATAATAATAATAATAATAATAATAATAATAATTTTTACTACTATTACTACTAATAATAACAAGAACAACATCTATTATTATTATTATTATTATTATTATTATTATTATTATTATTATGTCATGTAACTGTGTCCCTTTAGACCGGCAGGTCTAGGCTGAAATGCCCTTGTATGCCTCCGGTGAGTAAATATTGCCGTTTCTGCGGGCATGAATGACTCCATTTCTTGTTAAAATCCAGAACCCTGCACCCAGGGTCCTGCGCCTGGGAGTCTGAGGCACCGGTGCAGAAGAGTGTCCCTCTTCGTGTGAATGGGGGGATTATTTTTGTGAATGAGGGAATGCAGGAGGACGTGTTGGTAAACACGCAGGCGAAATGGCTTTGGAGTTTTCTCTCAATATTTCGGGTCGCATTTAAACCTGCGTTTTGTGCATTCACTTATATAACTGTAAGTTAAATATATGTTGCCCGTGTGCCCGTACCTGTTTGTGATATACTCACTGTCTTGTTTTGATCTTGCCGCAATTAAGACCTATTATGTATAATTTTGGTCTTAAGGAAATTGAACAATTTTGCATATATGTGTCCGCACTCTCTGTAGCTTCTGTGCACATGAATTAACCAGGGTAGTGTGTTAATTGTAGTCTTTGCAGGTGCCGGGCTAACTTGTCAACAGCACGCTTCTGGTGCGAGTATATGTGTGGATTGTGCATGTGTTCTTGAGTGTAAAATACTGATTTGTAGACTGTATTTGTACATGTCTGACTACAGTTTGTTTCTGTCTGGGCTGTACTCTGTGTGTGTGTGTGTGTGTGTGTGTGTGTGTGTGTGTGTGTGTGTGCGCGCGTGTGCGCGCGAGAATGTATCTTGTGTTCCCCTGTAGGCTGTACTGTGTGTGACTGTACCCTGTGTTCCCCTGTATGCTGTACTGTGTGTGACTGTACCCTGTGTTCCCCTGTACGCTGTACTGTGTATGACTGTACCCTGTGTTCCCCTGTAGGCTGTACTGTGTGTGACTGTACCCTGTGTTCCCCTGTATGCAGTACTGTGTGTGACTGTACCCTGTGTTCACCTGTAGGCTGTACTGTGTGTTACTGTACCCTGTGTTCCCCTGTAGGCAGTACTATGTGTGACTGTACCCTGTGTTCCCCTGTAGGCTGTACTGTGTGTGACTGTACCCTATGTTCCCTTATAGGCTGAACCATATGTGTAACTGTATCTTGTGTTCCCCTGTAGGCTGTGCTGTGTGTGACTGTACCCTGTGTTCACCTGTAGGCTGTATGGTGTGTGACTGTACCCTGTGTTCCCCTGTAGGCTGAACCATGTGTGTGACTGTACCCTGTGTTCCCCTGTATGCAGTACTGTGTGTGACTGTACCCTGTGTTCCCCTGTATGCTGTACTGTGTGTGACTGTACCCTGTGTTCCCCTGTAGGCTGTGCTGTGTGTGACTGTACCCTGTGTTCCCCTGTAGGCTGTATGGTGTATGACTGTACCCTGTGTTCCCCTGTAGGCTGAACCATGTGTGTGACTATATCTTGTGTTCCCCTGTAGCCTGAACTGTGTATGTGGCTGTACCTTGTGTTCCCTTCTAGGTTGTATTGTGTGTGTGTGACTGTGCCCTGTTTTCCCCTGTAGGCTGAACTGTGTGTGTGTGACTGTACCTTTGGTTCCCCAGTTGTTCATTCTGTGTGTGAAGGTACTCCGTGTTCTCTTATAGCCTGAACTGTGTGTGTGGCTGTACCTTGTGTTCCCCTGTAGCCTGAACTGTGTGTGTGGCTGTACCTTGTGTTCCCTTATAGGTTGTATCGTGTGTGTGTACAGTATGTGACTGTACCTGAATTATACTGTCTGTCTGTGGGCGTGGGACCAAGTGTGTGTAATAAAAACCAGTTTTTTTGATTTTGTGGGGACCTGTGAATGCAATCAAAAAGTAAAAATGCCAATATGCTCATATTTTGTTTGGTTACTTATGGTTAAGGTTAGGCCTGGGTAAGGTTGTCATTGCTGGTATAAGGGATTTTCCTATAGAAATGAATGGAGAGTCCCCACAAAGATAATTACAAACCTGTCTGTCTGTCTGTGAGTTGTACTGTGAGTTTCTGTACTCTGTGTTTTCCTGTAGGCTGTACTATGTGTGTGACTGTACTCTGTGTTCCCCTGGGCATTGTACTGTGTGTGTGACTGTACCCTATGTTTTTCTGTTTGTTCTACATTGTATGTGTGACTGTACTCTGCATTCTCCTATAGGGTGTAATGTTTGTGACTGTATCCTCTGTCCTCCTGTCGGCTGTACTGTGTGTGTGTGTGTGTGTGTGTGTGTGTGTGTGTGTGTGTGTGTGAGAGAGAGAGAGAGAGAGACACTCTGCTCTCCGTTTCCTTGTGAGTTGTACTATATGTGTGACTGTACCCCGTGTTGCCCTGTGGGTTGTAATGCATGTGTGACTCTACCCTCTGTTCCCCTGTGGGGGGTTCTGTGTGTGACTGTACCCTCTGGCTGTGTGTGACTAATTGTTGTACCAAACCCTAGATGTGTTTCCTGTTTCCATACTAAGATTCTGTTTGTCTTTCTGGATTTTCTTGGAAGCCCAATCAGGTCTCTGCCCTGCCTTTCACTGTCCTGCTTTTAAAATGCCCCACTTATGACTTGAGGATCAGAGTGGTGATTTTTGGACAAAGGTCAAGGTAGAGGGTTGTGTGTGTTGGGGGCGGGGGGGGGGTTTGTCTTGGGGCATCTTTGAAACAAGTTGGATTCCGTGGAGTTTGGGAGAGCATCCATTTCATGCTCATCTGCCTGTGTGGCTTAATGACAGACACTCGCCTAAGCTCTCTCTCAAAAGCTGTAACGATGTTTCATCCTTTTCCCGAAGACCACTCTCCGCTTATAAATGTCAACGCTCCTGTTTAATGAGTGAGCGTCTTGTGCTAATAAATTTTCCTTCCGACACTCGAGAGCGTGAGCGAGTTCGGTGCCCGCCAAGGAGAGGCATAATCTGTATTTCTTTAAAACGCTTAGGCGGCGAAGTTGTTTGCATTTATTTGTGTGATCCCCTCAGTCAAACTCCGGAGAGTTCAGAAGTCGGGCCCCAGCGTGTGAGAAGATGACAGGGGAATATGTTGTGGAAGGTTCTCCTCTTTCCTCCTTTAATAGCTGACATTTAAAGTTATGGTGGGGTGTGGGGGGGGGTGCCCTTTATACATCGGCAGGCATTGAAGCGGCCCGTGTGTGGCGGCACCTCACTGGGGGCCGTTTGTGGTATATTGGGTCAGTGTGGGTGGAGCCAGCAGGGTCCTCTTCACCTGTGCCTCTAGAGGCACTACCAGTGCTCTTTGAGGACAAACAGAGCAAACCTGTGGGCATGGTTGGTTTCGGGCCTGTCTTGGGCCGGTCCTGCTCGTATTCCCGCCCTCTCCTGAGTGGGAAACCCCTTGTGGTGGTCGCGGGTTGTGCGTTCAGAGAATGGCGGTCTCCTGTGGTACATTGGAGCTCCGTTTACCTGGCAATGAAAGGAGATCGTGTCCAGTAGGGCAATTAAAAAGGTCAGTCGGAGTTGTGCCGGTCTTTGAGCTGGCTGATGCTGTGCTCTCCAGTCCCAAGTCGTCCCGCCCCATAACCGTGGGGGTGTGATCCATATAGCTCGCTCCACCTGCCACAGGCCGCCGAGGGAACTCCACATCCAGGAAGCTGGTTCACTTTGTGCACTTGGGGGTGGGTCAGGGACCACCGGTGTGACATTTTTGGGGAGAAGGGTGGTGGAGACATCTGAAGATGTTCTGTGGCTTTGTGGATCTACTGTCCCATTTTGGTTCTACTGTCTTGCAGATGCTCTATATGGGATCTTAAGGGGGGGGGGGGTCTTTAACATGGATGGGTAAGCAGATAAGTGACACAGGCGTGCTGGGCGCGTCACGGAATCCGCTGTTGTCTCCCGTGTCGTTCCAGATGTTTGCCTTTGAAATGATTCCCAGGAGATTAAAATTTCATGGCATTTGTGCTCAAGGCGGCTTGGAAAGAAAATGTCAACCCCCCCCCCCCCGCCCCCAGCCCAGCTGAAGAGCCTGGTAGTGAGAAACGCATGATGTCTGGGCCGGGCCGGGCTTTCTGCTCAATTAGCGGCCATTAAGCCTTGTCTAGAAGAAAGTGCATTACGGGGGTGTCTGTGTGGGCTAACGAGAGGGAGGGGGGTAGCCACTCTCCATATGCGGACCGGGAAACCCAGACGCCCTGGAGTGCTGGTTTCCAGTAGGTTTTCCATCCTACCTGGTCTCTGATGTACCACATCTGGTCTCAGAGTAACTCA
>JAODLC010000036.1:17169962-17184731 GCA_026781145.1 Hippopotamyrus pictus | reverse complement strand
GTACTCAACTGGTTGGTTGAAACAAAATCCTGGTTTGGATTTTTACTTTCTGGACCTGAAATGTCCACCTCTGCATACTGGTGGTAGTCAAGGGGGGATGTGGCTCAGGGGAAGGGGGCGTGTCTCTCCGTCAGGCACAAATACAGCCAGACACACTCTTTGGCTGAGTCACCCGTCACCCTCGGCCGTGACCAGGGCCATCTGCCGCCTGAGCAGAGCAGCCCCACCCGCCCCCCTGTGCCTCACCACTCTGATATTTGGAGCAGAATCATCGCAAAATGGGCTGAAAGAAACCGCAAGCCCTTCCCTCCCCCCGCCACTGCGTTCGGGTCGGGGACGACGGGGGCACCATACCACCATGGGGCTGGAGCAGTTCTCGCAGTAGGTGAGCAGCTCGTACAAGGTGACACCAAAGGACCACACGTCCGACGCGAGGTAGAACTTGCAGTGGACCAGACATTCGGGGGCGTACCTGGGGAAAGCGGCCGGAGGAAGGGTCAGGCCCAAAAGGTGATGCGGCTGCCACCACCTTGATTTTGGCACAAGGGACACAAGGCTACAGATACATCATGGAGCACCGAGGGGGTCTTGATGGTGGCGGTATATTTCTGGAGGCTGCAATTCCATCATGAACACCAGGGGGTGCTATGAGATTTGCAGGCTCTTCCTTGTGGATCGCACATAATCCACGAGGGCTCCTAGTGCGATTCTGCCGAACCTCCATCAGTAGATCCGCGTGACGATTTTAAGGCTGGGTAGCGTTAGGGATGACTCACCAGAAGACGGGGCTGTCCAGGTCGTCCTTGACCGTGTAGTAGCCCTCTCCGTCCTTGATGCTCTTAGTCAGGCCGAAGTCCCCGATCTTGACGTTGTGCTCATTCTCTACCAGCACGTTCCGGGCGGCCAGGTCCCTGTGGATGTAGTTCCGCGATCCCAGATAATCCATCCCCTAGTGGGAAGCACCACATTAAGCCTAAAGGAAAAGCAGCTCACTCACGCCCTGCTGTTGGGGCGATGATCAAGGAACTTCTGCCCTCTGGTGTTTAACTACCGGTACTTCATTTAGTGTGACAGCTGTGCAAATGGGTTAGTTGTACTGAATAATTATTTGTTAAGTTCTTTTTTAATGCACGCAGCATGGCTGCTGGCTTCTTTCCTTGCATGGCGCTGTGTTCTCATGTGACCCTGCGACCCGTGGCACCCGGGGACGCCCTGCAGCACAAACACGGCCCACGCACCTTGCATATCTGCACCGCGTACATCAGCAGCTGCCGCAGGTCCGTCTGTGCCTTCCTCCGGGGCAGGTACTCTTTGAGGCTACCAGCAGGGAGGTACTCCATGATCAGTTTGATGGACAGCCCTCCTAAACAGGAAGTGACACGGGGAAGTCCGTGTGAGTGGGGGTGTGTGCGCGCCTTCCTCCTGCAGCTGTAGCTGTAGCTACCAACCCTGCTCGCTGCAGATGCCCTTGTACTTGACGATGTTCTCGTGGTAGAGCTCCTTGAGGATGTCGACCTCACGCTGCAGGTTGCAGCTCTGCTCCTCCGTGGTCTCAGGCTTCAGGGACTTGACGGCCACCAGCTCGCCGGTGCGGTCGCTCTGGGGGTCGTACATGCACAGCTCCACCTTGCCGAAGTGGCCCTGCAATCAGCCGCTCATGAGACCGGACCTAAGCTTGTCGCTCGTCCGCTTTCTGTGGCACGAAGTAAAATAGAAATTACCTCGCCCAGATCTCGGACCTTCCTCAGGAACCTCCTCTCGAAGACGGTGGGGTCCACCTCCGGGGTCGGTACCGGCTGGATCAGTGGGTCTGCATGATACGACAGCATGTCCGCGTGAAGATCGACGCGTGGCAGTTAGCATAGCGGCTAAGGAGCTGGAACATGCAGCTGCAAGTTCCAACTAGCATTAACGTGTTTATTCATTCTCACTTAAAGCAACAAGTTTCCTCCATAAAATGCGGAATATAAAAACAGACAGTTAAACATGCACAGCGGTTTAGGCTGTGGCTGTTCTGCTTGTTTTGGTCGATATAATTTTGAATAACTGCAGTACTCCTGACAGTTGCAAGGTGGAGTATTGAGAATAGTGACAAGGGGGAACGGTAGGAAACAACAGTAATTTTCAGTAGCAGAGACCAGCCTCGGGGAAACTAATACTGCCAGTTCTATGGTGGAGGTACATTGAGAAAGAGAATTTCCCCTCACTCTGCTCCTCGAGCATCTCGATGTCCCTCACGATGGCCCTGAAGAAGGGCCTCTTGCGGGGGTCGTAGTTCATACAGTGTATCATGAGCTCCGCCAGCTCCTTGCAGTTGGGTGTAGCCAGAGAGCACTCAGCCGTGTAGAAGCGTTCCTTCTGCCAAAGGAGGCGGGGGCAGTCATGAGGGAATTCATCACAGGACGCTCCCCCCCCCTCCCTTCTTTAGATATCCACGTTGGCATAAACAGGAACAGCTATTGTTTACAGTACTCAGGAAGGTCCACAAACCTCCTGAAAGGAGATCTTGGAAAAATGCGTTTTACATTCCAAGTGTTTGCCATGACTCGCTGTTTAATAATTAACCCACAGCTGGCCAGCTTGTAAGATCTAAGCACATCGTATGATCATGGAGCTGAACTTCTGAGGTGAACATGCAGCAGAGATTGACATCTTCCACCCCTGAAGGTCACTGCATGGTCGCATGCACTGTCTAGCCCATAGCGCAAAGCGTCCACGATCACCACCGGTGTGCTTGTAGCTATGCCACTGCTCTGGTTACCATGCCAACGGCACCAGCTGTGCCTGCGGGGTTGAAGTCTGAACAAACATGCAACCTCACATGTCAAACTTGGGCCATCGCGCCCGTCTCCTAGCAGGTCGCGTTGAGAGGCGGCCTTTCAAACCTCAGTGAGCTTCTTGTCCTTCAGTGGCACCTCGCCGTCGTAGCAGATCTCCCACAGGGTGGTCCCAAAGCCCCACTTGTCTGCTGCCACACTCAGGTCCGTTGGGTTCCTCACACACTCCGGGGCAATCCAGGGGATTCGCTCCACACACTCTGCAAGAACCCAACATGGACCTTGGTCACCATGCTGCCCACATATCTCCTTGATCTCTCAAAGTCTACCAATGACCAGAATCTTGCTTGAGACCTCTATCGGTGGTTCTAGTTACACAAGTTCTCAGATATGGGATGTCGTTCAACTTCTCCCTGCATCAAACAGTTACTGAAATGTCCTGAACGTGGAATGTTGAAAAAGTCCACAAGAACCTTCTCTGGTGAGCACGGTGACAGGGATGCCCGGGTCGCTGAGCTTGACAAAAGGTCCACCCTTGCTTTCCAGGCCATCCCGGGCCAGCAGAACGTTCTTGGTGCAGACATAACCATGGACCAGCTTTTTGTCCTCCTAGAAGGAAAAAGATCCAGAATCACGGAGAACAAATCTAACAATCAGAAGCCTGACTTGATTCTTTCCAAAAAGTTTTCCAAACTGTGCCATGTTGAATAATCTCAACTGGGGAGGGATGACAAGAGGCAAATACCCCCCAGCAGCCCATCCTGTGTGCCTGGAGTCCTCTCACCAGGTAGCTGAGCGCGTTGGCCAGCTGCTTGGCCACCTGGAACTTCCACGGCGTGGCTAGGAGGCTGCGGTGCTTCCGCATGAAGAGGTCCAGGGGCCCAAGCTGCACAAACTCCTCCACTATGATGTCTGCATGTGAAGCGAGAGCACTGACACATCAAAATGGGGGAAGTGCATCCTACAGACTGAGAGGGAAATGCCGCGGGACCAGAACATCCACCGCAAACACTCGGCACACACAGAGCTACCAAGATCTTGAGTGAGGAAATATTAGGCTATGTATGGTAAAGATCTGTAACAGTTAAAAAAAATTTAAACAAAACAGGAGACCAATCATGGGGTTTGGCGTCGAGAAAGCCCTCAGATCTCACTTACTCTCCAGGTCTCTCACACAGATGCCGTGCAGCAAGGCGATGTGTTTGTGGGAGACCTGTTGCATCATGCTGGCTGCCTCAAAGAAGGCCTGTGGGCAGGGAAGCTTAGCGTTAGGGGACATGGAGGCGCAGGGGGTACATTGATGGATTCTGGGAGGCGAAAGCTCACCAGGGAGATGTCTCTGTGACCAGACCCCAGCACCTTCAGGACCACCTTCACCTCCTGGGAGGAGTAGCCGCCGATGTCGATCTCATCTTCATCGAGTTTCCTCTTCAGGAGGCCCGCGTAGATGTTTGTCCTCGTCCCTCGGCCCAGGTGCTCTCCCTAGCAGGTGTGATGAGGGGGGGGGGGTGTCAAGCCTTCCGCACCCTTGCAACGGGCTGCAGCAGAAGATCATGCACAGCATAGTACCTGAAGTATCTCCTCCTTGAGGATCCGGTGAAAGCTCAGCTGACTCACTTCCAAGTGGGGCGGAGAGTCATGAACTCTGTTCTTAGTCATCACCAATAGGTTGGAGATTTCTGGAAGAAAATAAATAGGTTTAACTTATGACAATATAAGGATCAGGTACCATCAATAAACACGCATCAACAAAATCAGCATGTGTACAATTTGCATGAAGTGATACTATGCAAAATCTGATTTGTTTTCAGTTTTGATATGCATGTAAACATTGTGTACAAGTGAGGGATTTTTTTAAAAAGCCACATTGTTCTGTGATTAAAAAAAAAAAAAAACCTTCCTAGTCACTAAGACTCGGAAGCCCTGAAACGCGACATGTCAGCACGACGGCAGACAATGAAAAATCGGGGTATTTTCGGAGCTGATCCCCGCCACCACAGCAGAAAAGGTGCATTTTAACGGGGGAATGCTAATGTAAGCAAACAAATGTGAAAACTTCCTGGCTTCTATCGCAGGTACGGGATTGTTTCACAAGCCTCGTCTCTGAGGCAAACAGACACGAGTCCTGAGCCGGAGGGAAACCGCATTTACTACACATGCTTCCTGCTAGCACGGGTGCCGACAGGATGGGTGTACGAGGAGTGGGGCTCGGGGGGGCCGCAGGGGTGCCTGCGACACGGCAGTGTGTGAAAATATCTGGCCCACAACGCGGCACACATAAACAATATAAAGGTCAGGGGGCAGGACCCTAGAGAAGCAGCTCCGACCCCCCCCCCCGCCCTCCCCCGCACACACCTCACACTCCTGTGCAGAGTGCCCATGAGCAGAGAGGAAGGATGCAGAATATGCACGTCGCCTTTAGCAGCCCGTTCGGGTGACATGTGGTCAACATGAGGAGCTGAGTAAGGTAAACAAACACTGAAAATAGGAACCGCCCCCTTCCCCCCGCCTCCGCCCCCCTCCCACCTCTAAACGTGAGGGTTTTCAGAGGACAGCGGATGCAAAGTGTGTAGCAGCAACAGAACAAGATCACTAAAGCAAACTGTCACGCGGACGAGGCCTGCAGCTCATAAAAAATGGTCTAGAGTTTTCTGGAAAGGATTCACTGAAAGAAGCACGACGTCTACCCAAAACCAATACAGTCAGCAGCTGGACTGCATTGCACTGGAGCACTACAGCAGTTTTGTGTTGCCTCTCACTGTAAACGCAACGGCGGAAAGGTCAGATTAGTCACTCTTATCAGGGAGAGTGTACTCTCTTTGAAATGTGACCCATAAGGGGAGATACCGCAGGACTTCTCAACGTGGCGCGTAACGGTTTCCCCCAACAACGCCCATCACCCTCCACTCTAACCTTCTGGGATGTCGTCATTCGACTGGCCTCTTTGAATCTGTTTGCGTTTCTCTCTCTCCCACACTGATATTTTGCGTATTTCACTGGGTAGTTTGTGACTGGATGGAAACAGCTCACTGGGAGCTACTTGCCGGAAATTGGCCTGAGGGCGGTGTATGGTTTTGGGAACCTTCCCAGAGCTGCCGGCACTCAGGGCTGGGGGGTACGGTCCCGGCACATACCTCGGGGCTGGGGGGGGGAGCACCGCTTCAGCTGGAAGCTGATGTCGTCGGTGCGTAGGCACTGTAACGCCAGGTGCTCCATGAGCTCCGGGAGGGTAGGCCAAATCGCGTCAGTCCCGCATAGCCCGTAGCCCTGCTTCCCCACCTCGATCTGAAAGTTCTTGTACTGCCGTCCATTCCTGGACATGACCGGGCCAGCCTGGGGGGTAAGGGGGAGAGCAAAGGATAGCAACTGACCAAGGCTGACCCGGTTCATCCTCTGTAGTTATTCACCACCATATTCACAAATCTTTTCTAAATGTAATGTATGTGTATATGTATGATGTTGTGTATGCAACACATTCACCTCTATTCACTTGCGTGCAGTTGTCTCATATACTCATATACACGCACTACGAAGCTGGTGGAAGATCATCTTGGCCCACTGTACGCCACTGGATCAGTGATCCGACATTCAACAATAAAGCCCCACCTGACTTTTTCCTCCCTGAGAAATTGTGTGCATCCAGTCCCACCTATTTGTATATTCACAGTCAATTTTTTGCATGTAATTTGCAATGGGGTACGGCACGCGTCTCTGGATAGAGCGGCGAGCACAGGGGGCAAGCGGAGCTTCACCACGAGGCCCCGCAGCCAGGGACTTCACCTCGACGCAGATGACCGTCATGAGGATGTGGTCGTAGCTGCTGCAGCTCCAGCGCATGAGGTACATGCCCTCCTGGTTGCCCTCCTGCCGCAGCTTGTGGACAGCATACTCCGTGCTGGAGGAGCGGGCAGATTAAGGCCAGGGAAGACGGAGGGACGGGGTGGCACTGGGTCAGAATTGCTACATGCTAATCATTAAGAACTCCTTCGGGGTGGCCCTTGATGGTCACCAGGCTGTTACCTGATGGGGCCATGGCAGCCGTTCTGCAGGTTCCTCACCACGGAGGACGGCGCCACATCTGTGCACAGGTAGTGATGGGCGTCCACAGTCAGACGGAAATAGCCATCCACCAGGGCCGCCAAGGCCAACGCCTCGTCCCTAGAGGCCATCTGGAGCTCCTGGGGGGAGGGGAGAGGGTTGGAGAAACGGCGTGATAGGAGCAGTCTTCACTGTGCCGCAGCCTGCAAAAGCACTGTCAGCGTCGGGACACAATGACCGCTCTGTTTTGACGGGCAGCACCGTGACTGCGAAGCGCCTGCTGGCAGCCAGCCTCGCCTCCCATTATCTCAGCTCACGATCTAGCATGCAACGTGCATGTGCTCGTCCGCGGTGTTTACGAGCCCGGCGATCTGGAAACAGCATGAGAAGCACGCTGCCCTACCAAGCACGGCGATCTTAAAATGCAGTTAATCTCCGTGCGCCGGCCCCCACCTGCAAAGTTACGTAAAACAGATGAAGGCCAAAAATAAAGAATTCATAACAACAACAACCGAGTCAGTGGGGACCAGAAGGAACCAAGAGTGCGTGCGGAGAAGGGGATTCTGGGAATCCACAGCCAACGATCTGCCCAAAAACCCTGTGAACAAAATAATTTACCATCTTTTTGTTTTCCTGTTTGTAGACGGTAAGGGCCGCCTCCTTGATGACGATGTGCGTTATCTCATGGAAGTCTGAAAACAGAATCCAGCCATCACTGTCATTTTCCTCATTTTTTACTTGTCTGTCCAGTCCCTTGTTCTTTAATTTCCTTTTTCCTTTGGCTGTCTGTATGCTCTGTGTATTTAAGGAGGGAAAAAAAATTAACATCTTAACCTGTTTTAACATTTAACGTAGGCAGATTACATTTAGCTAGATGTTTCATTTATTGAAAACCGGCTAATGCCTTCAAACCTCAATCCACAGAGTCTTACCTTGGTTGGCTTCCTTCGCCACATGATTCCCACGTTTCCCGAAACCTTCACCTCGTGCCCCAGGGGCACTCCGTCCTGCAGCCACTTCTCGCTCTCGGCAGAGATGTGCAACCCGTGGGTCTCGTAAACCTCACAGCCAAAGCCGACGGTCAGCGTCTCCAGCGTGGCCAGGTACTTGATCTTCAGGTCGTGTGCGGTCACGCTGCTGTCCAGGATGGTCTTGGTGTTGAACTCGTTGAGGAAGTTCTTGAAGACGTCGTTGATGCGGACACGGGTGAGGATATTGCGCTGCTTGATGGACTTGTTGAGGCTCTCTGGGATGTACTTCTTATAGCTGAGGACAGATGGCACTTCATGTACATTAAGAATCACTGTAATTATTCCAGCACAATTTTTGACAAATGGAAAATGCATGTTGCCCAGCAACGGAATGGCCACCCACCTGACGTCTCCCACCTTCCCCGACAGCGGCAGGTCCTGGCTGAGGGCGCGGTGCGATATCGCCAGGACCGCCATGCCGAGGCACTCGTTCTCAATGTCGTGAGCATCTGCGTCGCTCGTGGGGCTCCGCACCGGCACCAGGCCTTTCAGGAAGTCATACTGGCCCTAGAAAAGGCGTACCGATAAAGAATCTCTGTGATTATGGGCCACAGCATGTTTCCGCAGGACCAGCTTCAGCTGGCTATGATCGGTGCTTCAAACTGCCCTCCCGCCTCCCGCCTCCCGCACTCACTTGCGCGAACAGGTACTCCAGCGAGGCTGCATCCAGCAGCGGAGATCCTCCGGGGCACCTCTGCTTGCTGAGCGAGTGCCTCCACACCAGGGTCTCGCTGTCGTTTGTGCCGTGCCAGTTGCAAAAGTAGAACCTGGAAGAGGGACGAGGGCGACCAGAATGAGGCCGTCGCTCTTCAGGGTCAAGCGGGGGCTGCATCTCGTCTTGTACAACGGCACGGCACGGCTTTTCAGGTGAGAGGCAGGCAAAGATGTGGATCCCCAGGACATGAAAGCGCGCAACTTGACTTGTCTGCATAGCTGTAACTTTGTACACGGGGAGCCGACGTCCTTTTTAGCCCCGCTATGTGCTACAGACACTATAAACAGGAAGTTCAGCATCATAAAAAAGAAATTGCACGCCATATCAGACCGACCCTCAGACATGCGACCGATCCTACACTGATGACACAGCGGGGCCGGGGGGGGGGGGGTCAGAGCATTCCTTCTGAAGCTTACAACTCAATGCCTCCCACATACTTATAGAGATGACCTTGTTCATCCTTCTACATGTCTGGATAGAAATGAACGTGCGTGTTTAGCTGTGCAAATCCCAACAATCCCATCTGTCATTGGGGCTGAGTCCCAAAACCCCCAACGATACCGTCCCGGATCAGCACGCTGCAGGCAGACTGGCCCAAGAGGAGTTAAGGACCCCAGCTATCAGTGGGCAGATGTTCATCCGTGTCCTCTATGGCCCTCCTCTTAGAGTTGAAATACACAGGACATTACAGGCCTCACAAAGATTTCCTGTCTCTTACCACATTTCTCCATGAACAGAGAAGTGGCCTGCCCTGCATTCCAGCAGTTCCATAAAGACAAGAGGAGAATACTCCTGCTGTAAGTTGGATCCATTCACAATCTCCAATAAGCTCCATCTAAACCCATCGAAGAAGATGATCATCTTTAACGATTCTTGGGTCCATGGGGCATATTACTTAGTTATTACTTATTCTTATGGCACCGTCTTATCCTGCACTACACTGCTGTCTGTCCTGCACCATCTTGTCCTGCATTGCCATGTCCTGCACTGCACTGCTGTCCTGCACCATATTGTCCTGTACTGCATTGTTGTCTGTCCTGCACCATCTTGTCCTGCACTGTCATGTCCTGCACTGCACTGCTGTCCTGCACCATCTTGTCCTGCACTGCACTGCTGTCTGTCCTGCACTGCTATTCTGCACCATCTTGTCCTGTACTGCACTGTTGTCTGCCTTGCACCATCTTGTCCTGCACTGCACTGCTGTCTGTCCTGCACTGCTATCCTGCACCATCTTGTCCTGTACTGCACTGTTGTCTGTCTTGCACCATCTTGTCCTGCACTGCACTGCTGTCCTGCACCATCTTGCCCTGTATTGCACTGTCCACCCTGTCCCCTACCATGCAACTGTGGCATAAGAGTGTCCTCAGACCTCATTTGGCAGAGGGTAAACATGACGAGCTCCTTGCAGAAGGGGACGCCAGCTTCCAGCACAGCATTTCTTGAACTTGATCACAAATCAAATAATCAATTAACAGGCTCACATTTAAGCCTTTTATTCACCCTCTGCCCTACATTCACATTGTTTTACTGGCCAAGTGCAGCAAGTGCACTGGAATGCTCGCTTGTTCAGCCACACCCAGTACAAGGAACAACAATGTGCAATAAAAAAAAACATGCAAACACACTAGATGGTTAGATCTGCAAGATGAGTGACACTTAGACACTATTCACATCAGGTACGGAGTTCAGTAATATCGCAGTAGTGGTGCCCGCAGCTTGGGGTAAGAAGTCACTCTTGAATCTGGAAGTCGGTGTTTTGAGGCTGCGAAGCCTTCAGGGGTGAGAACAGGCTGCTGCAGCACACTCAGGTTTTGCAGTGTCTGTGGTCCACGTACATCCGGTCAATGTGTGACACAGGTGTGTTTTTAAAGATCACTGGAAATCCACGAAAGGACACATGTCAGAACTTTGCTTTATGGTTCTGGGGAGAAAAGGCACCTGTTTTCAGTTCAGGTTCCTCCTACGGGTGGTGGCAGTCTGGTAGACGGACACACCCACACGCAAATGTTTAATGGAACGAACCACCCCTTGGAACCGCTGAAGAAAACCGTCGAACAGAAGGGCAGAACCAGAGTAAAAGTCACGTGATAAGCAGCGGAGCTACCGGCTGGGCGGCGGAGCCACCCTTTGGGGAAAATATGTAGTGTGATATGACACTGACGGGCATTAACTCACAATGGAACATGTCAACGATACACACGCACACAAGTCTGAGGAAACATACCAGCGGTGACACGCTTTGAATAAGCGCCAGCAGTTTAATTGTCATTGCCAGTTTATAGCTGGGGGATAGGGTGGGACCACAATGTCAACCTCATCATGTAACACCTGATGTTCGATATACTCTCAATATTAGTCACATTTACATCTTATTTTACTGTGGTTGCCTTTTCCGTGTGCTGTCACAATGAGACCCCAGTCATAATTTTCACGTATTTCATGTTTGACGTGTTTATCACCCAATGAGGGAGTTTGATGTCGTGCCCCCCCGCAGCTTACCTCATACGGTAGTGCAGCTTCAGTGAGGTGCCCTCGTCGACTTCGAACTCGTGATTGGGAGGGTGCCACAGGTTTCTGCTCTCATCATACAGCGCAAACAGGTTGTGACACAAAGGAGAAATACCTGGACAGGTGGGGGGGTGGGAGTATTTATATCTGTATAGCACATCAGTTTCTAGGCAGCTGCTAGTCTGTGGAAGTAAACACCACACCCCCCGCTACACTAAAGTCGCTGGCAAATTTAACGTCGACTGACAGCCAGGCAACACAAATTTCACTTCTCCTTTTTGTGAAAAAAAAAGCTGAAGAGATCTATCAGACAACAGGCTCACACTATCCAAAGCATCTCTGAATTTCATAGATGGTTGAAAATCATCTACCTCTGGCTTACTCTTTGATATGGAGATTTTGCTTGAGTAACTCTGCTCAGAAGCAGCTCAACTTCATTCCTAGCCGCTCTCCAGTGATGAGACAGAAGGAAATCTCCCGTTTTGGCCTGACCCAAACAGTCATGTTGTGTCTATCTCCATCCACTCACACTCATCTCAGCACCAATTCTTCAGCATAAGTTTTACAGGCCTGTGCCACAAGTCTAACAGCGTCAATTTATGCAATTCCGAGTTCTCCCAGTTTGATTTGATGCCAAACTGCCCATGTTCTCAAATAAAAGTTCTCAAATAAACATTTTGTGTGTTTTTTTTTTCGAAAAGCTGCAGGCCATGAGAAAGTGACTTACCACATTTCTTAGCTGCCTCAATACACAGATCTTCAGCGGAATAGCAGACCTTGGAGTATTCCAGGGGAAGTTTGTCTGGTAAGTAGAAATGTATTTCCAGGCCTCTTGAAGTCGTTGGCCCGTTGATGTCGCTCCTCCGGGTCTTCATCTTTCCGCAGAGTTGCCGACCCAGTTCCATCGCAACTAGCCGTGATGTTCAGACCCTGGCCAATAAGAGAGAGAAGGTGCGTCATCCTTACTTGGGTCAAAAGGGGGGCTTTGTTGCTCAGTTACTTTTCCCAGATGAGAGCTCCGGCATAACCCAACAGAAAATTAAAATGCGCCAATGAGAGGACACATCCTGTGGCTCGGTACGTTACTGTGATTTTCTAGAACTCCAGCCTCATAGCTGCGTCTTCCTGCTGGCAAACTCATTCACAGGCAGTGGCTTTCCAGTGATGCTCAGTGGAACTTAGCATGTAGGCCTAAATTTAAAATTAAAGTGCAGCAACTTAATCTGCAAACCTACAGCTAACCAATACAAGGAAAATGCAAGTGTTCGTGGCCAAAACGAGTGTTAATCGTATGCTTTGCCATGATACAATTCATTTTCGAATCTGCAAGGCAGAAATTCGATATCTGGCAATATTTTAAATGTTACCACAATACAGTAATGCATGATGAATATTTTCAATACAGTGAAATATAAGCTTTTTAGTGGAATTAATTTGAATTCAAGAAGATTTATGTTGAATTTTTTAACAGAATATGTTGAAAAGTGATACATGATCCAAAAACACAAAAAAGTCTGCACAAGAAACATTCCGTCTTGTATTTGTACTTTAACAACAAAAGCTTACTCTCTAGATAAAAAGGAACATAGATGTACTAAACTATACACATTGTACTGTAATGTACTGGTCTGTACTCTGCTAAGGTGAGTCTTTAGATTACTTTGTGAAAGATTTTTTTGTTTTCGCTGATTTTTTTCTGCAGCCTTTTGGCATATTGTCATGGTTTAATGATATGAATTGATATTTGTTAATTGAGTCAATTAAATCATATTGTGGCCTTAAGAAATCAATATATCTATTACAATTGATTAATTGTTACACCCTTAATTAGGTTTTTATACTCACCTGACGGTACATTCTTATAAACCTCACTAAACCCCCAACTGCCTAAGGATCCAAATGAAACAGAGAAGCAGACTGAGTATAACATTCCACCAAAATACACTATATAGACAAAAGTATACTATATGGGCACCTCTCATCATTGAATTCAGGTGTTTCATTCAGACCCATTGCCACAGGTGTATAAAATCAAGCGTCTAGCCATTCAGTCAGGTTTGAACACATTTGGGAAAGAATGGGTCATTCGGAAGAGCTCAGTGAATTCAAGCATGGTACCGTCATAGGATGCCACCTTTGCAGTAAGTCACTTTCTGAAATTTCTTCCCTGCTAGATATTCCACGGTCAATTGTAAGTGGTATAATTGCAAAGAGGAAGAGTTTAGGAACAACAGAAACTCAACCACAAAGTGGCAGACCATGTAATATGACAGAGTGGGGTCTCTGAGCACTGAGGTGTATAGTGCGTAAAAGTTGCCAATAGTCTGTTTTCTCAATGCCTGGAGAGATACCCTGGCATTAACCGCGCCACAAATTTCATGGAATGGGCTTCTATGGCCGAGCAGCTGCATGCAAGCCTCACATCACCAAGTGCAGTGCCAAGTTTTCAGATGGAGTGGTGTAAAGCACACCGCCTCTGGACCCTGGTGCAGTGGAAACGTGTTCTGTGGAGTGATGAATCACGCTTCTCTGTCTGGCAGTCTGATGGATGAGTCTGGGTTTGGCAGATGCCAGGAGAACATTACCTGTCTGACTGCATTGTGCCAACTGTAAAGTTTGGTGGAGGAGGGATGATGGTATGGGGTTGCTTTTCAGGGGCTGGGATGGGCCCCTTAGATCCAGTGAAGGAAACCCTTATCGCTTCAGCATACCAAGACATTTTGGACAATTCTATGCTTCCAGCTTTGTGGGAACAGTTTGGGGAAGGCCCTTTCCTGTTCCTGCATGACTGTGCCCCAGTGCACAAAGCAAGGTCCATAAAGATATGATTGAGTGAGTTTGTTGTGGAAGAACTTGTCCGGCCTGCACAGAGCCCTGATTTCAATCTCATTGAACACCCTGTGATAAACTAGAACGTAGATTGCGAGCCAGGCCTTCACATCGAACAACACTGCATGACATGCTCTTTAGAATGAATGGGCAAAAATTCCCAGACACACTCCATTGTAGGTGTAATGGCCAGGTGTACCAATAATTTTGTCGATACTGTGTACATGCTAACTCTCAATACATAAAATGTGCCAAATCAGTTACTAAAAATCAATTTTAGTATTAAATATCTATTCATTTCAATTATATATTTGAAAAAATTAGATCCACGTGGTCAACTGGTGTAACATGCATCAACACACATTTTCTCAAGTTCCGCCGCAGGGCAGGACCGGGTTAAGCAGAGCTTTAAATTCATTCACTGATGTGCAATGCAAACAACTGATGGATTTTCCATTTGAAGCACGTAATCTTAAATTAAACCGCTCAAGGGCAGCAAGTAATAATCACATCAGGTGATGCCGTTTGCTGGCGACAGATATCTCAATGGTTGATCGTAAGTTTGCTCTGTTATCGTTACGGTCTTTCCTTCCCCTCCAGCTGACCATCTCCTGCCAAGCAGCGGACATCAGGTGACGAGGGCTTCTCTGAATCGTGCCCCAGAGTGACCCTGCTCTCCTCTGTTGAGGAGCTGTGAGCACGATTCAAATGGACGGAACAGAACTACCCTGGTATCCCAGAAACATGACTTTGTAGTAGCTGGCTGGGAGACCTCAGCCCATTAGTCCCTCCTTTTCTCAGCATTTTCCTGCCCATTATTTTGTCACTAGGGGGCTCTAGGTACAACTGAATAATCACACGATAGAGCATT
>JAODLC010000036.1:17133560-17169642 GCA_026781145.1 Hippopotamyrus pictus | reverse complement strand
AATCATATGACCTGGGTCAAATATATAACTCAAATAGGTAACATGCAGCATGAACTCTTTCCACTGTATATTTACACAAAGGAAATGGTCAAAGACCATGATCCAGGAAGAAGTGACTGTTCACTCAAAATTTCCCCAAGAGGATAAAAAAATTTAAAACATAACCAGTTTTTGGGACAACAAACACCAGCTTTGTACTCTCAAACATGGTCCACTAGTTCTTGATTTTATGTATTAAAGGGGAACAGATTGCTTTTCATGAAATAAATTAGTTGCATGAAAATTGCTGATGTATAGCTTAGCTGGTATATTAACTGCAGCTAACCTTTATACAGTAGATGGGCTTTCCTTGAGAAACGCAAACCATAGCACATGCGTGAAAAACAACGGAACAAGGTACAGCGTGTCTCTGTGGTTCTCATCTGAAAACCATAAATAACAGGACAAAAGGTCTGAGGCTACCTTCACACTGCTTCCTTTTTCTATAATAACTGAGATAATAGTCTGTGTTTTCGCCTGTAGCCCTCACTACTCTGCATTTTCAGCCCCCCAACTGAAATTTTTGTAAATGCTCTCTGAGGCTTGCGTCCATTTCTCAAAAGTACTTCTTCAGGGGATGAGTTAACACTCCTTTCAACCTCTTTACTCATTACCTATCAATTCCAATGCGCTCCTGATCAAGCTACCTAACGCAATCCAGAGACGCAAAACCATCAGACGGTACAACAAAAGCCACATTTCTCTTGTACTTGAAAACAATAACTTTTGGTACAGCATGTCCAAATTAAATAGTATGTTTATGATGCAATAGTATGTTAATGTATGCAGGTATGATTTCAATTTATTAAACCATTTGTTTCACATATACAAATACCAAATATGTTGCATAAAGACTGCGAATACTTTTCACGTTATGGTCACAGTAGTCACAAGTTTAAGTGTGTAACCACTACAATTTATTTTTAAGGCAGGCTACATAAAGAGAACATTCATAAATTATGTATGAATTATACAATATGCGACATCTGTCAAATGTATTAAATAGTTAATGTTACTTGACAATGTATAAATCAATCAGAAAGGCAGGTAGCCTACATAAAGTTGCACTCTGGATGTGGAATAACCGAAATGTGGGTATTTAGTTATTTAAAATATTTACATTTAAAACGGATATTTTCAAATATCAGAATTTTTAGTGTTGCATTGTGATCGATTTTCAGACAAGGCAGATTTGCTGTAATTGTAAAATTGTTTTTAATTATACTGCCGGGGAAACTTGAGGGAATTCACCGAGCCTCAAAAAACACTCGAGACGCCTGTATAGCATCTCCATGTTGACTTTTTCCTCACCATTTCTTCTTAAAGCTTTATTGTTTATTTTGCATTCTTAATTGCAGAGTAATTCTGCAATATCAGTTGTTTTCATACCATAACCTGCTCTCTATATTTAACATATTTACTGTAGTCGATTCTCCATTTAACTTATATCTACTAAATAGACGGCAAGAGAGTCGGGCCCTTCGCAAGAAACGCTGAAAAATAGTACAGATCTACCTCAACTAGAGACGGTGACTGAAATATCCGCATTGCTATTCGGGGGAGAAAGAACAAGTCAGTTATACCTCCGTCTGCTGCAGCCGTGCAAACCAACAAGTACGTCCGATGGTTGAAAAAGGAGCACAAAATACCAGGCTGACAACTTAAAGAAGCATCCTGATATAATTATATATGTTATAATACTGTAAACCATTTGTATGAAAATGGTGGCAATGCATTTAAAGGAGCAATTTTAAAAAATCAAATCCCCCAAAGATCGGTGATTCCCCTTGTTTTTAACCTTCTTTCAAATCGCACGCATGAGTCGAGTCTGAAATCAGGCTACAGCGACCCAACTCACTGCGCTGCAATATATTACGTAACCCTGAAGTTTTGTTTGCGAGAGGTTTTATTTAAATAAACTTTTCATGGGAATAAAGTTCATTCAGCAGAACTCCGTTGTATAGCCGCAGTGGTGAACGGTCTAAAAAGCAGCACACACACTATCTTTCAGTAATTTAGGCTAATTATCAGAGTTATACAACACTACTGCTCGTCTCATCAACGAGAACTAGAAGAAAGTTTATATTCCACCGATTTCTCTGCTCATTTATGACAGATTCCGCCGGTAGAGCAGTTAAATCACCAAACTCTGTCAAGCTGATTTCATATGCGTTTGGAGAGACAGGGTGGACTTCGAGCGCGCCGCCAAAGCTCAGCAGAGCGATTAATCGCCATTACAGTGACGGCCCGAAAAGCAGTGACAGCCCAGCGCCTCTGTCCCCACCGGGACCGATCGCTCCCGGGACAGTTACTTATACAAGAGTAAAGGCTGTGAGAGCAGAAAGAAATCTCACAGCTCACACCGGGTCCCTTTTTGCGCATTTACCGCCGGATAAATACGCTAACTTTATTCAAAATGTAAACAGGGATTTTACAGCAACAATTACATGAAATCAGATCATGTTGAATAAAAGGAATTCGTCCGTGTGCGTAAATGCAGGTGTTTATTTTGATATCACCTCATTTATAAGTAAAACATGTTTGCCTTCAGCCCCGACATGCTGCCCTGTACTTTCGTTATCCTGTTAAACGCGCTGAATTCGCGCTGCACAAAACTCCGCTACGAGGACAGTGATGATATGTTTTTTTTTTCTTTACAAAATAATGATCATCTCCCTAAACCAGCTTACCTTGCATACTGAGTAAGCGCCACTTCCGCGTCGCTTTAAACGTCGACACCCTGTATCAGAATAGGCACCTCAGAATAACTGGTAGCCTATAAAGTGCTGATATTTCCTACGGTCGCCTCCGCTGACGGCCGAGGAGTTTTGCCGAAACCGCCGCCTAATGCGTTCACATCCAAATAAGCCGACGGGCATCGAGAAGCTGATTGGCGTTTTTCGTCTTTCTTCTGCAGCGGCTTCAGCCCTTTCACTTTAACCCTTTCAAAGCTACAGCGCCGGACCAACGGCGCCGGAAAAAACAAGAATTAGCTTATACTGCCGCAGATAAATGTGTTAATGAAGCTATTTTATGCACCATAATCAAATGTGTAACCCTACCCGGGATTCAAACAAGTAATCATTTGCTTACTGTAGCTACTTTTAACAACCATTGTGCCAACTTTCTCTTTCCCTTTAGGCTATATAGTTACAACTGTAGTATTTCATTTATTTTCGCGTTGTTCTAATATTTTTTTATTAAAATATTAAATGCCACATGTACCATGTACAAATGCAACTTAGTAATAAAACACAAGACTCCATCTTGTGTGACGTGTTCGGTTCTGTTAATGTTCCTAAATGTTGTCTTATCAGAAAGAGGTTTTGATTAATGGATCCCGGCAGTGTAATGCAGTGCTGTTTTCACAATCCATTATGGCCGAATACGACATCCGTAAAAAGCTAAATCTAGCGTTACGCGCAAAGTGCTGCCCGCCCAGAGCGGCGGCGTTTCCCCGCGTGCGGCAGCGCTGGCTCGTAACTCGCAGGGAGAAATGCCGCTTGTTAATCCACCACCTAAATGTAATCTCTGACAGCGCGCTCTCCTTTGAATGACTATGCCATACTATTACTATTACGAATTTTATGTATACGATGACGAAAATAGTCATTAATATCTTTACACAAATCATTAATCGTTTTGTTTTAAAATTAGCATTTTATCTAGACTGTGGAAAGTGATGCAAATGGTCCTAAATTCGGTCGACGATTGGCACAGTGTCCAGGTGTAGGGGAGACGGGGCTGGTTGGCACAATTTCCATTTAGTACTATTTATCTCAGACATATATTACATTATAATAATAACCAAGTTACATGCACATTAATGCTTAAGATCTCAGCTAAAAAGCAGACTCATTAGATTACAGAAAACGGTTACTGTAAAGAGTTTATTCAGTTATAAACATGTTGTGCACTTGTACCAACCAGCCCCAACACGGGGTTGGTTGACACACGTTATGGGACCGATTGGCATAACATTAATATACTATGAATTCTGTAACAATCAGCATCACGCCAAAATAAGTAGAACTTTTGCTGTAATCCAAAGTAAGAGCAGACATCCAATGTCAGTGAAATAATGCTTTTGAATCTGTACTCATATCTAGCCAACTGAAACATTGTCCAGTAGACTGCTAAGAACAGTAATAATAACAGCAAACTTTTAAAACACGTCATCTTCTTAACTTTCATTCTCCAGACGATTTTTCAAATAAACAATGATAATAAGAAAAATGTAATATCAAGTATGAGATCTGGAGACAAATCTGCGGAGAAGAAGCAGATTCAAAAACATTTCGTGTTACTTTAAATGTTAAGATTAATAGGCAGCCAGTTTCCACGCATTCATAAACAACGATCTTATCCTACACTGGCAAACATAATTTAATTAACGGGCATATTATGCCCCTCAAATACAGCCTTTTATATTTGTTTTGCTTTGCCAAGCTCATTAAACAACAGAAGACTACTTTAACGTGCAGTTCCAAATGGTGATCGGAGGAGTGGAGCTGTTCCTACTCTTCCGCTTTTCCCAAGCAACGATGACACTGGTTTGCGAAAACAAATACCAGTCAAATGAGTCCAGTAGGCATTATAAAAATGTGCCCGACAGCTATTAGCGCATTAGGGGGAAATCGCTCTTAAACTAAACCAAAAATACACAGTACTACCATCGGTTGAGCAATTTAATTGTCAGACACCAGTAAAATGTTCACAACACATTTTTATTCATCAGAACAGTAAATGAAAATTCCATGAATGGTGCTATATGAATGAAACAAACAGATATGTTGCGTTGCATAAGTGTGCATAATAGGAATTCTTAAGTATCTCTGCATGTCCCTTGAATTGCCCTTGACCTCCGGGGTGTTGCAGTACCGAGCTCATCGCTCCGTGTGTGGAGTTTGCATGTTCTCCCCATGTCATCCTGGGGATGTCTCAGGATCGTCCCCCCGCCCCTTGCTAAGGTGGACTGGAGTTGCCAAATTGCTAGTAGATGTGAATGTGCCCTGTAATGGTTGGCACACCAGCCTGGGTTGTTCCTGCCTCGTGCCCCTAGATTTCGGGATAGGTTTCGGACCCTCCCTGACCCCTAATAGGACAAGCAGGTGCAGAAAATGGAGAGGATTTGGGTCTGATACCTTTATGATGTTTTTATTATGTAACCACATCTGGGATAGAATACCCAAAAACTTTCTCAGAAATTTAACTGGTTGGCAGATTTTTTTTTGTCCAAAGTGAGTGAATAGTAATTATAATACTGTATGTTAATTTTGAAAACACAAACTGAATCAACATCCACAAAAGTCTTCGGTAGCCCTGGAACCTAGTTGAGATGTTATTTGTTTTTAATACAGAAATATGAAACACTGCACAGCCAATGAAGTTCGATATTAACTTCAAAGTGTATAAACTCTAATTTTATTATACAGCCTACAACAACAAATAATTCGCAAAGAAATCTACACTCCAGGTATTAATGTGATCAAAATAAGCGCCTTAAAATGCAAGTGTACTTGGATGTGAGGTGAATTGTACCCATATGAAATACCTTCCTGTGAGAGATTAAAGCATTCTGTCAAATATCTATCACCAGAAGGGAGCTGCTAGGGATGTCATAAGCTGTGACCGCCACCCAACATCAGAAGCTGGGTTGTCAAGGTTCTCAGCCAGATCCCTCAACTATTTTACCAGAGGGTTTCTATTGCAGATTTTCTTGATCGCTTTGGCACATATCATGAAACATACTTAACATTCTCACGACTATAAGAGCATTTCTCAGAGGAGTCCATGCATATAGCGCAACTCTATTGTTTAGCTGTAAAAGGCTGTAAATTACCCAAAACAATTAACTCATGTCACTAAAGGAAAAAATCCTTCCAATAAATTAGTTGGTGTCACTAAAATGAAAAGGACAACCTGCTTTGTTTTAACCATGAGAGTCATAATACTTAGATATAATGATGTCATTGTCATTATGGTCCTGAGCTCCAAAATTCAGAATGAAAGTTGTTTTCCACTTTCTCCTTGTCAAAGTCTGATCATTCTTCACTTGTTGATTTGCAAATGTTTAGTTATTTAAAAAATGTGCCAACTCAATCGAGGGAAAACTAATATTTGCTGCATGGGCTTAAAAATGCTTTGTCTTAATTAGTAATATGAAAGGCATGCAATTTTGCAAAACTGACATGTTAAAATCAGGCAATTATTGAGGCAAAAGGTTAATTATTCCCCACCGGAGAAGAAATTCTTTTACAGAAAAGCACAATACCATAACTCTTTTACCAGTTAAATTTAAAGTACCCTCACACATAAAGGCAGCAATTTAAAAAACTAAAAACTAACTTTACATCATTTGCAGAGTAAGACAGATTAGATGTCCCCATTCTTTTTTGCAAAATAATTCAAATGATAATAACTAAATCCCCAAGAACTAATAAAATAATGGCTTTTATTATAGTCTGTGCTATAAATAACAATTTTACATCTTGTGTTTAATGTTTTACTTAATGACTTACTTGTCTGTTCATCCATTGTCCATAAGGGTTGTGGTGGTAAAATAACATATAATATATCATTATAATGTTTTGTGTGCATGTGTTAAGTAGCAATACAGGATAATTAAAATACATTTGAAGTTCCATTTTCTGTCTTGGGTACAATCATTAGTCTGTTTAAGAACTTAATGTCATGTTTGTTTATGAGATGCAAAAAGATCTTTAACATAGACTAAAAAAAACAATGAAAGGAAGAATCTAACTTCTTTTTTCACGCCATGTTGAGATTCACAGCTAGATAACAAGCTTCCTGTGTTTTAAAGTGAGAATTATCCTATATAAAATGTGGAAGAGAAACATTACTTGAACTGAACTGAAAGAGGAATTATCTACATTTTTAAGTGGGAAAAATTGGCGCTTTTCAGTCGATTAGACTCGACCATACCTATATGCCTTACTTTATACATATTGTTCATATATTTTGCAAATATAGTTTATTCAAATATTATTTCATTATATGTAGAATAATGAAGTGTGTTAAGATAAAACCAATATATGCTATTGTTATAGTTGTCAGTGATAATGAGTAATTAACAGCTCACTTTCAAATTATAATGAACAGTACTAAAACTACTACTGTAAAATTACTCACTTTGTTTTTATCCATTTGGTCACACAGCATTATAAAATAATAATTACGATTGATGTTAATGATGTGTTGAGTAATATCAATGCAAAATGGACTTAAATTGAGAATTACCTTTAATCACAATCATAAAATGACACAAAAATGGTACATGACATTTCCATTTCATATTTACAAGTATATATTTAAATACATCTGTAACTTCTGTCTTAAATGCTTTCACTTGATTTTTCCAGCCCATGTGACCTCTTTGTCCAGTTCAGGCTGTGGGGGCGTACAGTCGGCCGCCATCTTTCAGTTATCACAGTACTGTACCTTTAGAATGGACAGCATCAGCACTGTGATAACTGAAGGAGGAAAGCCTGTAGCATCAGGCAGAGCTGCGGGAGTCAGGGGTCTGCGGCTGCGCGCAGGGATGCGGGGGCTGAAGTCCGGGATTCAGGTCCAATGAGGCAGCAGTCACATAGCACACGTCGCTGTCGTAAGAGTGTCTTAATTTAAATTCCAGCAGTAATAAAATGTGTGCAAAAACTTCAGAAAGTAATTTGTTTTTGCCGATTCAAAATCCTTATGTATTAATTTTTTTGAGCAAAATATAATTGAAATAAATTAAATATTGCATAAAAGTAAGAGTAACATTTGCAACAAGATAACATTTTTTTACATTATGTTTACTTTGATTAGTATATTTTAATAATAAATATGTATATCTTCACATTGTTTACTCTTCCTTTTTATACAGCTTGAAATATACTATAGCAAATTAATAACCTGGGTCTGTGGCGCTATAACACCCGCCCACCTCTCCATTGCCTACATTTCTGGAAACCAATATGGTCGCTTAACCACTACAGCACACAAACTGTTTACACGTTTTAACAGACCCTAAGAAATAGTTTCATCGGACGCCCAAAACGCTGTATATACTGTACTGAATTAAAGGAAGCTGCAGGGCTATAATAGTTTCTCATCTACTTGACAAAAACCACGAAGGTTTACTCACAGTACCTCAGATTAAGATTATGAAACTGCTCACGCTCGCCTCCGTGCTGCTTACACTGTTGCATGCAAAATTTGGGGCTGCGAGGAGTATTGAGTAGTCCGCAAAAACTGATCGGTGCGTTAATTTGAAATACTAAACCTTGTGTGC
Organism: Hippopotamyrus pictus; assembly: GCA_026781145.1. Classification (NCBI taxonomy): domain Eukaryota; kingdom Metazoa; phylum Chordata; class Actinopteri; order Osteoglossiformes; family Mormyridae; genus Hippopotamyrus; species Hippopotamyrus pictus. Next base: position 17,161,307 of record JAODLC010000036.1, on the reverse strand, counting down.
GTGGCATACATATATGTACATCAATCATATATTATCAATAGTCAGTGTTACCAAAAAAGGAGTTCAACTGAATGAACAACAAGTAGCGCAGTAGGACGGCGCTCACTGACAGGCGAGGCTGCTCACGTTCCCCCGTGCCAGACACACGCTTACGTAATTCCAGGCACGATGTCGTGGCTCCTCCCCCGGCGCTCAACCGTCCAATCACTTAGCCCGCCCAGACGCGTCGGCTCCAGTTACAGCCCCGCCCCTCCGTGCTGTCCGCTCCGTGTAAACAACTCGATTAGTTCAGTTAGCGATCGCAGGGCCTTAGGGATCGCTGCCAAATTTATTAAAAATAACATCTGCGCAACGCCGCAGACAAACAGCACCAACCCTTAATGTAGAGCTAATGCAACCGAAATGCTAGTTTGGGGAGTTAAGAGTCCATTGCGTTCTATAATACGCAACGTCTGAAATCCAATATAAAGAATAAATAGCACACAAACAAGCGAAACAAGTTGGCAAAATATAGAAAATGCGATCATATTTAGAAATTAAACTGTTATATTAAACAATGGCGTCCAGTTGAGGACACATAGTTACATTGCGAGAATTTATACGTAGTTCGCCGTAAATAATAACATGACGTGGGCGATGCATTTGCAGAGGAATTTATTCACAAGACACCAAGAAAATGGATGTGCAAATATATTCCATAACTTGACATTTGTATTAAATGTTAATATTACTTATATTTCCAACTGTTGTTTAATGCAACCAAAATGCTAACGCCCAGTACCGTACACACCCCTTTCAAAGCAAAAACATACCCCATGTTTAACTAAGAACCATAACAATGGTCGGATGATAAATGTTCTCCAATTAGTCAATATAATTTTTTGTCGTAAGCATGCCAGCAAAGCTTACCCGTAATTTTCCTCTTATTTTCTTGTGTTTACAGTAATTTTAATGACGCAGCAAGACCACATTGAGCAACGTGATTGTCGCCATTTTTTGTTGTTATTGAAATGGTTTAGCCATGTGACAAAATAGAAAAGCTCGCTTCCGGGTCGAGGGTGCTAAAAATGCTTAAGGAAAAAGTACCCAGGTAATTACATTTTCTGAGTACCGCATCAGTCAATGTGTTAAGTTTGGTTAAACAATATAACGGCAACTAGGCCTATCTATCTTAACATTGTGTTGTTTGTTTATGTCAACTAGATACTGGAGTGCAGATGGTCCGCTATTTTACCACGGTAAAGTTAGTTTAATATTCAACATTCGCTTGACATTCGGGAATCTTATCCTTTTCATTAATATTATTAACATATACATCGTTTATCATGATGATAATTTCGTGGACAAACGACATAATTCAAAACAGTACAACCAAACGGACACGAAACTGTTATATATTTCACACAGAAACATTAAGGCGGAGCGCACCCACCATCGCAGTATCTGTCTCTGCTGGAGCTATCGACATAGGGACCGTCATAAAACTACTGCAAGCCACGCAAAAGGTTTACAGAGGAGAAAATTCATTCAACTATCTTGTCTGGATCATTCCAATGATGGAAGGCAGAAATCGTTACTAATATGCTAAAATATTGGTTTTGTTTATTTGTTTATTCAACCATGTGACCTGGTGATGTCAAACCAACTCTGACATGTACAGACTAATATTCCTCACATTCCACGAGGCATGTTTTTGGAAGTACAGTGGATATAAATAGTGTACACACCCATCTTATAATGCCAGGTTTGTGTGATGTGAAAAAAATGAGACCACGATAAATAATTTCAAAATGTTTTCCACCTTGATTGTGACCTATAATTTACAGGAATTACGAAACATTTTAAAAATGTAACCATATATCCAAGTCCACTTTGCCTAGCTCTTATGAGGCCTGTTATAGGAGATCACATTCCGTGTTTAAATTAATGCAGAAACACCCCCTTTCTCCCTGCAATCCAGAGGAGACATAAATTCCATTTTGGTGCATTAATTCCTCTTTGTTCTTACATTCGTCCACCCGGCCATTACATTGAATGAATGAATATGTGTGTTAAACACGGATATCGGATTATTGTAATAATCTCATGTTAAACACAAATTGTAATCTACACGTGTTAAACTGAGACTGTCACTCTATAGGAAACTACTGACCACTTAAACCGACCTAATTAAGATGTGCTGTTTATAGTTTGGAATAGAATTTCTGTGAAACTTATTTAACGTATCAATATGGTGATATGTAACATAACCGCGCGTACTATGTATAGACGCGAATAATCAACATGTACAATGGATTTTAAATTATGAATTAATTTATTCAGGACATACGATGTGTAAAGCTCCAGATTGCGATGGCATGTTTGGTATCAAATTGACGGAGAAATTCTCATAAACCCGAATCTAATAATGGATTATCACAAAATTTGACGTGTCTAAAGTTAATTACTTTAATCGAAATTAGCTCTAAAGTTGCTTCACTATAAATCAATAAATCCATCGGACCGCTACAGTATATACACGCCTAGACCAGGACTCCGGTCGGATGTCCCAGATCATTTGTCCGAGTGTCGAATTCCCAATTGGTCAATATTCATGGACTTTAGACATTAAAATCACACACCTCGGATTCCCCCGGGGGTGGAGACCGAAGACACCTGCGTGAAGATCAGCCGTGGCTAAAAAGGGATCAAAAGTGGGAGAAAGAATCCCGCAAACTACGGACAATCATATATTACAAAGCTACAAGACAAAACACCAAAGCCGCCAAACTACTCAGAGCCGCCCGAGACCGGAGACCTCACCCCTCGTTCGTAATTCCCTCCACCTTGCCTAAAGCTCCAGTTCCAGCTGAAGAAAACCAGCCCCAAAGCGAATAAATCAAAAGGTGTTTCAATTAGTTTAAGGCTGTGCAACCTATGCAGCCAGCTATAATTGTATGTTTTTATATCCCCCTCAATAGATTTATTGTTTTACAATTGAATTGTAAAGGTCACATTAAATGTAGGAAACATTTTGAAATAATTTATTGTGGTCTCATTTTTTCACATCACACAAACCTGCCATTAAAACAGGGGTGTGTACACTATTTTTATCCACTGTACATCCACAAACATGCCTCGTGGTATGTGAGGAATATTAGTCTGTACATGTCAGAGTTGGTTTGACATCAAGAGGTCACATGGTTGAAGAGATTAATAAATTTAATGGATTCATTTGCCAAAAATAAATAAAAACAATATTTTAGCATATGAGTATCCATTCTGCCTTCCATCGTTGGCCTTAATTCATACAATGATCCCGACAAGAAGATAGTTGAATGATTTTCCCCCTCTGTTTGTGTGGCTTGCAGTAGTTTTATGACGGTCCCTATGTCGGTAGCTCCAGCAGAGACAGATACTGCGATGGTGGGTGCGCTCCGCCTTAATGTTTCTGTGTGAAATACATAACGTGCCGTTTCGTGTCGGTTTGTGGTTGTACTGTATTGAATTATGTCGTTTGTCCACGAAATTATCATAGCAAATATTGTATACGTTAATATCCAATGCAAAGGATAAGTTTTCCGAATCTCAAGCGAATGTTGAATATCAAACTAATTTCACAATTCGCAGTTACCGCTATTAAATGTATCGACATTGCCGTCAGAAAGTGATCCGTTTTATAAATGATCTAAGTCAGATTGTTAAAATGGTTAGTAACAAATAATTTTCTATTAATATTCATAACTTTCCCCCGTTTATTTCTATAATAACAATTATTATTAATATTATTGTTTTATTATTATTGTTATTATTGTTATTATTATTATTATTAACGTCTGTATTCGTATTAATTTGAAAGTAACTTAGATCAATACTCTTAATATTATAGAACAGTTTTGAATTACATAATATACATTTTTTCATAGTTCTAATTTTCCTCAATATCTTGTACCTTTCATATCCTCAGGGAATCTGGGGTTAGATATTCTGTCTCCAGTCTATCAAGTTGAGTGCAGTTAAAAAATTTTAAGTGCGCAAATAATGTAAGTACTGCGGTACATGACGTTGGATGAGAAGGGCCGTATTCTCAGACAGCCTGTAAATCGAACATGTTTACGATATGAAGCTTTGTCTAATACAAATTAACAAAGTCATATATTTATACCGAGTATCGCGTTTTAAAAATGAAACTCAATGAATATTTTGGCTGCAAAGAATCATCCAAACAAACTGATCAATATAGCAGAGTTTTTTAAAATACGCGGTAATCCACCGTCAGTTCTGCGATGGACCGTCATCATGTCCACGGTCTCTGCTACCTTGTACCCTATGCTGCGGCATGGAAGGTAGTTATATGGATAAATGATTACGAGTTGGTTAAACATGAAAAACAAAAGTCAAAAAACTACATAGTGCAAATATAACCGTAGACAAACATACAGCAAATGTAAGGATAACATTATTATGGGAGATGCATAAAAATATGCAGCGTGCGATATTTACTTTTCCTAGAGTTGATCTTGCCTGCCTGGTGCCCAGGTAGGGGACCTTCCAGATCGTGTGCACGGGCTCTTGGCCCCAGTCGGAGTGGATCCAATGAAATTAGTAAGGGTAGGAGGGCTGTTCTGCAGGAAAAATGTATAGAAGTTGCAGATAAGCTTTGAAGCAGAACATCCACGGTGGTGTTCTCTGGAATACTTCACGTGCGAGTCAGGCTAAGGTAGCTGAGATAAGGGGATTAAACACGTGGCTAAAAGGGCAATGTAGGAAAGAAGGGTTTAGGTTTATGGGGCACTGGAAGACCTTCTGGAACAGGTGGGACCTGTCCAAGCTGGATGGGTTGCATCTGAACCAGAGGGGAACCAGTGTGTTGGGGAGGCGTATGTGTAGAGTAGCTGAATAGTGTTTAAACTAGGGACTGGGGGGTGGGGGCAGGCAGAAAGCCGCAAATTATAATGAAAGTGGGCCCTGTAAAAGGCCTACTCTTTGCTGTCTGTACTTAAACACTAAGAGTATTAGAAAGAAAATTCATCCATTCATTAAAGGCTTTTATTTTGTCAGACTCTTACAGCATTATAGAAATAACAGAAACGTGATTGAGTGACATGCTGTTCCGTAGGGATTTGACAGGCAAGAAGGGAGGTGGTGTTGCAGATTATGTAAAAGAGAACTTGCAGGCAAGGGAGCTCACTGATAAAAATAAAAGTACAGAAGCTGTATGGATAGAACTAGATGCTAAAACCTCAAACAGCCTAATTGTAGCTGCAGAGGAAAGCAGAATGTTATACAACCATATCAGGCTTATGGGTAATAAAAATGATCTGGTATTATGGGTGATTTTAATTCTCCTAGAATAGTCTCCCCGTTAGTGTAGTGCAAGTTAAAACCCTGGGTTCCTTTAAATCAGAGCTAGATAATATTTTAACAACTCTGAGCTATTAGTTGAGTTCTCCCCAGATGAGCTTGATGGGCCAAATGGCCTCCTCTCCTTTGTACATTTCTTTTGTTGAGGATAAAAGCTTCCTTTGAATCCGTCTGTTTCGGCCATCAGGCTGTGGAAGTGCTTGCCTCACTTCAGGAGACTGAGTAGCTCCTGCTGGGGTGAGTGTGGTTCTCGATGATTCTTCTCTGAGCATCCAGAGCAGTCCTGCTGATTCCCCTGACTGCCCACACTATTACAGATCCACTGCCGAACCCTGTGAAGGCATCCAATGGCTCTTCCCAAAGATAAACCCAACCGATTGTATGGAAAGGGGTGAAAGGTGACTCTAAGACTGTATTAAACTCTGTTCTCCTATTGTCCATGCACTGGTCTAGGTATTGTGCTGCTCACAATAAGATATGTCATCTTTGTGCAATAGTTGGTACGGGCTGCTAATTGGCATTCAAATACTCGTGGTAACTCTTACTTAAATTACTTCAAAGTATATTTTTCTCACGTTAACTTTTGGAAATAAGGACTTAAGGATGATAATTTTATCGATATGCTTAAAATGTATTCAATATTCATATTATTTTTAAAAAAGTTTAAATAAATAATCCAATGTTTTTCGTATTGATGATTGATTTCGCATGAAATTAATTTTATTAAACATCGTAGCCTTTGATTTATGGATCTGAAGAGAACCGTAAAACATCTCCTTCCGAACCATCCAGCGCCGACTACCGTTCTGCAGTGTATTTGCGCACATAAATTTCCAGAGCCCACATTTTGACCATTTTTTGACGTGTCCCACGAATCACATGTAACAGTTTTTAAAGACAAAGGACTGACTAATCGATTTCTTAACCCTATGGAATGAACCAGGGGCCCATTGCAGGGGGGCATTTCTTCCCTCTTTGGAATAATTACCTTATAACTTCAGATATAAAAGTCACAGACACATGCCTGATACCTAAAATCAAAGCTGACCCCTTTACAATTGATTGTTAAACTTCTGTGACTTATTATGAAATCCAGAATAACATTTGAAACGTAATTCAATGTTCGAATTTAATTTAACGTTTTTGACTAGAAACAGACTAAACATATTAAGCTATTATTATTATTATTATTATTATTATTATTATTATTATTATTATTATTATTATTATTATTGACCACATCTACTTCCAGCTGTTCAGTAGATATAATCTAACAGTTTGGATGCCTCGTATAAAACAAACTATGAAATATGACCTCAAACATTCCTTGGTTTTAAATTGCCGACCCTGCGCCCCTTGAGTATACCTGCAGGACTATGCATTTCCATAAATCAAAATTAAGTTATTCTTACAAAAATCAACGCCATATATTTCAGAGGACTACAACTACCAGAAGCCTACATGAAGGCGTACTGTAAAAAAACACACATGCTTGCGTATTGCAACTTCTGGTATTCTGGGGATTGAATGCTTGCACATTACTGATTTCGAATCAGATTATCATCGCTCACTTCGTATCACAGCCCTTACGAGCGAAACGAGACAAACCGATTCGAGGTCAGCTGCTATGGGTGATGCGTTTGCACCCATTTTAACGAGGATGTGTAAATTTTGGCCATCGGGACTAATCCCCCCCCCCCCATTCATTTGCAAACACGATACCGTTTCTTAAAGGCGCAGTTGGCGGAGAGTAACATTTCTGTGCAAACTTGGTTTGAGCATTTTCCATGTTAACTTAAAGGCTTCAGTATTAGCAAATAAATAACAGAGATATTGAGGTGAGCAAACAGTTTAATCTCTCCCGAGTATATATTTACATGCATTGTTATATTTGTTTTCTCTACAGCAGATGGGCTATTGTGCTAGTTCATATGAGCACGAAGTTAGTTATTTTGTCATTATATCTTAAAATAATGCGTGTGTCATAGTCTACTGCCGTGTAAACTGGTATGTGGTGCATCGTGTTTTAGGAAGGTTTGTGCGTAAGAAGGCGAAATGTACGCAAAGTGCGTGACTATTGGAGCGCTTATCAATACCGAGTTAGCTTCGGAGTTAACAAACACCAGAGCGACTATTTCACTTGCTGGTCTTAACAAAAGCCGTCGGAGGTTTTTTATTTGTCTTTGTGCTTACAGATCACTGTTTAGTTGTCCAAATAGGAAATGGCAAATAGGATTTTCCGGGCTGTGGTGCTGGGTCCTCCGGGCTCGGGAAAGGGAACCATCTCGGCGAGAATCGCGCAGAGCTTCGGCCTCCAACATCTGTCCAGCGGCGATTTCGTGCGGGAGAACATTTCTGCGAGCACCGGTGGGCATCACGGCTACCTCCGATGCGACCACGCCACATATATGACACGTGTTCATGCATAAAACTCAATAAATTGAAACTGGCTCAAATCTAACTGCAGAAATAATACTGGGTAACTTTTCCCTTTACGGCAGTTGATTCTTCCGCAGTCCTCAAACCGCAGATTTGAACACAAATGCGCTCTGCCTAAATGTAAAAGACGCCCGATTTTTTAATTAGTTGTCTTTACTGACAAGAATATCAAATTTGTTTACCTGCTGCAAAAGGTTTTATGCATGATTAATTTACTGTAGTTTATGCGTTTATAATCTGTCATTGAAGTGTCACAGTGATTTAGTCACTATTAACTTTATATTGCTACTAATGGAGGAGAACTTTTTTGTGCAGGAGGTTTATAGCTTGATGTTTCCTTTGTGGATAATAACACCACCCTGCTCATTGTGCTAACTCTGTCGTGCTGTAACCCTTCTGGCTGCAACGCCTAAATATTTACTTATGCAGAGCTTTGCTGTGGTTTTGGCATGCTTAGACACATTTTTTTATTATTTTTTTTTCCAAAAAAATAATTGATTTTTCATTAAATCTTTGAGTAATCGGGATTACATATTCTAGATGGATTGCTCACTGTTCGATTACGTTAATAATACTCTGCTTCTAAGTCTGCTGTAATTTTAATGCTGGTCCGTGGTTATAATTGTGTTACGCGACAATTGACAGGAATTACACAGCTTATTATGTAAACATAAAAGCTGCTTATTGATTGTCAGGCGAGCGGTGTTTGATTAAGACGGACTATCAGGCATTGTGACTAGTAAACTTTATAATTGTGAAGATATGAAAAATATGTTTAATAAAAAAATGTCTAATTTTAAAATACATCCTTTATTATTGAGTTGACTGTTATTGAGTTGTTCGTATGCATTGCGTGTTTTGAAGCTGTTACCTTCATAAATGTTTAATGTTTGAGTTCGTAGTTTATGAATCCAGCAACATTTTGCCTCCGTATCAGGGCGTTTGGAGAGTATGTAGTCTGTGCTTGCCACAGTTCATTTTGTTAACCGCATCTCAGGAGACTTGCTTTTTTCTCTCCCCTGTAGAAGCTGGTATTTTGGCAAAAACCTACATTGACAAGGACCTGTTGGTCCCAGACTGTGTCATGACATGTCTGCTGCTTCCTAGGCTAGAGCAGATGACAAGACACAGCTGGGTCCTGGATGGTAAGAGGCTGATGTGTTTAGCATGAAGCAAAGGCTTCCTGGAAGCTTCTTTGTACAGGCTGTAACATTTCAAGTTCGAGTTGCAAATCTGAACATACTGCCTACAGTCCAGCTTTAAACAACAACCCTTAACAGAATTTCCTTCAAATCTGACAGTGTCACCAATGAACAGTGCTGTAAAATGAATCATTTCAGTTTCAGAAAGTCTTTGAAGGTTCATTTTTGGATGCAGTTAGAAATGTCTGGAATGGGTTGAGTAAATAACATTTATTTAAATAGTAAAGTCTTACTCAAACTTGATCGCTCTTAATGTTGGGGGGCAGCTGGCTGTTGAAAATTTACAGCTGTTGTTTGTTTTAGGCGGAACACAGGTTCAGACCCAGTCAGGAGATTTATAAGTTACTAAATGAGGGCTGCGAGGTTACTGTTTGCTTAATGCACTTTGAAGCTGAGGTAGGCAGGGGTGGGCTGATTGCCGGGTGATGTTCTTCTGTGTTTTCCTTTTGTTGCATACAATCAAAGGATTAAGTAAGATTATATTACACCCATTTTCTGTAATAGCTTATCCAATACAAGGCCACGGTTGGCCTGTAGGAATGGCGGTGGCAGCCTGGATGGTAGGCCAGTTCATCACAGGGCAAACACTGACTCATGCACAATCACTTATTTAGGGCAATTTTTCCATATACCAACTAACTTTACCATAAGTCATCAAACTGTGGGGGAAATGGAGTTACTGGAGGAGTCTGATGGGTCATGGGAAGATCATGGGGAGAGGTTGGTGATTCTAGCCCTCAACCATGGAGGAGGAAGACCTTGTCCCTCTTAAAATAAGATGCTAATAGATTTGGTGTAGTGACTGGTCACCAGAAAATGGTTAGTTCCTAACTTAGTAGAGTTGCGAAGAGCTAAGCTGAGACTTTTCTTATATCTAAGAATATTATTATTAGGATTGCAAAATTCTGGGAATTTTCCTGTTAAATCCCATATATCCCATGGAAAGTTTCCAACTTGGAATATTTCCAAAATCCCCCCAGTTTAACTTCCCATGGAATGGAAAGTTTCTAGAAAGTTTCCAGAAATCTTCCGCTACTTTGCAACCGTAAGATTTAATATCGATGGAGGATCACGGCTCTAGGTATCTTGGTTGGGAGATGGCTTGATTCAGTGTGGGAAAGTAAATTTGCAAGATGTCCCGTTTACCCGAGAAGCACACCTCTGTCCACATCCCCAGGCTTTCCTCGGACGCTGGCCCAGGCCACCGCCCTGAATGACACATGCTCCCTGGATGTGGTCATCAGCCTCAACATTCCTTTAGAGACACTCAAGGAGCGGTTGAGGCACCGGTGGATCCACCCGGCCAGCGGAAGGGTGTATAACATGGAGTTCAACCCCCCTCAAGTCCATGTGAGTTGTCTTCTCCCCACCCGGCTCCAGGTTCAAGGCTGCTTGCCAGTTTGTCTGTATCTGCCTCTGCTAGGACCACTGCTTCAGATGATATTCAGTTTTTTCACACTTGTGATTGACCTCAGGGTATGGATGATATCAGCGGAGAGCCGTTGGTCCAGCGTGACGAGGACAAGCCTGAGGCACTGGTGGCAAGACTGAGGCACTATAAAGACATTGCCAAGCCTGTCATAGATTTATACAGGTGGGTGTAATGACAACCAAAACAACAGAATAGAATATCTTTATTGTCATTGTACACGTAGCACAGTATCGGCTATTTCAGGTCCAGAAGCTACAAATCCAGACCAAGATTTTGTTTCTACCATCCAGTTGAACATAAAGAGTCACAGTCACAGAGTACTAGACTGGTTGGTAGAAACAAAATCTTGGTCTGGATTTGCAGCTTTTGGACCTGAAATGCCCAACACTCTCGCAGAATGAAACTCTGTGTGCTTTCCCACTAATGCTGCATGTTATAAAAGATAAATAAAAGTACATGGAATATAGATGTACAGTATCAAACTGGATGGTGAATCAAAGTGGTGTAGTATATTCACTTATTCACATATTCAGCAGCTTTAAAAAGTGTGTTTTTTTTTTTTTAATTATCAGCAGTCATGTGATTAAGAATTAGCAGTTGTTTGGGGGGACAGGTTGGCTGATGTGTGCATATGGAATGCTCCTGGGGGGTGTGGTGATGTTATTTGAGTTTGTTGTTTCTTGCCTGGTTAAGATGATTGATGGCTTTGGGGTATAAGCTGTTCCTCAGCCTGGGAGTGTGAGGCCAAGCCATCCTGCAGGGCTTTCCAGAGGGTAGGAGGGTGAACAGGTGGCAACAGGAGTGTGTTGGATCGCTGGTGATGCCTCTGGAGGCATTGAGTGCTGTAGGTGTCCTCCAGAATCGGCACCTTGATGATGCACTGCAGGGCTTTCCTGTCTGTGGTGCTGCAGCTAGTGTCCCATACTGAGATACTGCATGTCACCCTGCCATCACTGATACAGCAGTAGAAGGTCACAAGCAGATCTTTGCTGAAGTTAACATTCTTCGGTGATCTCAGAAAGCTTTGTGGCTGCTGAGTAACTGTCCCTGCAATTCAATGACAGTGTATGTTTTATTTAGTTCTACTTTATTTCCTGTAATCCTTGTTTTTTTGTTTAATACATTTGTCTAGCTTTGTTTCCTTGTTTGTGTAAGTTTACTATATCTCAAGGGGTGCAGGTCATCTTAATTTCATTTATAAGAGACTGGAATATTAGTATAAATAGCAAAATGATGATTTATTCACAATTCTCCAAAAGGGTAAATGAAGCAAGGCTGTCCGGTGCAGATCAATGGGACTTTCTGCCATAACAGATACAGCTATGAGGATTCAGAGTAAAGGAGCTTGATCTGTAATAAACAGTAGTGTTTTAAAGCGGAATAGCTTCTGGCTAGCTCATCGCGTTTCTCCGAGTGTGCACCAGAAGCAGCCAACAGTAAGACGGCTTGTGATTTATTCTGTGGGGCAAAAATATCTTGATTAAGGCCTTATGTTAATAAAAAAATAACCTGAGCTGGAGCCTAAGGCGTCTGGTGTGTATAGCTGTGAAGCTGGTTTGCTGACAGAAAGTAATATGTGACCTTATTAAGCACAATGGTGAATTATGTGCGCGTGTAACTGGAGTGCTGTGTGTTTGGACTGTAACTGTTAAAGTCAGAGCTGCAACAATGTTAGAGGAGGTGCGGGCGTAAGGGAATATGCAGGATAAAATTTGCAAAACATCTAGATACGATGCAAATCAAGTTAAACAAGGACGAAGGGCCTCTACCGGGTAAGAATCTTTGCTCATGTTCGGTAGGTAGTCGGTTTGAATCCTATGGCTGGCAGAGTTATCTTATCGCGTGGGGGGGGGGCTTGAGCAAGGCTCTGAATCCTTGAACTGCTCTAGGGGGTGCCAGAAAATGACCTCACGTGTGTGTGTGTCGCTCACAGGAAAGATGGGATACACATGAAATTTAAAGAATTCCCATGTACCTGTGCATGTACAATGGTTAATAAGGTATTGTTATCATTAAATGCAAAGCGGTTTACTCTGGTAGTATGAATGTCCACCATCTGTATTATTCTGTATCGGGCAATGAGACAGCAACAGCCTCTTCGGGGGGGAGGGAGGTATAAGTTTTGGGTAGATAATTCTTCTGATCACAGCACTGTGATGGAGCAGAGAGTCTGAAGACCTGAATAAAGAGGCTAGGAAACCAGCAAGATAACTGTGTAAGAAAGCTGTTTGTAGCAAAGCACAGTTAGCCAACTGTGTGAAAAAGGAGAACGGCAGTGGTTAATTCATATGAGGAAGGATATTGCTGCATTACTGCACCAAAAGCCTCTGCTCATGTCAAAGGAATGTCCACACTGTCAGGTCAGGGGCCGGATTACATTTTTGGTTTTGGATTTGGTTTTTTTTTGCTTCATTTTGCTTTATGTTGGGGGTGGCATGGTGGAGCAGTGGTCAGCACTATTGTCTCACACCTCTGGGAGCTGGGTTCAAGTCTCCCCCACGGCTCCATGCGTGTGGAGTTTCCATGTTATACCCATGTCATCGTGGGGTGCCCCCCCCCACAGTCCAAAAACATGCTAAGGTGAACTGGAGTGCTTTGCATTATTCCCTGCCTTGCACCCATAGCTTCTGTGATAGGGTTAGGACCTCTGCCCCCGCCTCCCAAATAGGACAAGCGGGTATAGAAGATGCATGGATTAATGTCTGTCTTTGTAACTTCAGTTGGAGAGTGTGGTGGCTCAGTACCAACTACGACAGCTTCACGTCTCCGGGGGTCTGGGTTTCCATTCTCACCCCTGGCTCTGTGTGTGGAGTCTGCATGCACTATCTCTGTCGGAATGGGTCTCTTCCTGCAAGTCCGATAACCAATAGCATGTGATTTGGTGCCTTACTTAAGCCACTCACGGTGTGTCCTTCATACCCAGTGCATTCTGGGACAGACTCCAGGCTCACCCCCCACTCACTACCTAGATATGTAAGGTAAATAGATGGGTAACCTAAGGTTAATCTATGACAAACATTCATATTACGGTTCTGTTTAACGAGAGAGGATTGTACAACAATCTGGCACCACCAAGGTGACCTACGTTTGTCATCATCAGGTCAAAAGGCATCCTGCACTCCTTCTCAGGGACAGAGACGAACAAGATCTGGCCTTACATCAACTCCCTGATCACGGGCAAGATTCCCGAGGTTCAGGGCGCTTCCCAGACGCTGCCTCTTCACAGCCGGGAGCAGTAATGGGCTGCAGGGCAGAACGTGGGATCGAATCTGCTCAGTTCAACCCGGAATGGCCAGAACAGGCAGAAGCAGAAAAACCTAATAAACAGTCACTTAGCCCTTTATTGTGAAATTCGCGGAGAAATGACTTAGTACCTTACATTTAACAGTGTGTAACAATAGCAAGAAAAAATTATGCAAGAAAATATGTGAGCTCAAACTATTACACAACCAAAAAGGTGTTCTGTAATACCCTATTTATCGTGCATTACAATCAATGTTTTATGCAATTTTTAAATTAAAAATAACTGAAATACAAGTTTATAAGTTAGCGTTTATGTTAAAAATCTTGGACTAGGAAATAGTTAGGTATTAAACAATTCCATTACTGCTTTTTGCATGTTGGTTAAGAAGGAATACCTGTCCTGGAAAGACATTGCTGTCTCTATAAATAAGCGTTTAAGTGAAATTATGTGCTCAGAGTAAGTTCTGGTGGGGTCCACCGTGATAAGGTTTTGATGCCGTTTCTGTGTAAAATGAAGATGGAAATTTTTCTTCTGTTTGATATACTACATATTCATTGTTCTTAATTTTTTTTCCTGTGACCTACAATGTTACTGATTTTCTTGGGAAAAAATATTTTTGCTTGAAATGTCTGAAACCATTGTGTACCTTTGATGCGCTTATAGAATTTCATAAACAACTTTCTAAAAGTAAAGATGTTTAAACTTTTAAGGACCTTTATGAAGGTGGAATTTGTCCTCTGGTTGCAGTGTTGCTTGCTAATGTCTTTATATTTAGCCAAAATTAAACTACATTTCAAGAAAAGTGTTGGCTTATTAACTTTTCTACTTTAAATAAATGCTGTTCATTGCTTTCAGCACCTTTAACAGCAAAGACACTACAAAGAGAATATCTGTTGCTATGCAGACCTGAATGTGTTTGTCAAGCTACAACATGCAGTTATAATACATATGTTTAAAGCCGTGTATTTACAGTTGATTTTATTGCCTATAAAAATTTTATTGTCCATAGAAATTGCGGAATAGGTTGTAATTCTGGCTGTATGTTTTCTTTAGTCCAACAATCATCAACTAATAAAACAAGTATTTTGTCAAAAATCTGTCTTACTATAAAAACAGACTTTCACCAGAATACAATTGATTTAAGTGGAATTTCATTGAAAGCTGAGAGTCATTATAAAGTTTATTTTATTGAGCAATATCTCAGTACGTTTTTTTTTTTTTTTGCAGATCTCACTCAATATCTTGCTACTATATACACAATTTCTTGGCAGTTTTTGCATTATCTAAATTAATCATACTTATATTTTCTATGCTGTAGGTGTTAAAGGGATTCTGGAAACCCAGAACACAATGGATTTAATGTCTAAGTGACAGCAGATGGTATGAGATTGTGTTCAAGTTTCATATGGATACAAAGGAAGCCTTTTTCAAAATCGAAGGTGATGTTAGTTTTGTGTTGAATTTCACTTTTAAACTTTAACAACAAGGTGATTAAGGACCATATTCATTGACTAAAAATACATAAAACTAATATAGACATGTTTTTAAAAGAGTATTTTCTTTTTTTAAATGAAACACTCCATTTTAATAGCTACATTTTCTTTGTCTTTTGCATTTTATAACAAATTACGGCGGTTGGGCCATATGGCTATAACGCCAGATTCCGTCTGGCCTGATATTCGCCGAAAATGCCCAAAGCATTTCACGCAGATATGAGCAGATACTCTAATAATAATAACTAATAATAGCAGATAGATTTTAAATTCTGCATAATATCTGCGTACAGGTTTCTAACTACAAGGTCCCCGGTGCTGCCATCAGTGCCTAATTACTGCTAATATTTTGAATGAAATGCTTCAAAGCCTCAGCTGCGTAGCTTGGTTTTTCTGCCGCTGCTACAGTTTTGGACAGATCTAAATGTTAAAACAGCTCAAACGGGTCACCCTGCAATCAGGGCTTCCCTGATCGGCAAGGTGACTCCGGATCCGCGCTTTAGATCCACTCCGCGCTTTCACACGCTCCGCCGAAAAGACGCCGAAGTAGCCTGTGGCTTGCCGTGATTTTTGACGGCGGCCTTCATGATGACTGACCCGCAAACAGCACCTTCCTCTCCGCATGCGAAACGCTCCCGTCCCACGTTTATCTGTAGGAAATAAAGAGGCATGAAAGAGCGATGAAACAGGGATCCTTCATATGGGGTCGGCAATGGGAACATCGCACCTGAAACGCCGATGCGTCTTTATGAAACATAATTTATTAGGCCTAATCTATGGTAAGCGACCGATACCGTCTGATAACCTGCACATTGCTCTCCTTTGTAAATTTAGCGTTTTATTGAATTTCCATTTTTAGATTTTTTTTGTTGCTGCAAACCGAATAACTGATTATTGGTGGTATGTAATATTCATATTAATATAAAATATTTTTTAATCAAAACAATGTTCCCTGTCAGAGGACAGCCTACGGAGCCCCTGAAGGGACCTATGCAATAAATAAATAAATAAATAAAATGTCCATACTTTCGCGTGGCCAGTACGTCATCACTGCCAGTACCCAGTGGGACTAAACCCGATGTTTTTTATTGATAATTCCACTGTATCCATTCACTACAAATGACTATAACCGATTGACCGCTATTAATTTTTATAGTTATTAGTCAATAAATTCTACCCTTTGTACTTTGACCGGACACAGTACGATGCACACCATTTAATTGTCAGATTATGTATTTTTATATGTATTTATTAATAATTTCACTTTGTCGATGTACCAAAAGCAAAACACCAGTGATCCATATTAGTGATGGGCAGTACCGCAGGTCTTATCCCACAATACATTTTCAGGATGATAGCTTATTACAAAAGCAGATTAGGCATTATACCAAAACTCCCATACTGCGGTAAAGTTAGCAAGACCCCCTGATTTTCCAGTTATCTTTACTGGTGAATTTTAATTAATATTTCAATGTTTACAGTTGCACTTCACACTCAATAGTTATCCTACCTGCAGTCACTGGTGATAATTAGACACAGTGCAGTTATTGATAAATACGTATAAAAATACATAATGGGATAATTGTGTGTATTGTACTGTGTCCTTTCAAAGTACAAAGGGTAGAATTTATGGACAAATAATAAAACTAAATAGCTGTTACTCACTTACAGTCGTTGATAGTGAAAGGAGAAGGTGCAATTATTAATAAAAACACCAGGCTCAGCCCCACTGGGTACTGTAAGGGATGACCACAGCGTACTAACCACATGAAAGTTTCAGGTGCGCATGCAAAAGTATGGGCATCTTCATTTATTGCACACATCTCTTCAGGGGCTCCGCACCAGCCTATAGTGACGGGGTGATTATTTATGGACATTCACTGTATAGACAGCAGTTTAATGTTTGTACCAATACACCAGCCAATCAGTGGTGCTTCAAGACAGTTACAACCGGGAGGGGCAGGCTGGGGTCAGTTGTTCTGTTAGGGGGACCAGATGCATTTGACCGTAATCCTCCAAGTATTCTTACAGTAGATTGCCAGCATTGAGAAGCAAAAGACTATTTTGAAAACCGATAAGTTATTTATGCAATGTTTTACAGTCACATTTTACAATTTTTACAAATATGTAACTCCAATTTCTTGTTTTGACTGTCTTGCTTCCACAGTCTTGATTATTTTGTTTCTGTCATTAACTTCGCTTTTCGCCAGTTGAAGTGACTCGACCACCCGGCGCATCCACACTAAGAGTCCGTCAAGAAAATGTGTTTATGTTTGTGCTTTGCCTCTTCCCAGTGCACAGAATTTTTGCCCATATATATAAATGTAAATAATAATAATAATAATACATTTATTTCAGACAGAAGTAGAATATGTATTTAGGGGGGCTGCGGTGGGGGGGGGGGTGGCATATATGTTGTTGTGGGGGCACTGTCACCCCCTCCTACAGTTACCCCTGAAGCTGTTGTTTTCATCGGTGCATCTCAGAGTGACATTACCAGCCCTTGGTTACGGCCTCAGACAAACTCAGTGTGACAACATAATTCCTACTGTTTTTGATATCGGGCATATTTTAATGTTACCACGGTTGTTGCAACTGTGTTTTTAATCTTAGTTTTTGGTTGTTGGAATATTTCACTATGGTGAACTTTTTGAAGGCCTAGTTGCTCGGTTTGCATGGTGACGGGGCAACCTCCTGTACCCAGGTGGTGTGGGATTGGTTAAAAACAATTTAACTAGTCTCTAGTAGCCCAATATACCAAATATGTAACTTAGTTATTTGAAATATTCAGAAATGGCCTGCTAAATTGTTCAGTTGGCCTACACAGGCAGAGTAAACGTTCTGTTTATTGGTCTGTCTTTGTAAGATCTCTAGAATACTTTAATTTTTTCTTCTCTAGTATCAGAAACAGCAAGATCTTCCCTTATGTACAAAGTACATTATGTACAATTTTATGCCATTCATACTTTTATATGCAGTGCATTTGAATAATTGTAAAACGCGACCAAATATTACAGACGAACTGTAAAACACAATAGAATTACTTACACAGGCCCCTGAAATTTAGACATCTGACTTATTGTTTTAATCAGTAAATATTCAGATTTAACAGCCGATAACTATGCCAGAACTTGCACATAAAAGCATTTTCTAACAGCATATAGGGTGGTTGATTACCTATAAAGTAAAAAAATGTTTATGAAATACCTACACCTAAATTGTTCAGTGTTAATAAATGTGTATTCTGTACAAAAAAAAGTTATGTTCTCTGAGCTGGTCTCATTTATTTTATTCGGTACAATTTCGGGGATATTTTGTATTATTTTTGAACACATTAAATACTGTTGTACAAAATGTTAAGATGCCTCCCCTAACAGAATCATTTGTCATGTGGATTCTTCGCAAAATGCATTATAGCAGGTTCCACTGCATCAGTCTGATCAATCAGCCAAATCATACGTTACAGCATTGGGAGCATGAACAGGTGCATTTGGCATGAGTTACCAGTCATGGCTTGGATTCCATCTTTGATGACCTCTGATGATATTAAAATGTACGTTTACAAAGACTGCCTCTATAATTTCTTCCCTGGAGTGACTGTGGATTCAGTTGCAATTGTTCTGTATGTCAGTTGTCTTGCCTGCGTCCTCGGAATATAAATGCTGATGTGTGAATGTTGTCCCATCCTCTGAAGTGTCTTCACTGCAGGGGTGTCAGACTCCAGTCCTGGGGGGCCGGAGCCCTGCAAAGTTTTTGGTTCACCCTCATTTAACACACCTGACTCAACTCCTTGTGCTAATTACCACACAGCCCTTGAGCTGAATCATTTATGGTGGAACAGGGGAAGAACTAAGCTACACAGGGCTGCGGCCCCCCCAGGACTGGAGTTTGACACCCCTGCTTTACAATTTCCCACTTAGCAAAGAAGTTGACTATTGCATAGATGTAATAAGAAAAACTAAGATAAATCATTTTTGGACTGCTTTAAAAATGTAATGTTATACATTTTATGAGGCATTATTGCACACATTTGTGAAACACTTACATGTCATCTTATGACATTTTTCTTTTCAGAAAATAGTATGATATGCATGTCTGTAAAGTTCTTATGTTGATGACCCTCAAGAATGCATTGATCCTGTATGCCTTTAACAGTTTCTTGGCTACACCATGTGAATTAATAAATAAAATTAATTAATATATAATTTTTTTTACTTTGTGTTTATTTGACATTGATTGGCACCTACTTGTTACATAATGAACTTTGTGTGAGTTTTTAACATTCTTTCTTTTGTTAAGGTGCCCTGTACTAAACTAAACTAAACAGTGATCCTTAGCTCAAAGTTAGCAAATGGTTATCTTGTACGCTGCTTAAGGACAGATACATAATTATGTAACTTTCTATAAGAGCCATGGATGTCACTGCTTCCTGTCTATATCCTCACAATTTGTTTTTATAAGATCATATTATATCTTGCTTGTTATTAGTTGTAATTTTGTATTACAAATATAAGAATTGTTATGTAATCAATATTAATTTTAACGAGAAGTGTTTAAAAAGATATAATAACATAGATGCAACAGTATTAACTTAGATGCTTTTGAGTGTTGACTTACTATCCTGAGTATCACTATTGTATTACACCTGCAGGGTTGTGGGTTTGAATCCCACTTCCATTGCGGGTAGGGGCGCTTTGCATGGTCCCCCCGTGTTGTGTGCCTTTCCTTGGTGTAGGCTTGCTCCACTTTCCTCCCGCAGTGCCAAGGCACGCAGTTAGGCTAATTGGGGTCTCAGTGCTAAATGCTACAATGTGTGCCACGCTAACTCGGGTGTCTTGGGAAGTCAGTCTTTTTATTCTTCAATTTTATCTCTCTAAATACTTAGTGTGTGATTTTTTTTTTACCTAATGGTGGCACCGATTGTTGCCAGAGGACGAATAAACATATTCGGAATAGGCGTACGCCCCAGAAAAGATCGCAAGTGAAATCGTAACCCAAGTAAATTACTGCAGGTGTCTCTTAATATGCAGAATATATTTTATTTTATAGGCCTACGGAATGTCTAATTTCCGTGTATGGCAATTGTCCTATCTGATAAGCCTACACTTTTTATTCAATATAGTTTTTACATGATACTCGACAAGCAGTCCTTTAATTCGCGCAGACACAATAATAATCCCCGTCCTAAAATAACACGAAAGCCCCTTAGCCCAGCCCCCCGTCCCCGCCCTTCTCATAACAGGCGGGCTTAAGTCACCTATAGCCGGCATGGCATTGTCGGCTCTGGCCTCCATCCAGCAGAAAGCCTGGAAAGGGACTGGCTGCCTCCCTTGCGCCGTGTAGAAGCCCAAATGCGACTCCGATAACTGTAAAGGGGAAGGGAAGAGCGGGAGCGATCGGCTTCTTTGGAGGGTCGCTTTCAAATAGGGACCAGCCGCATCGCTTTTTTTATTAATGTGATTTGAACTCATTGATCATGAGCCTCCTGGGCGGCTACAAGAAGAAGACCGGTTATGGGTGCGACGGATATGAATCTTTGCAGCTGGTGGACAGCAGCGGCGATCTCAGTAACGGGGATCGCGGAGGTGGCGGCGGCTTCTCGGCGGCGTCCAGCCCGTCGGCGAGGGCGGTCCCGGGGAGACCCGGCGACTGCAGCACCATGGACAGCTCAGGTGAGGGACCCGGCGGAAGCGCGGTGTCGCTGCCATGTCCTTTAATGTATGATCTAAAGTTTATAAGAAATAACGATGATGATGATGATGACGATGATGATAGTGATGATAATTGTAATAGGCCTAATAATAGCCTAATCGCGGCGCTAGGTTTTAGCCGGATTGCATGTGGTGTGATGTGTCATGTGAACCACACATGGTCTCATATAAGACCTGCGTTCATGGCTGCAGAGGCTGTCCTGTTATTGTCACTGTTTAACCTGTGAAACCGATCCCGGTTTCATGGTGTTAAACGTGTCCCTGTCAGTAGCATATATCAGTACTACTGGTAAAAAATTTAGTACTGTATGTTTTGGTCTGCATCCGAAATACGGTTTGTCTATTTAAGGAGCGTTGCATGCGTTTCCCGTGGGAGTGATGCAGGTAGAGAGCCTCGACAGCCTATTTATTAAACGCCACGGCTTCACGGCATGATAACCAGAGTTGGCTACGCTATGCACTGGGAAGTGAATGGACTCCCAGCACAACCTCCTTCGCCTGAGTCGGGATAGAAATGGTGTAGGGTGAGGGGGTGAGGACGACAGGATATGGTTTCAGGTGAGCGCTGACCCCCCCCCCTACCCCGGGCCGGGGCGCCGCAGACCGTATGTGCACCGCAGGCACGGCGCGTGGAACGGAGCTGCGGCAGAGGCCGGCGCGTGGCGCAGTCCCCCAGCCTGACATGCACCCTTATGACGGGTTGCTTTTTAAACCACTCTCTAATATGCTTATATTCTGCACTAAACTCGTGTAACACAGGTAAGGCAGAAGTGCGATGATTCTAATCCTGTAATGATTGCTGTATCGTTATCTGATTACTGCAAAAAATGGGAAACAGGCTGCAGTATGTATTTTATTAAATTTAATTGCATTATCCTGAGGATTGATATTTTGTAGTATATATGTTTCCAATGTAACATTATCATTTATACATCATCTCTTATTAGAACTACTACTGCTACTCCTGCTAATAATAATAATAATAATAATAATAATAATAATAATAATAATAATAATAATAATAATAATAAATAATCACTGAGGTTATGGTATATGCTGGCAGACACATTGTCATCCTAGTATAGTATGGTCCCCCCCATATCAAACTCACTCCTATGCTGTTGAACACAGATGCTGTAAACTGTAGCACAAATGGCCCTCCCTCCCTCCCTCCCCAGGTGAGACGTAGTGAGGAGGTGAGGCCTGGTTCACTCTGATGATTTATTGATGTCAGCAGGTAGGGTCACACGCAGGACGTTTCAGAGGCCTTTGTGCTCTGAGCATGAAAGCGGCTTCCCTGATTTCAGAACAGGAGCTGAGAAGCCGTCCATGTGAGTGACTTTGCAGGGGGTAGGGGGCGCGGGGTCCGTCCCAGATCTAAAGAATGGGGAGAGTGGGCTCTTTGATGCTGGCTGACAGATGGACAGATGGAAATTTTTGGTCCGGGGAGGGATTTGGGATGGAGGAGCCTTTTATGATGGAACTTCTGATTATGAGGGAAGGTCTAAGATGGAAAGTGGTCTTTGTGAAATGCTGAAAAAATGATTGAAGAAGACAATGTCTCCTTTGCTTGCTGTACGCTGAATTCCATATCTTGTATGGGTGTAGATGGGTGTAGATGGGTGGCACTTGGTGTCTCCGGCAGTCTGATAGCGTTTCCTCAGATACTAATATTTGTGTTTGTGAGCAAACCCTACGTGGGCATGCAGGCTGCACTGGCCGCTAAGCTATGGGCGGGTGCAGTCATTTCATTTGTCAAGCCCTGCTTCCATGCAGGCTTACCATTTCAGTAATACAGGTACTTACCATTTCAGTAATACTTACAATTTCAGTAATACCATTTCAGTAATACAGGTACTTACCATTTCAGTAATACTTACAAGTTCAGTAATACCATTTCCATGCTGATGGTCTCTGAGATGCAAGAAGACACAGATGAATGCTTCTGCGACATCTTAGCGAAATGCTTAATGGTCCTGAGTTATGTGGGCTGGTATGTGCGGCAGCCCCCCGGGAGGCATTTGATACTGATACGGAGTCTTTCTGTCCATAGAGGGCGAGCCACGTGGGGGGGTGGAGATAAGCTTTCCTTCCTGAAGTGTTTCTCCAACTCGGCTTCATGCTCTCTTGATGTCTCTGAGTGGTTGAGATGATGTATAAATAGTCAAACTATACTCCTGTTGACTCATAACGAGATGATGTATAAGTGATCAAACTATACTCCTATTGACTCATAAAGAAATGATGTATAAGTGGTCAAACTATACTCCTATTGACTCATAAAGAGATGATGTATAAATGATCAAACTTTACTCCTGTTGACTCATAAAGATATGATTTATAAATGATCAAACTATAGTCCCGTCGACTCATAGAGATGATGTATAAATGATCAGAATATACTCCTGTCAACACGTTCATAAAGAGATGATGTACAAATGATCAAATTATACTCCTATTGACTCATAAAGAGATGATGTATAAATGATCAAACTATATTCCTATCGAGGGGCGGCACGGTGGTGCAGTGGTTAGCACTGTTGCCTCACACCTCAAGGACCCAGGTTCGAGTCTCCGCCTGGGTCATGTGTGTGGAGTTTGCATGTTCTCCCCGTGTCGTCGTGGGGTTTCCTCTGGGTACTCTGGTTTCCCCCCACAGTCCAAAGACATGCTGAGGCTGATTGGAGTTGCTAAATTGCCCGTGGGTGTGTGAGTGTATCCTGCGATGGGCTGGCCCCCTATCCAGGGTTGTTCCCTGCCTCATGCCCGTTGCTTCCAGGATAGGCTCCGTACCCCCCACAACCCAATATGGATAAAGCAGGTTGGAAAATGGATGGATGGATACTCCTAAAGACTCATAATGAGATGATATTTAAATGATCAAACTATATTCCTGTCTACTCATAAAGAGATGCAGTTTAAATGATCAAACTGTATTCTTATCAAATCATAAAAAGATGATGTATAAATGGTCAAATTATGCTCTTATTGACTATACTTTGGCTTATAAAGAGATGATGTTTGAAATATACTGTACTGTTAATCACAAAGAGATGGTATTTAAAGTATCACACTATAGTCTAATTGACTCATCAATAGATGGTGTTTGAAGTATTACACTATACTCTGACTCATAAACAGATTATGCTTAATTTGTCATAGTAAATTTTAACTGACAGATAAAGAGATGACGTTCTCTGATTTATAGAAATAAAGTTTATAGTGAAATGCGAATCAATAGCCTGTGCATTTGTGATTGCATTGATGTTACAGTCTGACGTCCTGCTTGATGACTGTTAGAACATCTGGTAGCTTTATGCTCATGAAATGCCACAGATTGATCTATGTACATTAAATACAATGTATATGTGCTCAAGCCTGTCTGTTACACAGCAGCGCTTTTCTGATTTGTGGAGGACATTTCACAGGTTCTGCTCCAGCCCTGTTCATTTCCTTGGTACACAGATATAGCACATTGCTGACCTATATTTTTGTCCTTACCCTCGTTCGTCGTTGCCCATTGCGATTTTGGCTTGGATTTATTTGGACACATTAACCTAACTTGAAGAAGAACTCACATGCTGATAAGCTGTATGACTGACCTTCTACAGGAATGTACAGCTTATTGTTATTATTATTATTATTATTATTGATATTGTTGTTATTGTTTATTTGTTTTGTGTGTCATGCTCTCTTTAGTACTCTCTTTAGTGCTCTCTTTAGTGCTCTCTTTAGTACTCTCTTTAGTGCTCTGTTTAGTGCTCTAGTGCTCTCTTTAGTGCTCTGTTTAGTACTCTCTTTAGTGCTCTCTTTAATGCTCTGTTTAGTGCTCTGTTTAGTACTCTGTTTAGTGCTCTCTTTAGTGCTCTATTTAGTACTCTCTTTAGTGCTGTCTTTAGTACTCTCTTTAGTGCTCTCTTTAGTACTCTCTTTAGTGCTCTCTTTAGTACTCTCTTTAGTGCTCTCTTTAGTGCTCTGTTTATGGGCTCTTGGAGTTTCAGATTCTACCAAAAAGTGGAGCAAAGTGCAAGAACTGTAGACTCCCATGTTCTTAAGCCCCCCATCTTGAGTTGATGTAAAATTCTTGTTAACGGCTCTGTGAAGGAATTCAGGAGGATAGGGGGGTCAGTGGGAATGGTTTGTTGTGCTTATGCTACAGACCACAGTTAGATCTTTGTGTTTCACTGGTAAATGTACAGAATTAGCATGTCTGTGAATATCTCATGGTCCATAATGACATGTTGGTGTCAGCCCATGAGCTCGGTCCTGGCCTTAAATCTGCCCATGTTAAGGTACTTCTCCTCCAGATATGGACGCCAACTATGGCGGCGGCCTTCTGGACATGGTGAAAGGGGGAGCGGGCAAGTTCTTCAGCAACTTCAAAGACAACCTGAAGGACACCTTGAAGGACACCTCCACCAAAGTCATGCATCAGGTTGCCACGTAAGTCCTGTGTCAAGTTCGGTGACGACACCCTTAGCGACCCTCGATGTCCACCGATTGCTGCAAAGTAAATATCACACTGGCAAGATGAACCCAGAGCACTTACACTGTCACTGAGAACCTCGAACGTTGGCCTGCTAAGATATGGAAGTTTCCGGCATGGCGTCACGAAGGCGCGGTTCCTCTGGAAAGCTGCAGAGGAGCTGCTGGTATGTCCTGGGGGAGCTGTCAATATGAGATCCGCGGTGGAAAAGTGGAACTAGGGGAACGAGGAGGTGTTTGACTGGAATCTTCCATAAATCAGCAGGTGGGGGGTGGAAGTGATTATCAGGCGTTGCTTCTGCTGTCAGAGCGCTTCTGTGTGGCACGGAGGCATTCCTTTCAGCACATGGGAACCTAGTGGGCCTCACAGAAAAGGCTCCTGATGTAACCTGACTCAGCCTGGCCACGCCCACCCTACTGCCGACGTCGTGCAATATTAATGGCGCCGTGAGCATGAGCCGCAGACCGGGTGGGTCTGAAGTGCAGCTGAAATGCGTCGTGGCTTAGAATTAAACAGCTGCTCCTCGTGGTCTGCTGGATAGCTACCGCTTGGCTGATCCTTCTGGCTCTCACATTTCCTTATTTTGACATAGAATTACTTTATGTCGGGGATGGTCACGCATACACTGGGTCGGATGGGCCCGTTTGCGTAGGCGGACCCCAGACGCCAAGTTTCTGTTCCCTCAAACGACGTCTTCCATGGAAATGTCTCCTTTCAAGCTCACCTCCCAAAGACATTCTGGGTGTGCGACGGCATGTCTGTCTCAGTTGACGAGGTGCTTGGCTGAGTCACACCTGTTATTGGCCGGATAAGGCGTGAGCTGTTAATTTCCGATGATGCTTGGCGGGGTCTGGCTTGGGCGTGACAAGAGCATTCTGCTGGATAGGTCACGGGATGGGCTATCTCATCAAGTCTGTGAATGAGGTCAGTATTGCTGAAGTACACCTGCAGGTTAAATTCACCAGAAGGGGGGGAACGCTATAGGCTCGGGGGGGGTACTCCAGTGGGGGATCATTAAATGGAGCAAGCTCACACCTGTTTGTGCTGCTGAGCAGACATGGCTAAATGCACAGGGCCCTTTTATACAGCGTCACAGGTAGAGCGTTGCATTAACAACCCAAAGGTTGTGGGTTTAAATCCCGTAGAGCACATATATATTGTAACTCTACCGTTAACTTTTTATGAAATCACCAGATAAATGAACTGGATATACAGCATCAATTAATCTCTGAAGCCGTCACTGTACCTTTAAATTAACTTAACGTTTAAGTATTTATGCCTTATTAGGTCATGGTGTGTGGTGATATATTTGACTACAGACACATGCTTTGGGGCTCTTATTCACTCTTAGAGCGACGGGGGCAGTCAAGACTTCATGTGTTATAACACGCCGGTCTTCAGCATACAGACTGGGTGTAATTCTGCGTTCAGTGCAGATGAGAATCACATACTTTTATATTCTTATCAGTGTAACTTGTTTGGAAATTGAGTGTTTGACTTTAGATCCACAGAACGAGAACTGTGAAGAAAATACCATCTTTTCCCTTGAAGTTTTTGCTTCTGATCCAGATAAATTGCTTGGTTTAGTAGTATAATGTTGTCCAACAACTTGTGATGAATACACTCACAAATCTTGGGTTGTCTGCAGTGCCTCCCACTCCTTCTTCCCTCAACTGAGGGGAAGTGTCAATAGGCAGGCATGCTTGCAGTTCACACCCCCGCCAGCAGATGGCGAGCTCACATGTTGTGGGTCTCACCCTGGTCACATTTGCCTGGATATGTTACTTCACTGCCTAACAGCTCCAACCACAGGCCACAGGCTTGTCTCTGTAGTGCATGGAAAAAGTGCTTTTAACAAATAGGTCCACTCTGGAGATTAGGGGATGCTTTGGCTTGGATTGAATTTTTAATAGGTTTGCAACAGGGAGAAGTGTTCATGGCTTTTAATGACTCATCCTGTTCATCCTAATCCCTTAGTCATTAGACAGGAGAATGAAAAGTGCCAGTTTTAAGATACGATGTTGGAACATCTGCGTGAACCTGACCAGGATAAGCAGCTGGAAGTTCGATAGATGGATGGATGGGTGAGTGGATGGATGGATGGATGGATGGATGGATGGATAGATAGATAGATAGATAGATAGATAGATAGATAGATAGATATGGGAAAACAAATGTTCCCTCATGAGTTTCTGTGCATTTTCTTCGCATCCTCATTTTGCTCCCTAAGTGGGGGTGAGTGCTGGGAGCGTTAGGATGCTATCTTGAATCAGGTTGTTGGTTCGAATCCCTCGTTCAGCAGAGTGATGTCATGATGTCACTGTTAGACCCTTGACTCCCAACTCCTCCAGGGCTGGAGTGTGACTAGAGATTTATGAGGGGGGGGGGGGGGGGGCT
>JAODLC010000036.1:17118289-17131678 GCA_026781145.1 Hippopotamyrus pictus | reverse complement strand
GGGGCGGGGAGGGGCACGCAGTGACAGCAGCGCTGAGATCAGACCTGATCTGACTGAATTTTGATTGGTGCCGAAGCGATGCTCCACGGATTGGCACCAGTCCACGGCCCATAGTTTGAGAAATGCTGAAATAGACCTTTGCATTTATTTATTTATTTAGCATTTAAAGTAATAACTGTGTCCCCACCAGTATCAAACTTTCTCTTACATCCTTGCAGACTGTGATGGTCACCTGACCCAGAGTCTCTTTGCGGACACCCTGCAACCCACCAGGGTGAAATATTGATGCTCTTATTTGAATGGACGCAATATTTCAGCAGTTCTCGACCCAATCCTCAGCCCCTCCACCCAGACCACATTTTTGTTCCAGCCCTGCAAACCTCTCTTTACCCTTCAGATAATTGTAAAGCCTTCGATTGCCTGGCTCAGGCATGTAAGTGGCGGAACGGACCGAAAATGTGGACTGGAGGAGGGGATAGGGAAGGAGGTGGAAGGTCACTGGAGTACAGAGACAGATCTATCGCAGAGAGAGTCCATGTTAGCGTCCAACATCTGGCCAAATCGTCTGCAGACCAACCCCACCAGTTTTTAACAGCTGTCTCCTGCTCTGATCTGTAACTTGGGATATTTACAGCTCTCACGGAAGACAGTTGTTCCTAGGAAACAAGTCCCCCACATGAGGAAAAGTTGATCTCCCGCGAATCAATGGGTTTAATGTCCAGCTGTGTGGATCTGAACTGATCTGTAGGTCAATCACAGATATGGGTGGACTGACCAAGCAGAACTCAGAGATCTGGGATAGGATCTCATTGGATGAGAAATCATTGAATATTTAGGGATTGCCCATGGTTTTTGCGTCTTTTGTTAGCCTGAGAGAACCTTGATTGTGGCGTTTAAGGCTTCTTCTTTCTCCCCGGGCAGTGATGTCATATCCTGTGGAGGCGGTGGACATTGGATACAAGAACCACATGGAGGACATGCGCTCCTTCCTGGACTCCCGGCACGTGGAGCACTACACGGTGTTCAACCTCTCTCAGAGGAACTACCGTGGGACCAAGTTGTCCAACAGGGTGAGGAGAACAGGCCAGTCATTCTTTCCTGTGTCTCGAAATGACCTACAGTGTGTGCCGATATGTGTCAGTATGTGGATAAGTAGTTAAGCATGATGATAAGGTGACTGTAAAAAATGTGATGACTCAGCATTCTTCTAACGCCTTTGTGACCCCATTTTCTGTGCATTAAGTGGGCTGGCAGGACTTGCAGTCTCATCAAAAGCCTATATTGGTAACGTTTCTTCCGAGCAAAAAAACCCAGCAAGGGTGACCTATGCAGCCTTAGGCAGGGTCTTATACAGGGGCGAGGCCGTGGGGAATTGGCTCCAGCTGAAAGCTGATTGGCTCCTGGAGGACCCCATCACCTGTCACTCACTGATTCATGACATATCATTGGCTAATAATAATGTTAACCTCTCTGTATGCATTATGGCTCCTCTTACACCCCCCATGCTCAATGCTCAATCCGTGGCTGCATAGCAGGGTAGAGTGCTGAATACTTTGAATAAATGTGCGATAGCTGTATTGTGTGAAATTACATATATACATAATATAACAAGAATAATAACAATAATTATAATTATGATATGCTTAGAATCACTCTTTGGTGCTATATTTAGAGTTCCATGAGCTTTGCAGGTTCTGTACTGTAGGATTGTGTTGTGCCGACATCCTCTTGGGTTCTTCTGAAAAGCCGAATCCAAACCTCTCAGCTGAGAAACGCTCCCCTTGGCAGTCCTGCTCTTACACTCCCACATTTGTGTTCTGCCAGATTCCTGGAAACGTCTCCACACCCTCATGTGTCTGATCACTTCAGATTGGTTGAAAAGCTGACTAGGAGTATAATGCCATAATGAACCAGTCCCTTTTTTCTAAATGTGGGACGTATTTTCCCTTTAAACACATTCGGGGGAGAGTGTTGTGCTATGGGGGAGAGTGCTATGGCCTGTATGGTTGTTCTGTAATCGTGTAAAAAATATGTAGGATGCTCCTACCTCTCCTTGAGGCACAAAGTAAGTTTTTGTAATTAGATGAGTCACCAATCGCATTGAAGCGTCTTTTATTTTTGTTGACGTTAGTCATGCATAATAGGGTCATGTGACAGAGTCATGTGACTACTCTCTCTCTCTCTCTCTCTCTCCACCCCAGGTGTCAGAGTGCAGTTGGCCCTCCCGACAGGCCCCCAGCCTCCACAATCTCTTTGCTGTCTGCAAGAATATGCACAACTGGCTGAGGCAGAGTCCCCGCAATGTCTGCGTGATCACCTGCACGGTATGAGCAGACACTGGGGCCTTTCTTTGCACCCTTGCCCTCCTCCCGCTGCCCTCTGCTCTCAGTCCACAACAAACCATCTTTGGTTTAAAGTCTCTCCTCCAGTCACTGGTGTTTGGGATGATCCGCTGCTTCATCATGTATATCTTGTCATTAAAGGTGTCTGAACACGTACAGCACTAATCCTGACAGCTGGACCATTTTATTCAGTTTTCTTATATTCTGCCCTTAGACATGCAGTAGATATTAGCAATAAAAACAGTTTTATTATTCCCTTCTAATTAGGGATGAACGGCATCAAGATTCCAAACCAGTGCCCCCTAAAGATAGGTCATCGTAAGCCAAACATTGCGGCTGTTTCAGTTTTGTTTGCAGGCTTCGATGTGCATTTGAGCCGCTCGTGAAGGTCAGATAACTAACAAACAGATGATTCTGTATCACAGGGTAGCCTGTTACATTTTCACTGCCCGTCGATGGTCTCGTTAATTACCTGGTCTTGCCTCTTTGGTTTATGGCTCTAAATTAATAGTGGAAAATCCCCTCATCTGTGTTGCTGGGTCCTGAGCACAGTAGTCATTAATGTTGTTATTGTTTTTATGATGCCCGGGCACATTCTCACTGGCGCCCCCTGCAGGATGTCACGCGGGCCTCTGCCGGCATCCTGGTCTGCGCCATGTTCTGCTTCTGCCACCTGTTCAGCAGCCCAGGGCCAGCCATGCAGCTACTGAATGCCAAGAAGCCCGGGACGGGCCTGTGGCCCTCACACAGGAGGTACTGGGCTCTAACCCCAAAATCGGGTCCAACCCTGCCAGATCCCCTCAGCACCAGCCAAGCAGTGCCTGCGTTATTAGTTATTTCCGATGGGAAAGTGTGTATCTCTTTTAAATTCAGGACCCCCCCCAATCAGGGAATTTGATATCGACTTATCCCGGATTCTGAAAGTTCCTGCGTATCGAGTGCCCCCGGCATGACTGATTTAATGCTCCGGGTGCGGTTAAAAATGGGGAAAGCCGTAAATTCCCTCTATATCGATTTGTCATGTCACTGTGCCGGGATAAATGTTCCCCCCCAGCAGACGGGGGACACCGAATTGGATTAAGAAGCACTAGGTTACAAAGTGCTTTTATTTAAATTAGCTTTACATTATCGTTGTTACTATTTATCGACATTTGAAATTCTCTGCCCACCCGTTACCGTAACGTACTCATGGGTTTCTGCCGGATTTCCAGCTGCAAAGGGCAGATGAACCCATCAGCTGGGAGCCGCGCTACCGGCTTCGGGCTACAGGACAGGTTACAGGCTCATTACGGCTCAGTGAGCGTTCCCTTCGCACGCAGGTACCTGGGCTACATGTGCAGCATGGTGTCGGAGAAGCCGTCGCTGCCTCACACCAAGCCAGTGCTCATCAGGGCGGTGACCGTCAGCCCGGTGCCGTGCTTCAACAAGCAGCGCAGCGGCTGCCGACCCTTCTGCGACATCCTCATCGGCGAGACCAAGATCTTCTCCACTGCGCAGGACTACGAGCGGATGAGGTATGGAGCCCGCCAGCGCCTGCCAAGTCTGCTTTTAATAGAATTAAAGATGGACTTTATTGTTCCCGGGGGAGACCTGTGCATACGGCAGCAAGAACGTGGCACGCAGACGAAGATACGTCTAGTGCAAAACAGAAAAAGTGCAAACAAATTAAAAAGGACACAAACAGAATATCTTGAAAACAGATTATGGATATTAAAGAAACTAATTTCTGAACAATTAATTAATAAAGAAATTAATTATAATAATAAAAAACAATAAGTCAATCAATCAGTTTATTTCACTTGGTCAATTTTTTTCAAATATCATCATTAAGCCACAAACACAAACTGTTCATTACATACAATCCATAAGTGAAAAGCGGAGCAGGAAGAAGAAAATTCTTGTATGTCCTGCCCCTTTCTCAATGATTATAGAGTAAATTAGATATGACCATATACATAAACTAACATACAAAATAAATTGCAAACAATATCAATCAATCATTATTAACTCATAAGTTCATAAGCTCTTATAATTTTTTGTTTGCAAAGTTTCTTAAATTGATTAATAGTTGAACATTTTTTCCAAATCATCATCCAAATTATTCCATAGTTTTGCCCCAAACCTCTATACAATAAGTCAAATATGGAACAATAAATGAATAATATAATGTATGGAGTGTCGATATTTCTAGAACACGCTTTACCTTATTTAAAAGTCCAATGCTTAAGGGTTAATGAAAAAAAAACCTACACATTATACATTTTTAAATGTGTGTAGTTATGGAAAATGAATCAACAGCTTCCTGACCAGTCAGATTTGAGGATTCAACAGTGCCGTGGTATAATAATAATAATAATAATTGAGTGTGTGTGTGTGTACATATATATAATATATAATATAATATGATTGTTACAGTTTGGCCTTACGTTGTACATTCACTATGGCGATGGGGGACAGAGAGTCAGACTGCTAAAGCCTCGCTTCACTCACTCTTCAGCATAAAAATGTGTCTCCAGTGCCGGACAGTTAATGATGATTGCTAATTGACGTTTTTCTTTTTAACGTAAACATGATGAATCGCTAGCTGCGCTAACCACTCGCCCCGGTCGCGGCGATATCGTCCCCTAGAGAGCACCGGGTGCAGGACGGCAAGGTGGTCTTTCCTCTGGGGGTGAGCGCTTACGGCGACGTGGTGATCGCCGTCTACCACATGCGCTCCACCATCGGGGGGCGACTGCAGGCAAAGGTAGGAGGAGCCGGGCCCCGGTGCTGGCCGTTGGTTCCGGAGGGGTTCTGCTGTTGTACCTTAGTTTGGGGCCGCTTCAGTGAATGGCTGTCAGTGCCGGAAGCTACGGAAGCGTCTGCTCTGGGAAATAATTAACGGAAGTAGTTTGCAGAGAAGCTGCTGTCCTTTTATAATGAAATGAATGTGAATCGGTTGCTGGTCGGCAGCTGTGCATCACTGTGTTAAATGCGAGTTGGGCTGTGATCCCCGCAGGTGAGCAACACGCAGATCTTCCAGATACAATTTCACACCGGCTTCATCGCTGCAGGCACCAGCACCTTGAAATTCATGAAGTAAGTTACTGTCACTCCGTCGCGGTCAATGGCATGTAAGTCATATGTAAGAGGATTAACATGTGCCTGTTTGTGTTCTTGTGTGTGTGCGTGTGTGTGTGTGTGTGGCGTGTGTCTGGGGTTATGTATGTGTGTGTCTGTGTGTGTGTGTGTGTGTGTGTCTGTGTGTCTGGGGTTATGTATGTGTGTGTGTGTGTCTGTGTGTGTGTGTGTCTGTGTGTGTGTGTGTGTGTGTGTGTGTGTGTGTGTGTGCTCAGGCCCGAGCTGGATGCCTGTGATTCCCCTGAGAAATACCCCCAGCTTTTCCATGTAACGCTGGACATTGAGGTGGAGAGCACAGACAAACAGAAGGACCTCACCCCTCCCTGGGAGCACTTCCCCAGCAAAGACCTGAGCCCCGGCGTGCTCTTCTCCGGCCACCAGGAGCAACAGGACGCACTGGCCCAAGCAGGTGCAGTCTGGGGAGGGGGGCGGGGGGGTTGTACATCAGACCCCCGCAGAGTAACTTACATGTAAAGAAACAATGAAGCCAGCAACCTCAATGCCCCAAGTTACACACACACTCTGTATAAGTAGGTTACTTACACAGTAGGTTACTTACACAGACCTGTTTGAATCATACCGATAACAGCTGAGGTTCTGGTAAGTGCGTACATACTATAATGAAATATATCTTTTTAAGCAGAAGTATAATCTATCACAATCAGCTGTTATCTCCCATCCATTAACTGTTACTGTTTTAGCGTATAAACCTGGGCTTTTAACAAACCGTTTTCCGATTCTCTTGACATTGCTCCTTGTAAATTTACATTGGTGGTTTTAAGACGCATGCACATGAAGTTATGGGTTTTTGCTTTTCGTGTTTATGAAAACAGACATACGGCCACAGATATACCTCACAGAAAGTATTACCATAAAGGAAGGTAAATAGATGGTGTTTAAATCGGGCCTGAGGAGTCGACCTGCCAGAGCCAAGGGGCATCCTGGGAAAGCGCTGAGGACCATTATAGCAAAAGGCAATTGATGCCAGACTCATTCCTGATATAGATTTTCGGCACATTTTCAATGGACATTAAATGACGTAGATTTGGACATGATTTAGATGGTGGTTACATGCTGATCATTCTAAGTACTTAAAACTGTAAATGTAAGCAGACTTTTCCATTTAAAGTGATTCAGATGGAGTGTCTGTCCTATACTGCAGACTGCAGATTCTGGAGCAAGCCTGCTCGGGATTAATGGTCATTCTTAGGGTCACTTAGTTAATTATAACCCGCTTGATTTTGTCTGAACCAGAGTGGGGGGGTGGGGGGGAGGTGCATCTGGAAGTTGAGGTGTAAGGAAAGATGCCCCCTAGTGTAGCTGTGTGAAAACAGGCCGCACTCTCTGTCAGCTGCCTTGGGGCACTGGGTGCGACCCGCTGGATGGCTGGATTTTAATCTGCGTGAATTAGAGTTAACCAGCCAGTAGGGGGCATCCTAGTTTCCCTCAGGTGGCCGGGCAGGATGAGGGCCTCGGTGTATTTTTAGCCGTGGAGTCTTCAGCAAGGAGGTACATATTATGCTATTCTGCTAGGTAGCCTGGGGGAAGGGGATGTGGGGGGGGGGTAGCTTCTGGGCCCGCATACAAGCGGCGCCGGGCGAGGTGACACCCACCAAGCCCGCCCCAGTGGGCGGAGGTTTGGCAAGGCAGCAAAGCGTGAGGAGATTGGGAGGACAGATGTGGCAGAACAGGCTTCCATTTTCCATTATGGATTTCTGTAACCGCTCATAGAATCCAGGGCCTTGGTGGGACACCATTCAGTAAAATACAGAATACAGCAGCAGTCGGTTGCTGTGGTGGTCCAGTAGGTGGCGCTGTTCCCTCACACCTCCAGCGTTGGGGCTTTGAACCCCTCCACCTCTGTGTGTGCAGAGCTTGCATGTTTCCTGCCTGTTGCATTGGCAGTTAGGCTATCAGGCGACTCTAAATAGTCTATGGCGTATGATTGAGTGGGTGGGTCCTGTACAACGTGTACCCCGGCCTCGTACCTTATGCTGCCTGGGATAGGCTCCAGCCGGCCCCCCCCCCACCGTGACGCTGCTCGGGAAGGCTGGGTGACTGTGCTGCATGTGTTATTCCACACTGTGGTGGAAAGGCGTCGTTGTGCTCGCATGCTCACCGGCAACAACAAGGTTGTGCTGGCATTTTTGACAGTGACTTGTGGCGGCGTGTTTCAGCCGCTTCTCCAGAAGAAGGGTGGAGCCTTGAGAGAGGGTTCTCCGTGTTCCTCAGATCCTGGACGGATCGGCGGTGGCCTGGACGGCCGGACCGGCCCGGCCAACGGCGACAGTGAGCCGTCGGACGACGAGATGCTGTCGTTGTCCAGCCAGCAGAGCAGTGCCTCCAACGAGAAGGCGGCCAGTGCGCAGGCCACGCCCAGGAAAGCTGAAGCCCCGCCCCCGGCAGTCCCACCCCCCTCAGAGGACGTGGATCTGCTGGGTTTAGATGGAGATGTGGAGGGCTCAGCCAGCGTGTCCCCGCGCGCCCCCACCAACGCTGATCTGCTGGGTGACCTGTTTGGGGCCCCCCAGCCCCACTCTGTCTCCAGCCCCGCCCACTCCACACCACGCCGATCGGCAGCAGCTCCCTCCTCCAGCCCCTCGCCCCGCCTCTCCGACAGTGAGCGCTCCCCCCTTCTTCCTCCAATCCTACCTGTGTGAGATCCGGCTTCTCAGAATAACATGCAAATAACTCTTCCCCATCTTCACTTGGACAGATTTCAACCCATTTGCAACCAATTCCAGCCCTATACAAACAGAGTTTACAGGCATGTTCCTGGGACCAGGTAAAGGGGGGGTAATGGGACCCATTCCTGAATGTGGTACAGTCACTTACTCTCACGGTGCAGAACGTGGGCATGGGTACCCAGCATGCATCTGTTCTAAGCATGCAAATTTTGATTATCTTTATTGGGGGATGGAGGGGCAGTCAACACCAGCCAGCTGACCATCCTTGCCCCCTTCCCCTGTAGGCTGTAACTCCCCCGTGCCCCCCAACACCCCCACTGTCAACATCCAACAGTCAAACCCAGTGGCGGAATGGGAATGGAACAGGCCAGCGACTCCAGGTAACACTACCTCAGTCCACCAGCAGGGGCGCCATAAAGGTATCAGTAATCACTGAGAATCCAGCCTTTGTACATGACTCAGGTCATGAGTGAGAACTGAAGGTTGTATCTTAATAAACTTACTTGAGTAAAATATGATGATATATTGCTCTTGAAGGGTACCTATGGTGTTTGTTGTAGTTGACCATGTCACTTGTGCGTGTAGGAGCCTTTGGGATGGGCAGCAAGTCAGCTGGCACCAGTCCTTCAGAGTCCGTCCACAACACGCCCACTCACCAGGCCAAGCCCAATACGCTTGACCCCTTTGGCGACCTCGGGGCGCTCGGGGCCAGTATAGGGGGTGAGCACCCATTTCTGAGGAGCGTCCCACACTGATCTGGAAGTGGGTCATCCTGAGCTTCATATCTGCTGTCCCAATGTCTCCACAGGCGGCTCGGGCTTCTCCAGTAAGCCCACCAGCCCCACGGGGTCCGGCGGGGCCTTCCCCGGCACGGGCTCCCCAGGACGGCCATCTCCCCAGCACGCGGCAGCCGGGGGCTGGCAGTCCAGCCCCGCGTTCCCCTCCAGGCAGCCGGGCGGAAGCTCACCGCGCTCGCCGTACCAGCAGCAGGCCAAACCGGCACCGACGAGCCACTCCTCCCTGCAGAACCGGCCCAATTACAACGTGAGCTTCTCCGGAATGGGCGGGGCCTCTCCGGGGAGGCAGCCGGCTGGTGTGGGTGAGTGCTG
The DNA here is from genome assembly GCA_026781145.1 of Hippopotamyrus pictus. Lineage (NCBI taxonomy): Eukaryota > Metazoa > Chordata > Actinopteri > Osteoglossiformes > Mormyridae > Hippopotamyrus > Hippopotamyrus pictus. The sequence continues at coordinate 17,122,420 of JAODLC010000036.1, read as the reverse complement.
CTCTGTGGAGAACCAGCCACGCCGAGCGGTTACGGGCATGGAGGAGCAGGAACGGGGAACGGGAGAAGGGGACGTGTCTGTTAAATCATCAGGCTGAGAAACGGAATTTACCAGATCGACTATGTACAGGTGTCACTATTTATTCTGTAGCGTGTCCTGAGTAAAGCACTGGCTAACAGGAGGAGGATTCCACAGGAAGTTCTGGAACATGCCTTGGTATATACTGTTAATTAATACATCTTCCCATTGCGCATTCCATAATACAAAGGATTTGGAATCCCTGTTAAATTTTTATTGCATTTACTCATCAGTCTCACACTGCATGTGTCAGGCTGAATAATTTAATTTAATTATGATTTTAAACTCATATTTATCTTGAGTCAAGGATTCAAGTGTTTTATTTGTCCCTGCGAGGTATGCAGTCAGGTTATAACCCACAGTGAAATGCAAGGTGGTGAACTTCTCTATAATAAGAAAAGTGAAAGTAATAAAGACAGTAATAAAGTAACAGTATAACAAATATACAACAAATAAGAAACAGAAAGGAACAGAACTGAAAAAGACCAGAGATGTGTAACATTTCAAATATCATGTCATGTTCTGGTTCTGTACTGAGTCTGGTTTTGGTTTTTATTTCGCTCAGGGAAGCCCAAGATGACGGATGCCAACTTTGACGATCTACTCACCGGTCAAGGTTTCACCGGCAGCCGAGAGAAGAGAGGCCCGAAAACGATAGCGGAGATGAGGAAGGAGGAGATGGCGAAGGAGATGGACCCCGAGAAGATAAAGGTGGGCGTCTGACCATTCCACCAGTCAGTATCATGAGTATAACAAATAATCATCATATTCATACGTTTGCTTCCCATGAATGTCCAAGAAGAGATCAAAATACAGAAAAAGTTCAGCCCTAGGAAATTTGAAGATTACAGGCCCCAGTATGTGGCAGTATTGTGGAAAAGTCCTAGACAGTCAATAGAAATGTTTAAAGCAGTTTATCTGGGTAGTAAGTATACAAAACACATTTTAACATTAGAACAAATTAAGAGTAATACAGTAAAATCTAGTAAACATGTCTAGTAAACAAAATTACTGATATCTAGATGGACGGCTAGATGAACACCACTTCTGGTCCAAACCTCTCCTCAGGGGCAACTCAGTCATTTCATGGATTTATTAAACTTCACCACCAACTCACTTAATTAATTAACTTAGTTAAATAAGTCAATGAGATACAGATTAGCTATATGAGATGAGCTAGCGGTCGAGTCGACAAATACATGGGTGTGTTGAATCGTTGCTGAAAATAATGGGGTGATTTTAGCTGAGGCTAATGGCTGAGCTGACACACTTTGACAGGTATAATATCATAGTTTCACACCAGCATGAAGGTTATGTGAACTTATGTGATCATTTTCTTTGGTTTCCTAAGACCTTAGCACAGCACAGTATACGCTCCCATGTGACTTATGGATCGTGGACCTGTTTCTCCTCCAGATCCTGGACTGGATTGAGGGCAAGGAGAGGAACATCCGCGCCCTGCTGTCCACCATGCACACGGTCCTGTGGGAGGGCGAGACCCGGTGGAGGTCCGTGGGGATGGCCGACCTGGTCACCCCTGAGCAGGTCAAGAAGGTCTACCGCAAGGCCGTTCTGGTGGTCCATCCAGACAAAGTGAGTCCTGATAAGATCCTTAACTGGGACCACACACACTATGTTGGTACAAAACTGCAGGTTCTGGTTTTAATGGTATTGTGGAAGAATTCACTCACCCATAGTCAATTTTCTGAGACAGTTCATTGAGAGGATTCAAAGATAAAGTATTCAAAATATCGGATGCTAAGAGGAGAGACGCAGAATCTTGCCAGAAACATCGAATGCCTCTGAGATTCCTGCACCTATTATCTTGATACATCATGTCCACTGCATGCTATTATACTCTGAACCAAGTAGATTAACACATACGGTGCAGTAAGCACTCAGAAAAGAGGAAGTCTGCATGATCACCTGATGTCCACTGCACGTTTGAGATAAGTGTTTACAATCTATAGATGCAAGTGACCTTGTTAGCTGGTCCAGACTGATACGGCACATCAAGGTTGTCAGAACTTTGACTCAAAGACTTGTCTCAGATGCACCTAAGGCCGGGTCCTCGTACCCAGGATGCTCTCCTTATTGAGACTCTGTTCTCAGATGGTGAGGCAGTAATTTCTCCTGCGGTTTCGTTCCTAGGCCACCGGACAACCTTATGAACAATATGCCAAGATGATCTTCATGGAGCTCAATGACGCCTGGTCAGAATTCGAAAGCCAAGGGCAAAAAGCTCTCTACTGACACAAGAAGCACTTCATGTGACCCCCTCCCCAGGACCTGTAAGACCCTCCCATATCTCTGCCGTGACCATTGTCCTTCTCTGATCCCCAGTGACGCAATCTTGCAGGTGTCTCCACGTCAAACGCGAGAGTGTGAAGTTCAAGCCGCCCAAGGGCAGAGATCCGTCCATACTGCATACAAAACAATCTGCTCCACGGAACCCAATTGTAGATGGGGGAGATGTTTACGACAGACCTGCAAGGGGACCATGCAACAGGGGTCTCCAGGTTCTCTTAACCATGCACTTTCGGCAAATGCAAGTGTGTCAAGGGATGAAAAGAACGTCATTAAACCAAAGGGCATTTACATAAATAGCTAAATACCAAACGTGTTAATATATACGATGCAAAGCTTCTGAGTTACTAGCTATTTATGTAAATGCAGCCACCAATGCCAGTCCTACATAAGATAGAGACTTTCCAGAGCGATGACCCAAGCTGGTTGTCTCTGGAAATCTTCTCAGCCTTGGGGACAGGACTGCCATGGTCCATGACGTAGTGACGTGAAGATATTTTTATTTTTATAAATTAGCAGTGCTTCCAGCTATAGGCACAATGTGGACCTTTATGGTGGGCGCCTGGTTGGTGTTTCTTAAAAGGAAAATGACGGACTTCTGGGTTGACAAATAGTGCACTCAACTCAGGCTGATTTACGGCTGTTGAGACATATCATAAGCATCCTATCTGACGTCATCAAATGACACTCATAATCCTTGTAGAGGATGTACTCCTATCATGTACTCTGGGATCCAGTGTGTCTCTCTGAAATTCCCTTTCTCGTTTGGGATGGCTCAATCACACTGGGTCACAGCCCCAAAGCCCCCAGGTAAGCCTCGCAATCTTGACCTAGCATATAAGAGGGTTTCCTATTGGTTGACTGTCAATAAGATGAATTCTTATTTGACGCACAAGCACAAATTTTACCCATGGACCTTTTATTTGACCACAGTGTCACATATAATACTCTGTAATGTAAATACTCTCTACCTAATATGGATTTTCATTGAGTAAACTTCTTACTTTATATTACTTGCAAGTGTGTTTACATTTAAAGGAGAGTTTGAAATGTTTCTTTTTCCAGACAGCATTTTACCGTTTGGATACTTTAGGATACCTTGGATGTTCCTGCTTCATCTTCAGAAATGTGTCATTATTCTTCTGGTGTGTCCTCTTTACAGGGTTGCCAACTTTGGTCAGCTGGCTGTCGTGAGATTTTAAATTGGAGACAAGCCTGCACATGCATTTACATGTAATATGTAATACTTTAAGTACTTTGTAAGTAACCTGTAGGGTTTGCAAACTGCCCCAAAGCTTTTCATGCAGCTAACTTTAAATTTATAATGGAATAATACAGATTTTCCATAAGATATCTTGTGTGAGCGTAAGAGTCTGATAAGCGTGAGCTGGCAACCTTGTCTTTAATTGGGGGTGGGGGGACAAATGGATGAATGATTTTTCACATTTCTGCTGTAATGTGAGACGTCATTCACTGCACATATTTTCAAATCCATCCATCCATCCATCCATCCATCCATCCATCCATCCATCCATCCATCCATCCATCCATATTTTAACCAATAATCCCAGTCAGGGTCATAGGAGTATTTTTTTTTAATTGTCATTGAAATAGGTTTCATCCTGTCACATTGAGGTGTAACACTTATTACACTGATTTTATTGATTTGATATACAGTGGTACCTCGGTTCTCGAACTCACTAGAACTCGAATTTCTTGAAAGTCGAACAAACCAGTTTGACCTGG
>JAODLC010000036.1:17095106-17106930 GCA_026781145.1 Hippopotamyrus pictus | reverse complement strand
CCCACCCCGAGCCACCTCCCAGGGGGCAGCCTGGGAGTCACAGACCCTGGTTTTGCAGAGTCAGGCAGCGTTCAGATGATTGGTGAGTATTCCTGGGGAGCGCCCAGAATAGCAGCGCCTTTGCCCGGTGACCACGCGTCCCGTCCGCCCGCCAGCGAGCCCCCGGTCGCTACAAAGGACGCCCATCGTCCCGTAACTCCATCGCCTCTCCGCCGGCTGCTCAGCTCCGTGGTAAGTACCACGCTCTGTACTGGCCTCTCGTGTCGGCCGCTCGCACGCTGCCCACTCGCTGTGACGCCTGACTGGCAGAGCTGCCGTCTCCCTGAGCTGAGGCATGTGGCTTTGTTTGTAAACAATGTGTTCCGTGCGGCACCTGTGAGGATCTCGCTCTCCGCTCGGGTAGCGTGACTCAAGGAGGTTTCGTTTTTAGGCATAGAAAACTTAACGTGGAAAGTTTAGTCTGAAAAGCCAGACAGGAAAGTCTCAAGAAGGTCCTGCGATGGTCAGAAAAACCGGGCTCTTATTTTGCTTGTTTTTCGGCAGATTATTCCGCAACTTCTTTTGAATTAAAGCGCATACAGCATGAGTCTCGTAAACCTTGTAATTAAGGGACATTTGTTAAAGCTCAGAAACTCAGACACACACTGTGGCGTCTTCCACACTTACAGTACTGCGATGTTCCTCCGATCGTCCCGTTATTGTTCTTTGCTGAAGCACTGCGGGGAAGAATGGAAAATTCCAGACCGCTGGGCCTCCACCATGCAGCCAGGATGGTGGGGATGAGGTCGGCCATCATTCCTCAGGAATCGCTTCCATGGATGAAGAATTGACAGGGCAGGAACTACCGTGGGATAATTTATAGTAGTAAATCTGTAAATGCCTATACACCAGCCATTGTTTAGCATTTATAGTTCCAGGTTCTAATTCTAGGTAAATTGGGCATTAGTCTCCTGGAATTTTTCTTGGAGTACTTTAACATTTTAGTCTTGGCCTAAAAGTGTCTTTTGATGAATCATGGAAGGTTTCCAATTGATAACTGACTGGAAGCTGGTAGTTTAGGGCTCTTTGATTAAGAGGTTTGTCTTGGCCCTACCCTACCTCTGTCCTCTGAATTCATTAGGTGGGAGTTCTCATGGGTTGAGATTGGTGGTGACCACCATCCATTGTTCTGTACACCTAAATATTATTGGTGTGTCTTTGGGCTTCCCTTGACTTTCCGTTGGCTGTGAGGTTCCCTCAGGAGGCTCCCTCAGGAGATGCCCACAGGAGAGGCCCTCAGGAGATGCCCTCAGGAGGCTCCCTCAGGAGATGCCCTCAGGAGGCTCCCTCAGGAGATGCCCTCAGGAGGCTCCCTCAGGAGAGGCCCTCAGGAGGCTCCCTCAGGAGAGGCCCTCAGGAGGCTCCCTCAGGAGAGGCCCTCAGGAGATGCCCTCAGGAGATGCCCACAGGAGATGCCCTCAGGAGGCTCCCTCAGGAGATGCCCTCAGGAGGCTCCCTCAGTAGGTGCTCTTGAAGCTGGGTGTGAAAGATGCAGTAAACAGCCATTACAATCTCTACCTACTACCTACTTTTAGGATTTTTCATCCCTGCCAGTTGGAATAGCCTGGTGTTTTTACGATCGGCAACAACATTGTTTTCATTCCCAGTACCCTGCACACAAACGTGTAACCAACCACTCCAACACTTCACAGAAGAATCACCATCTTGCTGGATTTCAGATCAGTGCTGCTCTTTGAATCTGCTCGAAATGCCATGTCGTTCCTCCCCGTGGGCAGCGGTTAGCCTGATTAGGCTTCACCCTGCTGCTAAACAGCCTCAAGTCGTGATACTTGTTTGTACTTCGGCTTGTTGTGGCTCCTTCTTGGAACATGGCCGGCTTTTCGACGCCGCCGCTTAACGAGGGCGGGCGAGGGGTCTCCCGCTCTGGCCCTGCACCCCTGCTCACTAAACCACTCAAAGGCAGCCTTTAAAGACCCCAGCACACAATGTTCTGCAGCTCCGCGCTAGAAAGCAAATTACCCCCCGTTTCTGGGGGCTGCGACTTTGGCATTAAGTGCTATAGGCCAGGAGGGAAGGCCTCGCCCATGCAGGGCCCTCACCCACATCACATTATCGCTAATGACTTTAGGACAATGAAAACAGTCGTTGATTACCCACTAATACCTGGAAAATGCATGCTGATTTTATTCTAATGGTCAATTATTTCTGAATCATATAATACGGGGCAGGCTTTTACCTGCTTATCCTGAGTGTATTCCTTCCATCACTGGTCCAATGGCAACAGTTTCCACAGCACAGGGGGGTGAGGTGAGGTGGGAGGGGCTTCCATAATGGCACTTAGTAACAAAGCCCTGTCTTCTGTTTAGTGCTATTACTATAACTCTTTTTACCTGCTTGGTGACAGCTTTTATCCAAAGCATTCATAGGACGTTCACCCGGCTGATTCTGTGTGTCTATTCAGTTCACCGCCAAAAAGACCAGGCTGTTGTTATTATTCAGAATTTGCTCTCCTTCACCGCTACTCCACCTGCAGTATAAGAGGAGTATGACTGAAATATAGTGTTTTTCCACGTATATTATATTGTGGTTTTCACATAACTTTCTACACTAAAGCGTCTCCCTTCAGTTTATGCAATATTCAGCGTTCACAGAGTCAGACACACTGGACTGTACAGCAGGGGTGGAGAACCTGTTCCATGGAGGGCCGGTTTGGGTGCAGATTTTTGGGATGGCCTCTCAATAAGCCAATCACAGCGGGTCCCCAGGACTGGAGAAGAGAACCGCTGTTTTATTACTGGCTGATTGAGAGGCCATGCCAAAAACTCACACCCAGACTGGCCCTCCATGGATCAGGTGCCCCACCCCTGTTGTAAATGGAGAGTGAATTAGAGCCGAAAGGAAAACAAAACTCCATAGTTTGATAGGAGGGGAAAAACCGTCTGGGGTTACAAGCTGCCCACACAGGCCAGAGAGTGGTGTGTTTGTATGACGCTCCTGCCTGTCACGCCCCTCCAGGCCAGCCCTCTCATCAGCCATCTGCAGACCCAATCCCATTCTGCACTCATCAGCAGTGTGTGTGGTCTGCTGCAGTAGAATAGTCAGATTTATTACTATCCTGTGGGGAAGTTCTCTTTTCGCCTATCCCATTGTGTTCCCCATAAAGGTCACAGCATAGGGTCGGCCAGTGTCTGTCACCCGTGGTGCAATCAGGGTTAAGGGCCTAAAACTGGCTCCGCTACCAGCCATGGGATTTGAACCAGCGACCTTCTGTTCGTGGGCTTCTGGGCATAAGGAGGAGGAGGGTGACACAGATGCTGATAGGTAATGAACAGTCACAGCACCTGCATACAGACCTTATTTATGGTAGGCTAGGCTGAAGTAAAGGGTCTTCATGGTGGATTTAAGTGCTGAGACCTGGGGGACGTCCCTCATATACGCTGGCAGGCTGTTCCAAAGCCACCCAACCCCAGTTTTTTATTTATGCAAGGAATTACAAGAAGGACTGCATTTGGTGATCTCAGTGTACGTCCTGGGATATACGATTTAATCATTCCAGTTTGATAGTATCAACAATGCAGCTTTGTGCACCTTGACTGAATGTTTAAAATAAAATTAGAAAGAGTTCTTTATATATTTTAATTTACTGCTTAATTTGTGTATAACACTTTTGTATATAAAGTGGCAAAAATTTGAGTCTGAGTTCTTTCATAAATCATGCATCTGGCAGTAAGTAAAACTGGACTGCAAACAATTATTCACCGGGGATGAAATTTTAATGACAAACTGTATATTATTGTTTGTTCCATTCCGCTCTTTGATCGGCTGGGATTTGGCACAAATCGCTCAGCACGTGTTCGACCACAACACGTGACTCCTGACCTCACTTAGCTGAACCAGCTAACTTTGGTAACTTTGCTAGCTTTTGATCTTTGAAAGGTCCAGAAAAGATGCTGTCCATCTGGTTTTTACTCCTTTTTAAATTTGTTTAGTAGACGGGTAATGCAGACTTGTCTCAGACTTGTCTCAGTCTTGTCTCAGACTTCTAGATTGATTTGTAAAACCAGGACTACACTTTCCCAAAATGTTTTTGTTTGTAAATGGCTTCACATACCTTTTGAAGTTGTTGATTTTGGGAACCTCAGTAGGTAATAAAAGTTTGCTGTTTAGATTTTTAAAATTCTGGGTCGATGCAGAACGTGTTGCAGCCGGTAATTTAATCACGGAGCTGCCAGAGGGAGAGGACCGTTTGGAGTGGACGCTGAAAGCGAGGATTTTAGCAGAGAATTATCCAGAAGCTCCGGCACCTTCTCTAACAGAAATGGCTCCTCCCACGGCTCCCACCTTGTGATACACAGGTTCCAGACTCCGCCCCCTTGTGACTTATGGAAGGTTACTAAAGGTCGGGCATGTATCGGAGCACAATGCTTAGAGTGAGGTGGGCAGGCTTTCCAACAAAAGCAATTTCATGCATCATCAACCCCCGGGGAGGGAAGCCACACGGATAGTAGCAGCTCACTGACGACAGCGGACGTCACAGAGCTGCGGCTCGGAAGCTCGATAGCGATGATGCGATTTACGTTAGTGTAGCAGATGTTTTTACCGAAAGAAATGCACGATTTTTGAGAATGCAGACAGTCCCCGGAGCAAGTGGGGCTTAAGGGCCTTGCACAAGAGCCCACTACTGCCATCACTCTGATCCTGGGATTTGATCTAATACCCTGCCCCCCCCCCCCACCGACACAGCATTCTAACCTGCTAAGCCACATACCGCCCCATAAACACAAGTGAGTTTGCACTCTATTTCAAACCGCAGACTTTTCATATGTGAGGTGAGTGTGGAACTACACTACACTATGGAAACCAGACACTAACATAAGAACATTAATAAAAGGCAACACCGGCACTAACACTAGACCAGTGTTAATTAGCTTCTGGGTGCTTGTCAGTGGTGTTGGCTGCTATGTGTTCTGTCACTGACGGAGCAACCAAGCCCTGGGTTTGTGTTTTACCCCCCAATATTGATTTAAATAAAAATGCCAGCGAACCTGATAACGGCCTTAATGATGCACATAAATAAAAAAACCCGCAGATTTCACATACAGGTAACAAACACCCTCTGACTTTATGATGCTACAGTATGAGACAGTCCGTCTAATAAACTCCAATCATATTGCTCTGTAACTGTAGCTGAAATGGTATGAAAAACAATACTTTAATAGTAATTGCTTCAGTAAATATCCCGGACAACAACAAACAATAACAAACGCAACATTTGTATTGAGTTTTTTTTTGCATTTTTCCTTTTTTCTTGATTAGATTGTGATTAATAAGACTCCACTGGTATGTCAGTAATCTAAAAGAATAAAATCTCCCTTGTCAGAAATTTGGCTGATTTTGTTTTGTTTCCATTCTGTTTCTGTTAAGATGAAGGAAAAATGCCCATTTAGTCATAAATTCTAGGACCGTCCTAGAAGGAAAAAAAGTGTTTTCTTGTCCGAGTTTCCTTATTCTTACAAAGAGAGGGGGAATATTTGAAGAGTCGTTCCTATCAAATCAGCGCCGTCCCTGTCAAAAGACAGAGGCCGGTGTCGTCAGATCACCGTGGCACCTGGACCACGGGCTGAGAATTCCCAAATCCCTACTTCTGCATGGTTCTAACAGATAGCTGGCATGTTGGTATTGCCTGTTGTTATGGCAACGCTGGGGGACTTGGGGCTTGGGAACTTTGGAGGGCGTCTAGGTGCAGTTTGTAAGTGGAGGACTATAGCCCATCCATGCTGGTGTTACGCTGATAACTGGGGAGAGGGACCTGAAGTCCTAGATACACCCAGATCTTGGTTTTGCATTCAGCACGGAATGCGTGGCTGTACATAGAAAAATAAACCTTTTATTCTTAGAAGAAGAGCAGCTTTACAGGTTCTAGGTAAGGGTGAGCTCAGGCAAAGTGCATTATAAAGCTTTCAGATTGTGGCCTTCACACACAATGTAATGAGAACAAGTATTCTATGCTCATATGGATCTGTTTATGCCCTTAAGATCAATTGGACGCCTTCCTTGGAATAATAAAGTACAGAACCCAGGGTGGAGGCACAGACCTTGGCTCAACCTAGGTTTTGAAGTCTCGCTAACTACAGTAGTTAGGGCTACCCAAATAGCAATACAATGCATTAGCTTCTATTTCACATGATTTTGTAGCCAATAAGAGACAAATCGACCGAAGTAAATTAGCTTATTGGTCGGTCATTTCTCTGGACGTTTAGGGTTATGTTACAAAAAAGTGGTTTTACGGGGGGGGGGGTATGTTCTCCATCTGCAGTTTGCATTCCATCTGGGATTTTACAAAAAGGGCCGAAAATACCCCGTGGTACGTAATTGGCATATAACTGCTCTTCATATGATATTGAGTTTAGGTTCCCTTTTTGTTAAAGCAATAAAAATAAGTCTTAAGAAAATTATGGAAATTAAATTTTGACATTATGCCGAGGATTTTCATTAGTTTTTTATCATTATTTCGGCAGATTATTTCCTGCTTTTAAGGCTCTAAGACCTGAATCGTGGTGTAGATTCTGGTGAGTTGTTCTTTTTTAAATGCCTTTGTGAGACCCGCGCCAGGTGGGACAGACAGAAGCGAGTGACACAGGGAACGGGAGCGATGACGGACTTAACAGAAGCAGCGGCAGGGACCGAGAATGAGAGGAAATGGTCACGTCATGAACCTGGCGGAGGAAACCAAACGGGCAGCGTGTGACAGGAAAGGCTGCGGCCTGAGTATCAGGCAGGACAGGCAGCCGGCGGGCTTACCGTGTACCAAAGCGGGGGATCTCAACTTGAAGGGGGTGTGCAATTATCACCTGTGTTTGCCTCCCCCACCATACAGTATGTATTCTTTAAAGGAGTGTAAACTTCTCTTAACTTCTTCCCACTGTAATTTTACTGCAAAGCTCTTCTCATGGATCAACACAATGTCTTTGAAATCCATCCATCCATCCATCTCCCAAACCCTTGTCCAGTACAAGATCATGGTGATCTTCCCAACCACACCACATGGGGATGCCATATAATCAGGGGGTGCAAAAGATCCAGTGAAAAAAAAATCAGACGAAATACTTCTGATTGAATTCTGTCACATTAATTATTTACCTTAGTTTTAAGCCTAATTTACCTGAAAAATTTTGTTTTCTGCTACTCTGGGGTGGGAGGGGCATCAGAAGACCCAGAGCTGGCCCTGAGTGGAAGGCATGGACTCGAGGAGAATGATTCCCCTGGATTTATCTGCTCCAGTCGAATCACGTACGTATTTCTCTGAGGGAAGACATGTTCCGGCCTGAGGGGTGATTTCTGTCGGCCAAAGCATCCCACTTGTGAGATTTGATAAACGGTAACTGTCTACAATAAGTTCCTCGCCGCACTGGGAACAGGTGCCTTTTCATTTGCTTGCTTCCAAGAGATATGAACCCACGATTTCAATCACGTCGGCACTGGTAAGATATTTTGCATTTGTTGTGTTGACGATGCCTTTCGCCGCTATCAATATGGTACTGATGTGGTTTTAGAGCCCTGGTTTAATATTTTATCCCAGTACCATCTCCAGGGGCCATGACTAGATCTGTTTGTTGATGACATCACCCTTCCTTGCCCAGCATATCATTGGTGGAAATGTGATGTCACCCTTATTTTGATTAGTTTGGTAAAATGATGCTGGTGTAACATGCCCGCCATGGTTCTTTGATGCGACACAATCCTCCCCTTTGTGGTTCTACAGTGGCTAAGCTTTCCACGGTCTTTTAATCAAACCACTGGCATAGACATAATAACATAGTTCTGCCCACCTTCTTCCAGTTGCTACTATTGGTAAAGAAACCGCTGTCTTTTGCCGGGAAATAAATATTATTTGCTTAAGGGAATATATGTCTACAGCAGTGCTGTCAGGGCAATGACAGCCAGCCAGACCTTGCCGTCAACAGGCGAAATTCAAGATAGTGAGTATGCGGATTTTGTGGACTCGTCAGTCCTTGCTAGTACCTGTTCAGAGGTGTGACTCTCTTCGGCTTTAGCCGCGTCGCCTGGCTGTTTCTGCGCTCATACGAGCCGCCTTTCCCCACCCCTGCTTGTTGACGGGATTCCTCAGCGAATCCTCAGTTACTGTCAGCAGTCCTGTACTGAAGTACAGATCCTTCTTAAGAAAGTAAAATATTAGTTTCTGAACTGCTGGAATTACATATAGCGACACTCCGCATTATAGCAATTTATTAAATCTGCTGGCTGCTTACAGCACGCACTTTTACGTTTTACGTTTGCTTACTTAGTGGACGCCTTTATCCAAAGCGGCTTATAATTGACAGACCTGGGTCAGTCAGTCCCTGGAGCAATTAGGGTTGAGTTTTACAACACACAGTCCATATTAGCTGGAGCAGGATATGTTCAAAGCGGTTCATATTTGTTTCACCCAGAGCCGGGGAATCATTAAATGACATCATTGCAATGATGCAACTGGACACATCTCACCGATCGGTGCCCGTTAGGACAGATGGCACATTCACTCACTATTTACGTACCTCTGCATCAGTTTTAAATGCGCTAAAACCAAGTAACAGCATGAAAAACTGTTTATGAGTCATGATGATCGAACGTGTTTCCTAATTAGGCCTACGTTTAGAAAAGGAATAACAAAAAAAAAAAAAAAAAAACGAAAGCTCAGTCTGTTTTGGATATTCTGCGTATGCATTTAGTGGCACGCTTCAGGGGATGGATATAGCGCCAACTCGGTTATTACATTGTCTTTACGGGCGCTGTTAACGGGAGGTTGGCGGTGATGTTAATATACAGTAGTGAAGCCGTCCTTGTTCATCACCACGTCACCATGTCTTGTCGGGCTTGTGTTGCTGACGGTAGGGCTTCACTTTCTCCCTGTCTCGCGCTGCTTCCCCCAGACCATCTCCCACCCTTCAGTTTTCCCCGGACCGGCACCCTAACCCTTCTTTCTGTTGGCCGACTCCCCAACCAATCTGCTTTCCCGGGACCGGCACCTTAAACGCCCTGCTTTCTACAGCTCGCCCCAGACCCGCTCCTTGAAGACATAGGTTTCTCCAGACCCGCTTCTTGATTGTCCGGATTTCACCAGACCACGGCCAGGGAGAGACTGCAGCTGAGAAGCAAACCTCTCTGCCTACAGGTATATTTATCACATTTTAATGTACGTTTCCCGTGTGTTATTTACTTAACTTCAGAATGACCAGGGCTTTCGGTGCCGCATGAGTTTTGCTGACAGTGCGAATGACAGCAGCTCACCCGTAACGCCTGTTGTACCTTTGATGAGTTTCCTTAAAAACATATCCACGTATGCGAGTCTATAATCGGAACTGAAGTGGATGTGAGACGACGGGACCATTCTGCAGACCCCCCGTATCCCTGCGGTATACGAGATTCCCCGGATTCTTGCGGTCTGCAGTTTATGAGTCAGTCGGTTCCTTCTTAATAGTTTGTAAGAGTCGCCGTTTAACCGTACCACTATTTCCACTCACTACAGTTGGAGCAAACTGGCTCATCGCTTAAGCACATTGCAAAATGTAGCATCTGCTTTCTTACTGGCAACAACTGTAACCAATGTCTCAACATTTCTGCCCGTACCTCACCTTTTCCATGGCTATATAATCAGAGGATTATGGGGACTGTGCAGTATAATGTTCTTTTCATGCTTGCCATTTTTTTCTATTGTTCCTGCGGCGTACTGATCTGTGTGGGTATATTTAATTGCTTTGAGAAAACACGTGAAGTGCAAAGCATTCGTACAGTGTCGCTATGTCAGAATATCTGTGAGCTTGAACTTGGGTGAAGTTTCGCTTTAAGTCTATAGCAGCGTCGCTCTTCTGGATCGGAAAACTGCGGACCTACGATCAGACGCGCATCTGTCAACATCAGTGCGCCTAAGTTATCATTTTATGTAGGCTGAGATCAGAGCTTTTGGGAGAAGCGTTGATTTGATAAATGACTTTAAAGTATGTCAGATTTTACGCCTGATGCTTGCTTGAACTACATGGTTCGCTTCCAAGTTTCTGAGTGCTTCGGTAAGCAGCCCAGCACATGAATTACTGTCGGTTCACTGCCGCGTGTTTGATTCACGTCTATACGCTGTCGATGTTAATTCATTTTTTAGGCAGCTGTGAGACGCTTTGTTTTTGTCACTGCGGAGTACGAAGTGACCTGTTTTGACAAGTGATGCTCCATGGATATGAAGCGTGTTTCCTGGAAAACACCGCACGGCTTTGAACAGCCACTTGCCTGGCACTAATTCCTTATCTTTATATGTATCACTTAGTCAAATGAATATACAGCATGCATTTGAGTTGTATTCGCCGTGCTTTTGGCTCCAGGTCGAGATTTTGCAGGGCTCTCTATAGTGTTATGATGCATGCGGAGATTAATATTCTTTAAGCGATCACCGAAAGGGCTGTAAAAGAACATTGGATTGGTTGAAAATTAATACACCCGATTGGTAAATTGCACTATATTCGCCATTCATTAGAGGTATACTATTTAGATCTCAGTGAAATATGAGTTTCTCTGTGTTTTATTGCATTTTGTTCGTTTTGTTTGTACGTGTTTCTGTCAGTAAACTCAAGCTCTGAGACATCGGCATGTTAAGTCTAGATCTAAAATAAGGAAATATATGCCGTACATTTTTGAAACTGAATTTTCTGAATTCTAACTGGATAACATATTGAAGCGTTAAGGTGCTAGATGTGACAACAGCAGGTGTTAATTATGTTGAAGTCAGCGTTAAGGTGAAATATTCTGTATGCTCAGTTTTCAGATGGTGCGCAAATTGTTTTCCATTGCGCCAAATCACCAATATTTCTGAGAATAGCAACGTGAGTGCCGAGGTTGAAGCGCAGGTGATTCTTCATCGGAGCACAATCAAGCGGGAAGTTTATTAGCCATAAATTTAAATGGAGGATAATGGGTTTAACGCACCATTGATTTTTCTTCAACTGAAAACGCCCAGTTTGGTCATATTTTTGGTTATATATACGTGAATTGCCAGGGATCTGCATAACACTGCAGGGCCAGCAAGCGAAGAACATTGTTTAGATTTCTTTTTTTTTTTTTTAAAAAAGTGCCCGAGTTATTTACCACAGTCTACCTGGAACAATAATGAAACCAGCGGGGAGGAAAACGGATCTTCCTTTTATTGAAAACCTATAGACTGTGATGCTCAGCCTCTGGGAAACAACATCAATTTAATGTTTATTTATTTACATTTATTTACAATCTATGTATGGACCGCCGCGTTTAATAAATCAAGCAGTTAGGGTGTTTTTATTTTTCGTTTTTGTGATACGTTTCCAGTCTCGGTCGGTGTAGCTTGTGTCGTATACAGGTGATGTGGGCCACTTTCTCACGTGCTTGACCTGTTTCTGCAAACCTGTCTTAAGTGCCCTCTGAATATCGTTTTTAGTAACACAGTTCTCTTTTAGGCAATTTAACTGCAGTTAGAGATGAATTCAGCTCGCAAATGAGATCATGTAAGTATAACAATTAAACTCTTAATGCACTATTGACAATTAATATTTGTGCGCCTTTTATTTTTATTGCAGAAAAATGTAAATATTCCTGTTTATTTCTGTGTACTTCTCATGTTTGAATTGTACCCCAGTCTGTATATGTGGAGTATGCATGTTTTCCCCGTGTTACCTGGATTTCCTCAGAATAATGTGGTTTCTTCCTGTACTGGTTCATGATGTAGGCCTACTTGTGTGTGTGTGTGTGTGTGTGTGTGTGTGTGTGTGTGTGTGTGTGTGTGTGTGTGTGTGTGTGTGTGTGTGTG
>JAODLC010000036.1:17044619-17072970 GCA_026781145.1 Hippopotamyrus pictus | reverse complement strand
ATGCTCAACTGGTTGGTTGAAACAAAATCCTGGTTTGGATTTTTACTTTCTGGACCTGAAATGTCCGCCTCTGCCAATGAAATATTCTGATTTTATTACCAAGACAGGGTTAGGATTAGGACATAGATAAGAGTACGCTGTTAAAACAAGACCATTTCTGTCAGGTTCGGAAGATGGCTTCCCTTGTCTCAAATACATAACCCTGGATATAAAAAAACACGAGTCCTGTGATTGTCCTGATTCTCTGGGAAATAATAAGATATATCAGTAATTTTCTGAAGATTAATCCAAATCCTGCCTTGAACCAGACAAATGTCCTGGTGTGGCATGATGGACGGACCTACGACAGCTAATTTATTGGAACAGAACACAAAAGGGACCAGAAGGAGTCAAAACAAAGGCAGGTTGGTTACACAGGGAATAAACAAGCGCCGGATCTACACGCAAGGATAAGCAGAGGGAACACAGTCAAAACATGGACAATACTGGCAGAACTACTGGCAGGTAACACAAGCAAACCCCACAATGACCAGCTGAGGCACACGGGCAAGGGAAGGCACATATATACACATGTAACTGGGACTAGACAAGAAACAAGTGTGGGCCATTGATAAACACTAGGGCTCGGACTAAGAAGGCTCAGGTGTGGGTAATGAACAATCAGAGAGACTCAAACACTAGGAAAGTGGTGACACCTGCTGGTCAAGCAGGGTAAAGACAGACAGGACAGAGCAGGGACTGATCCAGTAAACAAATATAGCAAAACCTGCACACTACGCTCCTTCTCAGATTTCTACACTTCTTATTGCTGTAGGTTATAGCTGCTTATGTGATCTGATAATCACCTCTGTTTTCCATTATGCAACAATAGGAGTTTATAAATATCCTCTTGGGTAATATGTACCATTCGCCTTGTTTTTGTTGGCCAGCAGCTTTGCCCAGTCAGGCTAGGAGAGTGAATGTCAGTGCAAAGACTTCTGTCAAGATGACTTCTTGAAAGGCCGAGATCTCAACAGTGTAGTTCTTCGAGGACAGACTCTTGGCAGTGGAGATCAGAACAGATCGAGGCAGCTGAATTGTTACCGGGACAAAACGAGAGTGGCTGCCTCTCTGGTACAGCACGCAGGTCGTCCTTCATGCTTGCTAACGTTCTTCCTGGTTGTATTTCTTTCAGGATGAGGAGGGTTGTTTGGAAAGATGTTCCAAATCCCAGCAACTGTTCGTGGGCCCAAGGCGTGGATTTTAAGAAGGTCAGTGTCTCTGCCTTGGTGCCGGGTGGGCTTCAGGCATACGGATCAGTCTTGCCTTTGCTGACGACTAGTTAGGGAGCCAACACTGGAATCTGAATGAAATTGTCTTTGACGTGACATGTAAAGTATACTGTACAGGTCACTTCAGTAACATTTACCGAAACACCTAACTCCAGTAAGTTATCTTCTGCATTACAATGGAGTCACTGATATATGATGTGCTTGGGTCTTAGAACATAGTGCAGAACAGTATGATATTGGTGGGCGGCCTGGTGACTCACCCAGTGGCACTGTGACCTCACACCTGGGTTTTGGATTCCATCCTCTGTATGCGTGGAGTTTGCACGTTCTTCACATGTTGATGTGGGTTTCCTACAGGTTCTCCATTTTCCTCGTACAGTCCAGAGACCGTTGGGCCGTTCAGGTGTATTGGTATCTTTATATACGTAGCCTGCACTGTGTGAGATTAGCTGCTCTGTGACGGACTTGCATTCCATCCAGGGTATCTCCTGTTTTGTACCTTATCGCTTCTGGAATTGGATCCTGGTTCACCATGACCCTTCAGTGGAAAAGCAACCGTGAAGCAGTCATAGAATCAAGATGCAGTTGATAAATTTTAATGGATGGCTTTAACAAAAATCGGAACAGAAAATGGAGACGGTTCAAACATTCAAACCATTGTGAATTCAAGTAGGATTAAGGATTACCTTAAAGATTAAAGATCAAGTGAGAATCTTCAACACATTAATTCAGGTTTAGCAGGTCCAAGCATGAATTGTGAGCTGGTACATGCTGATAGCCCCTCTGTCTTCAGGCAGAGACCATCGAGAACCTGTTTCGACACCCAGAGCTGCTGATGTCCCACCCACTGCTCCTGGAGTCGGAGACCATCTCTGATGCTGTGATCGTGGAGGAGACCACACCCCCAGCTCGAGAGAAGATCAGTGAGTCTCCTGGACACTCAGCTGGTGGGGACAGTGGGGAAATTCAGGGACTTGAGGGTTCGGCCCAGTCTAGGATCACCTATGCTACCGTCCTGCCTCCGGGGGCACTCTGTCTTCTCTACAAGCAGCAGGAGAGTCTCAGTAGCATCTCTGATGAGGGCAACTTCTCAGCCAACATCTCCGACATCTCTGGGTCATTTCTGGGGGGGGCGTGGGAGCCCGAGCATCCGCGGGGCTCCGAGTTGCATCTGCGGTGCTCCAGCTTGTACAACTCAGCCGAGGAGTACTCTGAAACCTCGGAGCGGGAGGAGGAAGAGGCCCCAGGCAGGAGTGACACGGGGAGGAAGCTGTGCTATCTGAGGATGACCTCGCAGGAAGAAGGTGAAGAAGACAACGGCAAGGAGGAGGAGGAGTTGGGGGCTAGGCTCCTGCGAGACGATGTCCTGCCAGCCCCCCCTGAGCAGTGGCACAGGCTACCCCCGGAATCCAGCCCCCTGCTGGGTACTCAGGGGGGTGAATGGGCTGTGGGGTCGGCAGTGAGTAACGTCCCGCTATACATGCCCCAGTTTCGAACTCTACCGCTTAAACCATCAAGTGTTGCAATACACGAAACGTCCCTTCAGGGGTCGCCAACACTGTGACCGATCCAATACATGGAATCACTCTTGCTGCTCTTACACCCTCTTCTGACGCACCCCCACTCTCATTACACCCTGACCCATGTCCAGGTGCCTCTATCTCTCTCTGAAGGGCTGTGTACGACTTGTAGTTTTTAAAGAAACGCTCCCGGTTTGCGTCTGACGATGGCAAATCTGGCGTGCTTCAGGCTGGTCGGAATCTCACCGCGCAGGTGGCCATGCAGTGTCACACCGTTGGAGGTAAAGGGGCATTATCGCCGCAGCAGCACACGGGCACGAAACGTCACAAAACCGAACACTACGGCAGGCGACATTAGGCGTTGTCAGCGAACGTGGCGGTCATTGGGAAGGAGACTGCGACTGTAACAGGAACTCGCCTCTGTCAATCAAACCAACCATCACACGTCGAGTTCCACCTGAATGTATATTTTTGTCGTTTTACGTACTGTATCCTGTCTTTGAAATGACCGTGTAAAATATGATCTATTTTCAGTATTTCCCATTTTCTACTGCAAGCAGATAATGAATGCAAGAAAAACCTATAAGGTTTTAAATTACATGATTGTGCCATTCAACTGGTAAATACTTCGTAAGTGTCTACATAAGTAGTTCGCATATTTTTGTGGTCAAATAAAGTATTTATTGCCAATGGGACTATTTGATTTGGTGTTTCTTCCCTTATGAAAAACCAACGTGACACGTGACGTTTGCGTCAATGCTTCTTTTCAGTAAATCCTTGAGATGACTAAACTGACAAAAAAATAAACTTTGTGGTGGAAAGCTTTGAATACATATTATAAAGTGTATTTAGCCTTACAATGAGACCATATCATACAGCTACCGTGATTCAGCACTGAAAACAGACACTTATCCTTGAGATGAACCCACAGGAAAATAATGACTAACCTTTCTAAGGGAAACTGGCAACTAAACATCAGAAACTGAAAAAACGTGTCTCCTTTTCTTGTAACACAGCTCACTTGTTCAAAAAAGATAATGTAATAAATCACGAGAAAGCTTTGATGTGAAATCCACAACGGCATAAATATAACTTTTTGTAATCACCATAGCTAGAGTATGACAAACTTAAAATTAGCACACTCAAACCGACATGCACATCCTGCACAAATTAAGTTCCGTTTTAAGCGACACTTCAGCTAAATATAGCCTAATCGTTCATTTGATAACGTGTCGCTACATCTATGAAGAAAGAAATAAACATCTTAAATTAAAAAAAATGAAATATTTGAAGTGGTTTTTCTCCTCAGTACTTAATGGTCTTGGGCGATTCCCAGATGAGTTTGGTTATCAGTTGTGAATCCTTTGACTTAAGGAGCTGTTGACTCTGCAGGGGACACCGATAAGAAACTCACTTAATAGCGTGAAATACCAGCAAAACCCCTTCTCGTATAACCCGATAAAGCATAATCTTCGCTGTTCAACCTTCCTTCGGATTCTCGGGGTAGCAACACTGCCACCTATCGGACATTTATCATTTGGCGATCTGGCAATGGAGGTATGAATGCTTCTTTAACGTCATCTAGAGCAAATAGCAGGGCTGCACTGGCCATCTGGCATACCGGGCATGTTCCCGGAGTGCCGATGGGTGTGCGGGTCGGCAAAATTATTAACTACATGATCTTTGAAAACGGAAGTGCATCATCCCGCGCGCGTTTGGTTTAATCATGCATTTTCAGCCTCCTGCAAGGACTTGAGTGACAACCAACCTCTCCCAAAAATGATACTACTTGTACCAACCTGCCGTTTAGCACACATTTCTTGCTAGCTGGTGTGTAGGTTAGCATAGCAACCGAAATGTAACATAACAATATAGACAATCCTAATACAATCGAAATTTATGGCAAAAAAGTAAAAAAACATTTTGTTTTAGTAGTCTAAAAAACTAAATCTATACACAGCTTACACAAACAAACCATCTAGTTTAAGAATCGTCAGCTCCGTGACAAACATATTTGTTGACAACCAGCCCTTTCCTATACCGTAATCTTAATCTGCTAAAAAGTATACAATATATTTATCCGAATGGTCATATTTTACAGGAGACATAATTAGAATAAAAATGGATTCATTCAGATTTCAAAACTGGATTCTGTAAAATCACACCATTTAAGTAATATATGACTTAAATCAGCGCGGCACGATGTGAACAGAACCTAATGATTCATATCGCCTCGCGGGCGGATGTGTGTCCTGCAGAGGGAGACCTACACCGTCTTAAGGATCTTGTGAAAGGTTCTCACAAAAGGACAGCAAATGACAACAAGTTATGCACAAGTTTTATATTACAATTTCACATTATTTATACGAATGTTTTTTTTTAATGTAATACAATCGAGTTTTTAGGAAAAGTACAATGAGTGCTGAAATATGTCACATCTGTGGGTTTCATCTTAGGGCTGAAAGATGCAGGGAAAAAATATAAAGCACAAACTCACGGGGGGGCGGTCGATAATAATAAAACTGGATCCCTACTTGCAGCACCAGAACCAAGCCACGATTATTAGCATTTTATGTTCCTACATGCGGGCTTGGTGAAGAATTTCTCTCTGACTTTTTGCCATTTTCGCATAAGCACTTCTGATTCACAGATCCGTAACTCATCTACCCTTTGGTGTTAGAATATTATAAAGTGAAGTAAAATGAAAACACGTAATTCAACTCAACTTATTTTTATACGGTGCCTTTTATAACACAGTCGTTTAAAGGCACTTAACAAGACAATAACACATAAACAGAGCCCTTCGTTTGTGGGTTCTAGGCTAGCCTCATCTGTTTTGTTTGTTTTCCGTTTTCCCCTTTATGTTACTAGTTATCATTGCTTCCCTGTTTTGAGTTAGCGTGCTTGTGCTCTGTTTTATTGTGTTCTGCTTGTACATGTTTAGTCCGTTTCCTAGTCTTGGTGTTTGTTAGGGTTCCCTTACAGTATCCAGTCCGGTGCTCATTGTAGTTCATTCCACCTGTTGCCTGTTGCCCTGCTTTGTTGCTTGATTGGTTGTTTTTGATTATTCACACCTGCCCTTTGTTAGTCCTCAGGATCAGTGTATTTAAGTGCCTGCCTTAGGTAATTTCCCCAGTCGGTCATTGTGTATATTGTTCTGCATTTGTTACTCTGCCTGTTTTCTGCTCTCTGTGTCACTCGCTTCCCTTTAGTCATTTATGGTTCTGTTAGTTATTTTCCCCTGTTTAGTTCTGACCCCTGGTGGTCCTTTTGTTTTGCATTTTACCCCAGTGTGTTTTTAGTTGACCCCCCTTTTGTCATCAGTTCTTTCTGCCTGTACCAGACCCCGAGTCCCTAACACATAATATAACTATGAATTTGCTCGTGTATTTCCACTGACTGTTTGTCTGTAGCATATTGTAAAATATAAACCTATTTCTGTATTGGGTGTAAAAATAATAGTTTTTTTAATAATCCCATTTTGGAGTCTGCGGAATGTCCCACATTTTTCGACAAGCGTCTGCTCAGAGCTCTGCTCTGACCAGATTATGTTGGTTATGTGCTGCTGTTGTGGCGGCGCCTGTTTGTGTTGTGGTCTTCATGTTTGTGTTGTGGTCTGCATTGATACAATCCTCTGTCTCTTTTTCATTCAGATGAACTTTATTGAGGAATATTAACAAGGAGAAGTTAAACACGAGTCCTTAATTTTCACTTTTGTGCCGAACGTTATGCAGTCGCCCCTCCAGATTCGTGAATCCAGTTCTGGTTATTCACGAATTGGCCGTGAACAATTAATTAGATAGGCGTATTTTTGGAGCTTGCTGAGAGATTGCCGACAACACCTAAACCAGACATAGATAAGCCATAATGAAAATGATTTCATTATCAGAAATCTTTATGCTACTAAGTCTTTGAAATTTCTGCATCTTGGCCACATGCCTTTTGACCTTTTCGCTCGGAAACCAGCCTCACTCACACATTAGCTATCTTTATGATTGTGGAATCTCGTGTTTCTCTCAGTAACTTTTAAACTTTTCAGTACCGTCAATTTAGCATTTTTAATAATGGCCCCACTTTTATTTGTGAATTTTCACATTTGCAGGGATGTTCCGTGCTCAACCCTCTGGAATGTGAAGCGGTGACTGTACACAAATAAAGCAGGTTTGTTGCTTCAATGTACTATATAATCTGCCGCCCTCAGTGGCCCCCTCCCAGCTCGGGGCCCCGGGCAGTGGCCTTCCCTGTCGCTGCACCTCCGCCCTTCAGGTCCTCGGACTGTCGCATGCACACCCACTCCAGATCTCCCTCTAACCCCCCCGCCCCTCTTTTAATAAAAGCGTGCACCTCAGGTTCACGTTCTGCCTCTTTATCTTAATCCTGCCGCGTAACAGTTTGAAAGGAAATGTTAGTCACGATGGCGCCAGGCAGACGGACTGCGTGTGCTGTTTCCAGCAGAGACGATGCGACAAGGTCAGATGTCAGACGCTGGAGCAGAATGAGGAGACCTTTCACAGCTATGACCCTAGAGGTACCTTTCAAGCACTGTTGATTTGTTTCTGCCGGAATCTTAACAGTGCGCTACAAAGCGGACCGTGATTATGTGAGAAATGGATTCATTTAGCGTCTGCAATCAGGCAGGAGCCTCCAGAGCCTGACAGCTGGGACTGAGAGCCTGAGAGGTAGCTCGTATCTCCAGACCAATAGCATCATTAGGATCACTGCCAAATAATATAAGCTATTGCTACAACCTGCACTATAAATATGTTTTAATAACTATTTAATCTTTTTTTATTATCCTTCTGCCTTGTTTGTTGCACAATCTAAAATAGTAGCAATTTTATTTCAGTGATGGTGTACCAGTGCATTTGTGAATGTGACTAAGAGAATCCTTGAATCTTGTACCTAATGTTGTTGTCAAATTTGACATGGATGTAGAGCATCTGGATCCAGACAGTCCCAGGTGCACAAACTGCTGTTTGTATCTCACACGGTACCTTGTTAATCCTCCCGGTTGTGCACCTTTTGTCTTGTGCCAGCAGAAATATCCACCGGTCTTTGGTCGTGTAACAATAAAAATTCTGATTTCCTGCCCCGATGGCTTCCTGACGCCGTCGAACACGGCAGGTAACCGGTAAGTGACAAGACTCGGGGCCACTGATTGGATGAGGAGTTCCAGAGGAAGGTGTGCGGGAGGGTGGGCAGGACCCTGAACTCCTAAACCCAAAACTGCAAACACTGTCACAAGACAGACAAGACGGGACTGCAAGTCAAAAGCGAGTCTGCAGACTGTATGACCAAGACCAGCGCACGTCGGACGAGAGACGAGAGGGAGAGTGACGTGCAAAAGAAGCAGCTCACTGCACACTGCATGTTGGGCTGGGAATTCCAGTTTTAATTAAGTCCCATGGGACTTGAGTGTGACAGCTTGTGTCTGGGAAGCTGGGGGGGGGCAGTTGGCTATTTCCTCATGAAGGATGACGGATGCTGCTGAAATTGCACGGCTATCTGTGGCTGATTTCACAGCACATTCAGCGTTCATGTGACTCCTGAATGAATGAAGCCAGGAACTCTACGGACCCGTCCCTACCCCCCCGGTACTGCCCCCAACACAAGGGGCTCTTTTATTGTAATAGTCACTGGTTCTGGGTTGGGCTACCAACAGTACTCAACTTTGACAAAAAAAACATTTCTTCTCTGACTTTCTGTCAACAATTTGCCAGTGCCAGGTGTCTATGGAAGTGTCCTAATGGCGTTTTATTGGCAGTGACTTATTTGATTTATTTCTTTTTGCTTCGGACTGTTGAAATGGTAAAAAATGTGGATGCAGTACCCAGTACCCCTGTTTTTTTTTTCAGTGAAAGTGCCGACTCAATCTGCCATGATGAAGCATCTGTCGGTGGACAGATCGCGAAAGCAGAAGGCGACTCAAACGTGGAGTGATAGATACACCATAACATTTCCTCTCACATACCCCTACATACAATAGCTGTCCTTCCAGCTACTTATGACTTTTAAAATTCAACTCCGGTCTTGTTAGCGTCAAGGAGCAAATATGAATTCAATGTTCTTCCAGTTGACTGCATCTCATCTGGGGAAATCCTGCCCCGCGTCTGATGGTCAGTCTTCTGCTTATATGGAGTCTGTAACATGTTTGTGGTGGTGATCCAGCTGATCCGATGTTCTGAGAAAAATCGCACATGGCATGAGGAACAAATCATTTGCCTCTTTAAATCTGATACAGGAACAACCTTATGATGGGAGAATATGTGGTCTTCGGTTTTTTATAGAAAGAGTGGAAAATTCAGAAACCTTATTACACATGAATATATTTTATTAAAAGATATGCAGGGCTAAATTATACATGTTCGACTGACAGTGGAGTATGAATAACCTTTTTGTGGCAGCAGAATGGTCTGGAAAAGATTTCTATAGATGAAAGTGTAATGAGGAAGAGTTCTGCAAGGTTGGTAGGGGAAAGTGTTTCATTAAATTTGCTTGACTTCCAAACACAACTCTATTACAGGGCCGCCTGGAGCCTACCATAGCACAGGACATGGGATGGATGGATGGATGGATGGACGGACGGACTTCATAATCTTTGC
Source organism: Hippopotamyrus pictus (assembly GCA_026781145.1). Lineage (NCBI taxonomy): Eukaryota > Metazoa > Chordata > Actinopteri > Osteoglossiformes > Mormyridae > Hippopotamyrus > Hippopotamyrus pictus. The sequence goes on along the minus strand of JAODLC010000036.1, from coordinate 17,063,577 downwards.
TATATAATTCCATTTTAAGCCAAGAAGTAAGTCTGAAGAAAAAGAACATCCATCCATCGATCATCCATCTCAGGAAACCAAGGGCTCAGAGTAGGGGTACCCTAAAAGGGGTAGTTGGATGGATGTTTGGTCTTTATAATCATCACTGTAGGACTCATAATTTGTACTACAAAAAACATAAAAACATCTGATAATTTAATCTGAGTCTAAAACAGCTATGACATAGAGATTGGATTGGGTCCCTCTTTTTTAGGGGTGTGGGAAAAGACACTTTTTTTTATATATATATATATTTTTTTTGATATTCATGCCACATGGCACTGTCATCAAAAGGAGGAATGAAAAATCCAGTAATTCAATAACATAGTTACATATTTACATATTACATAATACAGTTATACTAAACAAAGTAAAAGTAATATGATCTCTGCTGTTTGGGAGTCTGCACAACATCAATGCCACCAAAGGCATGTTTATAAGCATTATGGAGGCGACTGAGGAACAGTCATCCTTGCGGTGTGGGACAGGTAATCCTCTGTTATTCTTACAGTTTTGGAGAGTGGATATTGAGACCCCAAATGTCATTTGTGGTCTAACCCCACAACACATGTGGGCTTATATGGGACTCAAGTGGAGGACTGTGAGGAGGGAACGGAGTAAATATTTAATGGGAACTTTATGCATTATTCTCGAGCACCTATCAGACACTTAACAGGCACATCCTGTACTCTGATTCGCCGTGAGCTGTGACATCACACAGCAATAGCTAGGCCATTTTTGTTTTTTTTTTAAAGGGGAGTTTTAAAATAGGGTTCGTTTACAGCTTCACTCTCACTTCACTCTGAACACTGGGCTATTTGGGACTTGAACACGTGAAAAAAAAACTGGATCATCTGGTTTCATTAATTTTATGCATTTGCATGCATGATTCAAGGAAACTGCGTTAAATGATGATAAGTCAGTGCAACTCACAATAAACATTTTCGTCCTCAGCAGCAAAACCAAATAAGGGGTACATGCTGCACACTTTGACACGTTCACCTGGATCATGTTCGTTTGATTGCAGAATCGTGAATCCATAAAGTCATAAAATTGCTGGCAAAATTTCCCTGAAAATTCTGAAGTATTCTTTAAAGACGCAGAGGACTGATATTTGTCCCTTTCCTGAACTGAAATGCTGTCATATGCAGTATAGAGATGGAAAGTTCCAGAATATTGTTCCCCTGGCAATGCAAGAAAATCACACCCAACGTGCCTAAAATTTTCCCCTCCCATTCCTTCATCTAATCATCCCAGCTATTGTATTAAGCATAAGCCTGAATTAACCACTTATGAGAACAAGTGAAATAAATGATCAGGGAAATAATCATAACAGGTTCTTTCATCATTCTCTCACATTTGTTCTGTACAGAGCTTCACATTTCCAGTTCCTGTTTAATCCCTCTCAGAATTATCAACAGGTGTTTATGAATTCGAGCACATCAGGAAAGATGCCAGGAGTTCGGAGCCACTGTTAGAGGCGTGTGCCAATACGGGCCAGCCAAGGGAGGCTGGCAAACACGCTTCCGGCGATTTCTTTGCATGTTTGGCTGCCTTCTGGGAATCTTTTGCATATCATCTCGTCAAATGAGGACGTGAATAAAAGAAAGGGCAACATCAATCAGGTTGCCCAGAGAAAGACCCCAAATCTCATAGAAGGAGAACAATTACAGAAAATTGATCTGGATGTTGCCCGATGGTGAGTTCTTTGGCCCAGACCACCACTTGTGTCAATTCAAGACTGTCCGCTCAACCATAGAGGAGCCAAAAACAGAGGGCTATACTCTTAAAAAAGTAAGAAATATTGTTGCCAGGCAACAAATTAAATAAAAACAAACAAAGCATTTTAACAGGTGGAGCTGTCTTTTCCGCAACCTAAGCTGACAGATGGTATGGCATTCGTAAGCTCAACTCTGTATAGCTAAGCACTTAAGCTGCGCGTTGCGCCGATAGCAGGAATGCGGATGACGCCGTAGGGCCATCTTCCTTAGAATTCAGACGTTAACGGGCAAGAGAGCGGGAGTGCATACTCTGGAAAAAAATGCCGACAGCAAGCTTGCTATCTCGGTAATGATGGGATCATCCACAGCTCCTCCGAGAAGCTGACCTGTGTCTGTCTGTGCGTGTGAGGCTGTCCTCCTCTCTTTATCTGCCATAAGCTACCAGATGGTACCTCCTCCTAATTAAGATAGTCTGCTTCTTTTCAGCTTTGAACAGTCCCCCCCCCCCAGGGGGGTTTTCCCTGCCCTTTTAGTATCTAACCCACACAGTACTCCACCCAAGATACTCGGCGTCTGCGAGCAGGAGCAGGAATGAGCCCCTCCGTTGACTCGCCGTTCTGGCGTACGTCAAAAAAAAACATTCACGCATGACAACAGCAACCGGATTCATCCGACCCTGTCGATTTTCTCTCTTAAATTAATCCAGACACCAATGAGATTGCATGACTAGCCGTCGGAGAGATTGTTTTGTGTATTTGTTTGAACAGTAAGATTATCTGCGGGCTTTCAGGAAGGCAGGCACAACGTTTGGCATGTCAACAAGGTCCTGGAGCTCTGCTTGATTGGGATGGAGGGGGGGTGACTATCTCGCTCCTGGTTCCCAAACCCCCCCCCCATCAATCCGCATATATGTACCTATGGAAAGCTAGGTGTTTCTTCTAGCAAGCAGTAGCTTAAATATAAATATATTTGTAATATACTGTACAGTTGTAATGCATTGAGAAAATGGAGGAGACCGTGCTAAATATGTCTTGCATCATCAAGGAAAGTGTGAGAATTGCTCATGGAAGGAAAGGGCACCCCGGGGTGGATCCACTCACACTGTACTCATCTCCAGCCGTCACAGACCTGGTGAAGGTAATCTCTCAGACTGTGCCACAGCTTCCCGGAGCTCATTTTAATGCTCTCTACACCCCGGGGGCCCACAGATGACCCCTTCCTGGATTTTCGAATGGGATTGTGCGCCTGGCTCTGTCAGGCGGGAAGCTGGCAGCTGGGGATACCTGCCGTCTGGGTTTCAGCTCACAGTCTGGAGTAACGTCTGGGACGATCGACGCCTTGTATCCGCCGTCACTCTTTCTCCTTCTTACCCAGGTTGACGTTTTTTTGACGGCTTTGACAGGGTTCATTGTGAGACAGTCAGGGGTTTTAAAGCAGTCGCTCACTCATTCTCAACGAAAAATACAGACTGATACTGCACGTCTAGTGGGATTTCTCCCTCATTATCAGGCTCAGGAACATCTTTAACCCCTCAAAATGTTCCAGGGGGACCAAATAAATGGCTGACCTTGTGTTCAGACCACAAGATTCACTCTCAGCTGTCTATACACTACAGGGATAAAAGTATTGGGACACACCTCTTAATCTTTGAATTTAGGTGTTTCATTCAGACCCATTGCCACAGCTGTATAAAATCAACCATCCAGACATGCAGTCAGGTTTACACAGTTTTATGAAAGAATGGGTCATTCTGAAGAGGTCAGTGAATTCAAGCATGGTACCATCATAGAATGCCACCTTTGCAATAAGTCACCGTTTGTGAAATTTCTTCCCTACTAGATATTTCACAGTCAACTGTAAGTGGTATAATTGCAAAGCGGAAGCGTTTGGGAACAACAGAAACTCAGCCACAAAGTGGCAGACCATGTAATGTGACAGAGTGGGATCGTTGAGCACCGAGGCGCATAGTGTGTAAAAGTTGCCTACGTTCTGTTGACTCCATAACTGCAGAGTTCCAAACTTCCTCTGGCATTAACTCCAGCACAACCACTGTGCACTGGGAGCTTCATGGAATGGGCTTCTATGGCCGGGCAACTGTATGCAAGCCTCACATCATCAAGTGCAGTGCTAAGGATCGGATGGAGTGGTGTAAAGCACGCTGCCACTGGACTCTGGAGCAGTGGAAAAATTCTGTGGAGTGATAAATCATGCTTCTCTGTCTGGCAGTCTGATGGACAAGTCTGGGTTTGGTGGATGCCAAGAGAACGTTACCTATCTGATTGTATTGTGCCAACTGTAAAGTTTGGTGTTGAGGTTAATGGTACGGGGTTGTTTTTCAGGGGTTGGGCCTCTTAGTTCCAGTGAAGGAAATTCTTAATGCTTCAGCATACCAAGACATTTTGGACAATTTTATGCTTCCAACTTTGTGGGAACAGTTTGGGGAAGGTCCTTTACTATTCCAGCATGACAGTGCCCCAGTGCACAAAGCAAGGTTCATAAAGACATGGTTGGTGACGAAGAACTTGTCTGGCCTCAACCGCATCAAACACCTTTGGGATGAACGAGGACGGAGATTGCGAGCCAGGCCTTCACACCTAACATCAGAGCTTGACCTCACAAATGCTGTTCTGCATGAATGGGCAAAAATCCCCACAGACACACTCCAAAGTCTTGAGGAAAGCCTTTCCAGAAGAGTGGCAGCTGTTATAGCTGCAAAGGGGGGACCAACATTGACACCTATGGATTTAGAATTGGATGTCATGAAAGTTCTTGTACGTGTAATGGCCAGGTGTCCCAATTCACTTACATATAGTGAATGTGTGTGTGTGTGTGTGTGTGTGTGTATGTGTGTGACAAGGGAAAGCAAGATGTAGACCATGATTCTTCCACACATTCCAGGAGATGCCTTATTGGTCTGACTGGAGGTCCTCCATTTCACACACACACACACACACACACACACACACACACACACACACACACAGGGTGGATGTCACATTGTTCTTGTCTCCTCAGCAAGGTCTCACGCACCTAAGCTGCTCACTGTTAAATAAGCAATTTCTACAGCAAAACCTGTCCAAGGCTCCTCCCCAGAGTCCAACGTCAAGCCTAATTACCAGCCCTCTAACACATATTTCCCCCCTGGGACATTTTTGCATTTCAGCTTATTAACACCCAGATTGGATTTGTTGATTGGTGGATTTAATTTTTTCCCACCAACTTCTCAGGCAACCTTCTCAGCACTTAGTGAAGGCAGGAGAAGCAACAGCTCGTGAATTTGTAGGTTCACCATCCACCCAGTGCTGACTGACACAACAATCCCGTAAAATGCACCAAAGTTTGTACAAGCATTTACATGCCAATAAAACCCATTATAGAAATATTGCCTAAAATGCTTACTCATTCACTGAATATATTCCTTATTGCTGTGACATTCCTAAATAAACAATCGCCAATCAGCAGCGTAATCAGGAGCCTTCAAGACTATAACCTGAAACTGAAAGGCAACCAGCTGTAAAAGTGGTTAGATGCTGATAAGCTAAGAAGATTTTATAAATGGCTGCCTGAACCACAAACGTCTGTTAAAAGGACCTTGGGATAAGGTTTCAGGATAATGAAAAGATTTTAGCACAGCATTACCTAAAACTGTGACTTTGAGTTATGAGTGAACCTGAAAAATATCTACCTCTCTAACAGAGAACACTTTGGTTGTTTCGTATTCATTATTTTTCGTTCACAGAAAAATTCCCAAGTAAATTGTTAGGGGGGTAAAAAAAAACATTTGGAAACAAAAAAAAAATAATTCTGCTTGTCGCACAACAGAAAGCGGAAGTGCAAGAGAGCAAACATCCTCTAATGGCAGAAACTTCTTTGTTCTTTTTTCTGAAACACCTACAGATGGCTGCTTTGTCACAGTGCAGCCTGAATGCTTTGGAAGCTGGAATCTCATGCATAACAATCATCTGGAGGGAGCAGGGAATCCACACTGCAGAGACTGGGCAAAGTATGTTAGCCTTTGACCTGGAATGCCCAGCCAGGAGCGACCCAGACACTGACATGGGAGGTAATTGCACGAGGCCGCCAGTGTTAAATCGTGACTCGTGTAGTGAATCCGTGGAGGTGCATGGACATTACAGAGGTCCGCGGTGACCAGCGACCATGCCTGTCCTTGCCCACGTGATGTGTTTTCTGCCCCATTCCCAGTGGGGGGGTCATAAGGCAGAAGCCTGGCTGTACTATTGCATCATGATCCATTTTCCTGATTTCCTTATATTATATTATATTATATTATAGACATGCTCTCTGGACACAGTAACCATTTTCACCTATTTATGAATGCAGAACTAAATCCCGTTAAGTAGGGTACTTCAGAAATCAGACATCTTTATTGACCATGTATGTTAAATATACAAGGGATTTGTCTTCGGGAGGGGGGTGGGGGGGCCTGGGAGGTGTTTCAGGAATGACTACAAATGTTTTACCGATCGCCCTGTTGATCACAATCGACCAGCAGTCAAAAGACAGATAGATAGATAGATAGATAGATAGATAGATAGATAGATAGATAGATAGATAGATAGACAGACAGACAGACAGACAGACAGACAGACAGACAGACAGACATTATGTAGCTTGATTCCACTGCAAAGGGAATGAATGGAAATCAATACAAGAAACTTCTTTATATACGTCGTGACGTAGCGTACACGTGCGTTCCCAGCAGGAGACGGCGCTCACTGGCCGATCGGACTCCCGAACTCCGCCGAGTACCACGTTGATCCTCCCCCCACGTCGATCCCCCTCCCTGGGCGCCAGGGGCGAACTCCGCCGGAGTCACGGCCCGAGGACTGGGGCTCCCGTAGTATATCGCAGTCGTTTCCAGCCGGACTGCAAACTGCTTACGTTTCAAAACGAGTGGGATCGGTCAGGTGCTCTGCAAAGTCAAACAAATACAAAACCAAACCCATAAAGGAGCAGGTGTGTTGTGTTATGGGGTGGGGTGGGGGGGGATCTCTTTAGGAAGGTGACCCTGACCTTACTGCACCTGGCCACTGGCAACGTAAGTATTACGATCACGGAGATGAGACCTTCATGAATCCGCTCATGCGGTTATACTGACAAAGTGAAGGTTAATATATAGTGAAAACGTATCTTTGCCGGATTATGTCACGCTAGCTGGTGCAGCTGCACGGAGGCACAAACGGACTCCTATTTTTAACAGTCCCTGTACCTCTAGCAAAATGCTGATGATTTCTGGGGTGCAAAAGTGAACAGGATACTTATAATAGTGTCACAGTGACTCAATGGGGCGGCACTGCAGCGGTCCATACCGTCTCTGCGCGGTGGAGTTACACGGGTTCCCTGTGTTCATCTGCCCCAAAACCACGTTTGTGGCTCCAGTGCCTGTGTGCAAGTGTCTGATTGCCCTGACACGGACTGGCATACAGCCCAGGGTCTCCCCCTGCCTTGTGCTGCCTGCGATAGACGGCAGACTCGATCACTGTCACCCCATAGGCAGTATGGGAAAGAGATTTATAATACAGTATTTATGCCACTACTGTGCTACTTAATTAAAAACACTGTACCAAATCACGTTTAAAGCGCCTCCACGTTTATAAATACAGCAGCCGTCCTTGGGGGCTGTGATAAAAAGCTGAATAAGCAAGAACGAACCCTTGGTTGGTATTGGGGCGAAAATGGATTTGCTATCGTCCCTAAAGTACGGCGAGCTGGCGGACAAGCGACAGGGATCCCCGCTGTCAAATGATATTTCCGACTGGGGGTGGGGGTATAACTCGGGGGGCGGGATATGGGATGGATGAGAGCGGGGGTGGCACCGTTCGCTGGCGTTCCGGGCGATATGGGCTGGGATGCGTGATGCAGATGTAAGGGCTGCCGGGCTGGGGGGCAGGTATCAAACAGCGGCACCGCCGGACGGCGCACATCGGCGCTCCGGGTGACAATAGCCGCCTTTGAGCGCTACTCCTCCGCCACATTTCGCACGGTGCCCGATACAAGTGGATCCGTCTTCGGAGGTGAGACTGATAACGATCCAGGCTGTTTTTAAAGATTATGCGTGGCTTATATAAGGTTTCCCCTTTAGTGGGAATGTAGGCGCCTTTTGTTTCTATAAAGCTTTTTTAATGTGTATAAAAGGCTTTTGTTCTGTTTGCGTGCAAGAATAAAACTGAGTAGGCAATTTCCTGTTTTAAAACGTTCAATTTCTTTATAATTATATTGTAGTGTTGGCGTATATCGTTATTTTATATGAAGGAATAGAAGTAAACTGCACTTTACTGCCTTTCGCTAGGTACAGATGTTCAATAAATCGGGCTTCGATTTATGAACTTTACAATCAGAGCTCGTTATCGATAGTCCATAAACTTATTGGCATAGAATGACATTATTGTGTCGCCCGCCATAATTTACCTAAATGTCGAATCGCAAACAGCAGGCTACGGTGCTTGTCGTGCTTGATGAATTATTAGTTTGTTTTCATATTCAGCGTTGGAAGTGCCAGCAGCGTTTAATGTTTTAATTAAATGGCAACCGTGTCCAGATTTTTTTTATCGAAAAAAATGATACATATATTTTCAACATATAAATAATACGCACCTCTCTCGTATTTTCGTTTTGACGCTAAATCAGGTTATTTTAATCACGAGTAACTAATTGCACTGTAAGTTTGATTTTTTTTTCCATGCCAGGTCAGCTTGAGTTTTAACTGAGGGATTTGTTCCTGTTAACTTTTATAAATACCCGTGAACTGGAGGGGACAATTCGGTGACATCCCCGGCTGGCTTATTAAACGCCGTTACATTGTTGTATTGTTGTATTTTCATCTTGCATGGATTTGTACTATTTGTTTTTATTGCAATTTAAGCGTTATTTTCTTGGTAGTAAAGTATTGCAACGTAAACAAATGATAAGCTGTAGAGGTCAGGCGTTAGTGCAAATCAGCCTGGTCTTGTGATGCATTTGTGACAATACCGTGTTTTGTTTAAGCCGGCACTATGACTACGATAAAGCCGTTTCCACGACACTACTAGGTATTTAAAAGTTTAAATGCTATTTATAAGAAATAAAATACGGCTTCCCCATACGTAATAATGAAAACCTATGAAACTGAACTGCCCGTGATTGTAAGGGGATCAGGAATCCAGGCACGTTTGTGCACGTAGTTTGCTCATGGGTTTAAGTGTTAGTGAGTGCTATTGTTTGTGCATGGATTTACTACATAGCACTGAAGAGTGACATTGCATAGGCCTGACTGAGTTGAGGTGTAAATCATTTTCTTTTGTCTTTTGGCTTAGCAGTCATCATGCCTATATCTACTCTGAATCCTTAACCGGAGGCTTGGATCAAGAGACCAACCTCGAGGAAAATGACATCATCTGTTACTTGGTCTACTTGACATCTCTATCCCCTCTGATCCCTGAGTGTTTTTCTTCCCTTTCATCCAGGCTCCACTCAAGAGTTGGCACGCCATCACACCATTCAAGTGCGGGGAGCGGCTACTCAGGCCTGCGAGGAATTGGATTGGAGCGCTTTGCCATTCCGGAGCTCATCTGCACTCTGTACTGGTAAATATTTATAACCTAGTTTACCATCTGTGATTCATTCTGCCCAGATATGGGCAATCGCTTAATCATAATAACATATGTGAATGGAATTTTTACTGTATTTACAGGACAGCAAGGCTAACTGTTAATTCTTTAGGGTAAAGCAGTAATTTGTAGAGTTATGTGCATATTAATCACTCAAAACCACATTCTTATGCATGGAAAATAAATAGTTGCACTTGTAAATAATTGCTGCTTGAAATGGAATTTCTATGTTGATATACTGTAGATCTGGGGTGGGCTATCTTACCCAGAAAAGGCCGTTGGATATGCAGGTTTTTGCTGCAACTCCCTAATTGGATTACTAATTAGAGGACTGATTGGCTGAAGAGTCCTCAAACCTGGTTATGAACAGGTGACTTAAAGGTTATCTCCAAAAGCTGCGTACACAATGGCCCTTTGAGGATAAGGTTGGACACCCCTCCTGTAGATCGTAACATCATTTCAAAGCCTCTATGTTTTTGAAAAGGCACAGTTTCTCGGTCAGTAGCACTGTTGCCTCACACCTCCAGGGTTAAGGGTGCGAATCACACCTCCGCTCTCCGTGTGTAGAGTTTGCATGGTCTCCTGTGTCATGTAGGTTTCCCATAGTTCAGAGACGTGCAGTTGGGATAATGGCTCCCTCCAAATTGCGATGGACTGGCATCATGACCAAGATCCTCCTGTCCTGCTGCTCGCCAGGATAAGTGGCTGTGAGGGTCCACGGATGTGATATTAAAATATGCCAAAGGAGAATTTATTTTCTCATCATTTTATTGGAATTTCTTTTGCTGGCCACTTACAGTGGACCACTGGAGGCAAAGCAGCAGAAACACAGCCGGCTGTGGATAGGGGGCGCCAGAGGGGCGCAGGGCCAGGCGCGAGTGGTGGCTCATTGGTTAGACGAGAGAACCAGAAACACACATGGGTGTTTGTTTGTCATAGTCGATTGATATCGATACTTAGATGTTTTTCTGTGTTCTTTGAAATTTGTCTGCCTGGTTAGATCTTTAAAATTCTGTTCCATGGGTCTCTCAGGAGAAGCGTTGGGCCTGCACCTCACAGAAGTGCGGCTTGTCCCAGCAGAGGGGCTGTTTCTCATGTAACATCCCTGCCTGGTGTTTGTTATTCAGACGGCATGGTCCTACCAGAGCTGATGCGTGTAGTGTCTTATAGCCAAAGAGAATAATGTAGCTGTTCCTGGAAAAAAAGGAATTCAGGCCAAAATCCAGGCAGATATAAGTCAGAAATCTGGAAAGTGGAAACTGACAGCTGATGTTTTCCGATCGCTGCTTATTGTACCAGCACCTTGACGACCTCTCTCTCTTCCGGCCTCTCTCCATCCAGGCCTCTCTCCCTCCTGGCCTCTCTCCCTCCTGGCCTCTCTCTCTCCAGGCCTCTCTCCCTCCAGGCCTCTCTCCCTTCAGGCCTCTCTCACTCCAGGCCTCTCTCACTCCAGACCTCTCTCACTCCAGGCCTCTCTCCCTTCAGGCCTCTTTCCATCCAGGCCTCTCTCCCTTCAGGCCTCTCTCCCTCCGTGCCTGAGTAATTTTCAGTCTGTCCTGTCTCCTCCTGGTATGAAAAATTGTAAACATTGTGTCTTCAGAAAGCTGTAACTGTTGATCTCAGAAAAGGGATACACCCTTCTGTTTTCGTGATGAACGTGGAGCCTTTACAGCTGCGTGTGGGACACACCCTGGATGGGATGCCAGGTCTTTGTAGGGCATACAGAGGCAGGTGCACACACACAAACAAATGGGCAGTCATAAACTTGGCGAAACCAAGTGCGTTTCGGCTTGTGAGGAGAAAACTGAACTTTGAATTTATTCAAAGCAGCGAGAAAACTGAACTTTGAATTTATCCAAAGCAGCATTTCTTTCTTTTTTCTTTTTTCTTTTGGCAAGAAAGCAGGGTCGACCAATTCCTGGAGTATTTGGGGTTAAAGGCCTTGGACAGGGGCCCAATCAGGAAATCACTCTGCTGGTTCTAGGGCTTGAACTAGCAACCTTCTGATCCTGGGTGCTACATGCTATCTTGCTGCAAGCATGAGAAGGATGTGAAGAATTCCACACACCGAAACAAGTAATGGGTGTCAACAAGCCTAGACCCCAGAGATGTGAGGCCTGTGTGGGATCTGGTTCTTTGAAATTTGAGTTATATAGTAAATCGTATTCTATCACGGTGTGTGGCTCAGCAGGTTAGAGCTCTTGGGCGGTGATCAGAAGGTTGCAGGTTCGAATACCTGGGCTAATGTACTATTGTGCCCTTTAGCAAGGTCCTTAATCCCCAGCTCCAGGGGGGCTGCATGCTGGCTGACCCTGTGTTGTGACACCCCCCCCCTCCCCCAAAAGTTGCTTTCATTTCTACATCTGAAATGACAATTTTCCCCTGGGGAGGAATAAATTATCTATATTGTTTAAGAAGGAGTCATACTCTTTGCAGAGCAACCTCTGTTAAGTGACCCTAGATATGCTGGAATTGCATTTTCCCAAACTACACACATCGTTTTTATGGCGCCAAATAGTAGATTCGCAGTACTAGAAACCACAGAATTTCTCTGGGGATTTTAAAACATCACTACGAATGTTACGTAAGGAAGTGATGTTTTTCTGGTTGAGTGTGTGATCCTTCAAAGGAATCCCTGCTACTTGTGGGGGTTCAGTGTCATGCCTTGTTTAGCGAGGTCATCCTGATAGCTCTGGACTCCCCCCCCCTCCTTTCTGCCTAAATCCTCCAGAGCTCCTCCTATCCATAGCACGGAAAACGGCTTCTTGCATTTTTTTTAACCCTTTTTCTCTGTGCAGACTTTGGATGTGTCAGTCTTATAAGTGCCGTCTCCCTGTAACCTCGGACCGCTTTAGCTACGCGTGGGGCTCGGTCGATGCGGGTGACCAGGGGTCGGGTGCCGACCGGTAGCGGAGCTGAGAGAGACGGTAGCGGCATAGGAATTAAAAAAAATATTCAGCAGGTAAACATGCTCCCTCCTGCTTTGGGTCTCCCTTTCTTAGCATATTCATCACTGAAGCATTGTTTTTTTACAGTTATTAAAGTTGTTAAAAATGTAACCACTTATTCGGTGGGGGGAGTGGGGGGGGGTGTTGGATTTCAAGTTTAATAAACTCAGGATGACAGAGTAGCCATTTCATCAGCGCCAATCTGCATGTGACTCCTTCCACTGTCAGTTTGGGTGGAATTAAGTCTAATTACAGCTGTTGGGAGTAGAATGAGTGATTTGACACTCAGCTGGTGGAAAGAAGTAATTACATCTGGTGATTCATTTCTAGGTTCATCTATTGCAGGTACATGCATCTGAAAAACAACTTCAGTGTGCACTGCATAGTGATTACTATAGACCCCTATTCAGGAAACATTGTGAGCAATGTGCCGGGTTAATATTAGGTAAGGGCAGGAATGAGTTATGTGCTATCTTTCAATCTCGCAAGCACGGGACGCCTGAATACCATGCTGTACCCCGCTCATTTCATCAGTCTGCCCCTTTCACCGTCCCCGTCGAAGCCTGAAAGGAATGAAGAGGTCACATGCTGACACTTCAAACAAAATTGAATTCATCTCGAACACCACAGCAACAGGAATTAAGTGGTCAGGCCGCTCAGAATGAAACTGCATTAGTCACACATATCGGTGCACAATGTAGCATTTTGATTTTTTGATTTATTGCCTTTTATTTTATAGAATGAATCCCAGCTAGGATAAATCTGGCTAAGCAGATGTACTTTTTGTTTAATAATATTTATACTTTTTGTTATATCATGACCCTCACCAGGAAATGTCGGTAGAGGGATGGATGAATGGATGAGCTTCTTTATTTACGCCGTATTGATGAAATTATCACTTTGTTATTCTGTGAGTAACGGCTGGCATGAGTTGAAAAGAGAGCAAGTCGCTCTCGTTGCATTATAGACTGTCAACCAGAGAGAGATTCACTTACTGCTAGCAAGTCCCAAAAATAGGCTTGAATTCATTACACAGTTACTTGCTGGAAGCAGGACTGAGACTGAAATCTGCACTAATATGTGTAAATGTATAAAAATATATAATTAAAGAGCTATGTGTGCTCGGATGAGCCTGGTGTGTGGTTTAAAAGGTACAGTTCCTACACTCAGAAAAAAGGATAAAAATTTGTACCTTTGCTTGTCTTTGGGGCTGTACCCTTGTAATTGTACCTTTTAAGGTACAGAAATGAACTCTGAGGAACATCCCAAAGGTATAAACAGCATTAATATATCATCAATGGTACAAAAATGTTCCTCAGAGTCCATTTCTGTGCCTTAAAAGGTACAACTACCTACAGCTAAGGGTATAATTAGCAAACCTTTGAGAGTACATTCCCAGCGACAAGCAAAGGTACAGATTGGTACTTTTTTTTTATACCCTACCAACTACTTTTTAACCAGAATTCACGTTGCTGTGCCAAGCCTGAGATTTTGGTGTTTAGACTAAGAAGAACCCAGATGAATGATGTGGAAGCAGCCAAGTTGAAAGCCTGGGACTGAATCCGTCTTGTGAGTCTGTGGCAGGATTCGCTGACGTCCCCCATCCCACCAGGCAGGGAGGGGAGGGAGGGCCGTCTCTTCCACAGTCCAGAGTGAAGGGGCCAACATCAAGAGACATGGTTCATCATGACCGTTTACATTCCTGCTGCTAGGGCAGATTTCCAGGGCTCTTCTCAGTGTCAAGGTGGTGTCAACCCAGAGATGGATGTCGTGTCTTCGACGCTGTCGACCGTAGCGGAAATTGAGGTAGAGGTGCGTTGTGTTTAATGTGATGGTTACATTCCTTAAACGTGCCCTGTGGCCAGTGAGGAGAACATGGTTAGCTTGCAGATACAATCACTTCCCACGCAGTGAAGAGTCCAAGTCTGAAGCCATGTGACGCTATTCGTTATCCGTTGATGCTGTGCACTCTTGTGTGTTTTTGTGCTTTAATGACTATATTTCATAAAAATACTTTGATACATCTGTTTGGCTGCTACTGTAAGGAAACTTTAGTCTAGAAATGTCTTGTAAAAGAGAAACACACGCCGGATCGTGATCGGTGGGAGAGGGTGGTGATCTCGCCGTAGTGCGTGAGCTAATAATATTGCCAGTCTGCTCTACACAATGTTATTACTGCCACTCGCCAGGTGTCTGTAATACTCACATGTGCAGAGATCTGATGAAATACTCAGCCAGTGGCCTGTGCACTTACTAGGGATTATCCTGCTATAACGGACACCTGCTGTAAGTCTGTTCAGCTCTGACAGAATGAAATCTCTCAGATATTAGAACGTTAACTGCTGCATTAATTCTGTCGTATTCTTATAATAGTATAGCAATGTGTTGTACTGTTAGGGGTATATAATATACATTGTTACACCGATAAAATCTGAGAGTTTACCGTGATGTTTGCATGGGGTTGCTGTCTGTGGAGTCTGAAATTGATCATCATTGATCACACATCTTTAAAGAATCCTGAGTAGGCTATAGGATGGGTTTTTTGTTGTTTCTGGTCCTCAATCAAAAAGTCTCTTTTGGCCCCCCAGTGTAGTGACTGTTTGTGGCCAATAGGGGGCCCCATGCAAATGCATGGTTTGAATGGTGGTAAACATTGCCGCTGGGTGCTAGGAAGGGACAGAGTAAACATCAGGCATTCAGCCCAATGATCAGGACAGTGAGATGAGGCATGTCAGATCTGCATTCAGTGGATATTTATTGGTGTCAGGTTTGGAGAACATGTCACCGCTCGGTTTGTGGTGGAGTCTGACATGTCCAACTTGGCAACCCAGATGCTGCAGTGATTGAAAAGCCCATGGGTGTTTGTGTGGAGGTACAAAATAGGCAGCGAAAAACTTCAGCTCCACAGATTTTTAATATCATGAAACTTTTATTTTTTTAATTTACTGTGTAACATGTTTCAATTTGTGCTGTGTGCTTCTTCAGAGGGAAACTGCCAACTTCCCCTCTTCGTGTTTGAAGATAGGAGTGACAGCTCAGGAAAATAATAAAAAAAAATTTTGCAAACTACCCGGAGGGACAGATAAACCGCATGAAAACCAGCTGCGGGAGGAAAACGAAGGAGGCAGGGTGTGATGTCATGTTTATTCAGGAACAGGACGCTTTTTAGTGGGCTGCGCTGGAAAGAAACGCTACCCCCCCCCCCCCACCGTGCACATTGTGGCTGCTGATCAGCCAGATTCATGTAGGCTGAATAATCAGAAGTGGAGATTTCAGGTTCAGAGATTACAAATCCAGACCAAGATTTTGTTTCAACTATCCAGTTGATATAAGTCACAGTCACAGAGTACTCAGCTGGTCGGTTGAAACAAAATTTTGGTCTGGATTTGTACTCTCTGGACCTGAAATCTCCACCTCTGCCTATAATGCACTAAAAATACCTTCATAATGCATCATAATGGTCAGTATAAGCATTACGGATGCTTTGGACTGCATTATGAAGGTACTTATAGTGGGTTATAAGTGAGAGCTTCATGGAGCATAGTGCATAATATGGCTATAATGTGTGATGGCTTTTATAAACCGTTATAGCCATGTTTATGAATGCATTATAATGCATTATGAAAGTATCTATAATGCATTATACATGACTGCTTAAGTAAAGTGTTACCTTTAACGTTAATCCCACGTTGTATTTCTGGATATTTGTGTTTACGTTAATACTAGCAAAAATGTTTGCCAGGATAAATTGTTTCATTTCACTGTGAATGCATTACCAAGTTAAGTATGTCGCTTAAGCTAATTTAGCACTGAGCTGCACTAATTAGGGAATGATGAGAAGTGCACATTAGTTCAGTTGGGACTGTTATTGTAGAAGTGCACCAGGCATGCCTGTGTAATTGGTGAACAATCAGTGTAGCAGGATGTATGGAGTCCTGGTGACACAGAACACTGTACAAGAGCATTTATACATTTGCTCAATACATTGAGTCCATGTAGTCCTGCATTACACATAGCAGAAGATACATCAGCCTCACCCCTGCTCTTACTTTTCAATCATGAAGAACTGTAAACATGCAGAGGTGTTTTCTGAAAGGAACATACTGACCTTTTATAGTTTCAATGGGAATTAGTCATAAATGTTTAAATATAGATGGACAAGAGAATCGCACATATAGTTCAAAATATTTAAGTCGGTATTTTGAGAGGGAGTAAAGAGCTTTTACTCAGATTGTTAGGGATTAAGGTTAAGCTTATACATAAATTTATATGTGTTGCCTAGAAGGAACATTAGTTGTAGTAAACTTTGAGTTGTAGGGCAGAGTATGAATGACTGGTTCTTCAAAGACATCACCTCTGCGAGGTGATGCTCTGGGTGGGATATGCCAGTGATCTCGTTCTTTGAGGGTTGGAGCTTTAAAGCACGCAGATGTGCTCCAGGACAGAGTAGTATTACTGTAGATTGTCTTACACAGTGTTTTTTTCTGTTTGGCAAGGCCTTGTTTAATTAAAATTTAGGTTAAATGAAAGAAGCCGTTTACTCCCAGCTTCTACACAAGGGAGCTCATTGTTTGAGTTGGATGCAGAGAGCCAAGATAACATTCCTAGTAGGGAAGGTCAGCTGTGTGGGATTATGGTGTGTTTATGAGTATATTGCCATTGGCTGCTTGTCATACCTGATTGTTTGCATCAGAAGCGTCAGAAGCATTTTGAATGTGGGAGGGGGGGACACACTGGAAAACAGCGCTGGGTGAACTAATATTTTATGTAAAATGTGGGGGGGTCCAAACGAATAATTATGAAATGTGACGGGGACGCGTCCCCCGCAGATTTAATGGCGACGACGCCTGTGGTTTGCTTGGAGCATGTCGATCAGCGGTGTGATTCGTCCATACATCTCGGCATCCATCTTCCATAGCTTCTTATCCAGTAAGGGGTTGTGAGTTTGGAGACCATACCAGGAAGCTCATGGCATGACAAGTATTTCTATTCCAAAGCTTGGACCTATCAAACCTTTATTTATCTACCAAAATGTTTTCAATGGTGATACATAGGTAATGTATTGAATATTACAGTGTTTAATCAAAGGAAAGTGAGTCAATCAATAAACTCTGGTTGGAGAAACACGTCGGCAACTTAATTTTGTGGTCATTTTGCTGCAGTGGGCGGAGCCTCGCAAAATCCGTTGTTCTGATTGGACAGAAATTGTTGACTGGTAGATATGCATCCTGAGAGTTCACAGTGAATGAATGTTTTCCGAATGATATTTATACTTGCACTTCTGTCGAAAAATGTGCCAAAAAGAAAATTCTGGTAGGTTTGCAACACGTGTTACCGCTATTCTGGTGAATATTAATTAGTATTTCTTAATAAAGAGTGGGATGGTGGCCAAGGGGCAGTGATGTTACCACTCGCTTCAGGATTGGTTTGAATCCCGCCTCCGCTCTGTGTCTGTGCAGTTCGCTTGCTTTCCCTGAGTTTTGTAGGTTTTCTTCAGCCAAACCGGTTTCCCTATCCCAGTCCAAGGACATGCGGTGAGGCCTCTCTAAATTGCCCGTGGAGTATAATTACGTGGGTGTTCCCCAGCCCTGTGCCCTATTCTGGGATAATCTCCACGGAGAAGTGGTTCGAAGATGGATGGATGGATGCATAGATGGATTTAATGATGGCCAGGGTTTGTGCTTATAGAGCAAATCATGCGGCCTCTAGCCCAAAGCCGTAAAGGCACTGAATTGTATTAGTTTTAAGCTGGCAGATGTAGGTGAAATAAATACATTAAAAAACCAGCATTTGATTGATTGATTTGAAAGTGATTCTGAAAATGTTAGGTTAAGTGAGGCTGTAATTCATGTGTTTTGTTTGAAGACCACATTAAGAAAAGGCCCTCACTTCACTGTGGGGGACTTTTTACCTCAGAATGATGTAAATTTATCGGTAGATCTTTGGTAGAAAAACCCTCTGTGCCGCGAGAAAGTAGCCAGCTGAAGGTGTCCTTGAACTGAATCAGGGTACGAGCGAATCAGGCGCAGCGTAGCGGCTATTAGCACGCTGTCTGTCCCCTTCATTTCACAGGTCACAAAAACCCCTTTTTTAATAATGAATGTCCTTTGAGGAACTTGTTCTGATGTATTAACACTTTGAATTGTTCCTTGAGGCATCATAATGGCAGAGCGCTTGCCTGCGTTCTGTGGATGCAGATATTCGACATTTTTTTGCTTTTAGTGGGGGAGATCATGTGGAAATACGCTAAACTATAATGTGTGTCAGGTCCTGTATGGTATTGGTCAGCACCAGAAAAGTCCTAACCCTAAAGTCCTAAATGGGATGTGACCTTATGGACCACGGGGTAGAAGGGCAAGATTTTTAAAAATTTTATTCAAATCTTGTGTGTTGGGTGGACTTGAACTTTCATCTTTTATTCCTGTTGATGAAAACCTGCATCCCAGCAAGGTTACAAATGACGTTGGTCCTCTTTGATCGTCACCTTTTTGCATCCCCGAAGGCACAGTGGACTAGGTCAGAATGGAACCCATTGGAGATTAGCGGAACACACCGAATTCCACTCACCTGCTCCTGGAGGACCCTGCGCTGCACTCGGGAAGCTGCAGGAAGGTAGCTTGTGTTTGTGTGCTGTCTGCACTCG
>JAODLC010000036.1:17029580-17042048 GCA_026781145.1 Hippopotamyrus pictus | reverse complement strand
ACCTACGGTAACCGGTATACCCCATAGCAGAATGGCTGAGGATTCAGGACCTACGGTAACCGGTATACCCCATAGCAGAATGGCTGAGGATTCAGGACCTACGGTAACCGGTATACCCCATAGCAGAATGGCTGAGGATTCAGGACCTACGGTAACCGGTATACCCCATAGCAGAATGGCTAAGCTGAAAATGACTGCAGTCCCTAACACAAGATCGGTCTGTTGAAGGGTATGGGAGAGATACAAGATTTATAGAAGTTATACTAATACTAGCTCTTATCAGGGTTCCTGGAGTTGACAAATGTGTGTTTATTTATAGAAAATATGTCTCAGCCCAGTGGAAGAATGGAGGCACAGAAGAGCAGAAGAGCGCCTCATTTTTAGAGGGATCACAGAAGATGTTCCTTCTCAGAAGAAGCTGGTAGCTCAGTAACGGCTTTACCAGCCGGGTTACACCTTGTTTGTCTCACCAAAGAGGCAGCCTGGAGCTCTGTGTCACTCTGTGATGTGCCACAATGCCGGTTCTCACACTGAAGCACTTTTCCCACAGACTTACCATGGGTACTTTCCGGTTTCATGCTTAGACCTTTCAGAAAAGGGAAGTGGGTTTAAATGAGTTATCTCACCACTTTGTTTTGGAAATATTGAATTTTCGGTATATTATTCGCATATTAGCGCTTAATGCTAGGACAGTACTTGATATTTACTTGATACTGACAAAAATGCGTCCATCTCTCCAGACGTGTAATGTTGCAAGTTGGAGTTAAGGAACTGAATGTTCCAAGCTGACAAGAAGACCTTGCGGATATTTTATAACTATAAGAAAGGGAGATTATTGCCCTGTTATAGTCTGTTAAAGGGATTATTGAGTTTTTTCATCACGTGAAACGTTTTGCTGGATCCAAGGCCATCTAGAGAAACTAGTAATACTGAAACGTGTGGATTGCATAGCCTAGGGTTATTTTGTTCTTGTTGAAGCTCGAATGACTAAGCATAGTGACTGACTTACGTACCCCCCCCCCACCCCCGCGACACTATGCTGGATATGCGGTGGGAAGATGGATGGATGGAACAATGGCTACATGGGCAAAGCTGCGTTTTCATGTTCTTCCTGCTACAGCAGTTATTTCCAGCCCACCCCCCCCCCCCCCCCCCACCACAAGTAATTTGCATTTTTGTTGTTTCTCCACCTACACACCTGATTTTTAAACACACTTGTTAGCTAATTACCAAAGCCTTTGAGTAGCTGGGGCAGCCATGCAGGTAGTGCTATAAAATGAAGATGAGAACTGACTTGGGGGGGCTGGGGAGTGGGTTTAGAACCACTATGCTACTGGATGCTAAAGTTTAATCCTGTAACACGGTACAGTTAGAACGCGATATCTGCAGTGGATGACTTCTTTATAGCTACTTTTATTTGATATGTGATCCACCGTATGAAATGTATACGACTGCTGTATGACGTACCGTACAACCTTGCAGAGAGGAGTTCTTTCGCAATGTGACAGTGACGGAAAAGGACCTCATACGTCTGCCAGGTGCCTTAATCGAGGGGAAGCGATTTCGACACGCAGCCTCGAGGCTGGACGTCTGGCTCAGCGTCCGACGGGACGTTGGTTTCGTGATCTAATGGCCAAGCTGAGAGTTATGGCAGTTGGAATGATACTCAGCCTCCTTATGCGGGCCAGTGTAAAAGGGAAAAAAATCAATGCTTCATTTCTTTATTTTCTTGCAAGCATCAAACATTTATATTGCCTAGACCAGTGTTTTCCAGCCCAGTCCTCGGGGACCTACAGTCGGTCCATGTTTTTGCTCCCTCCCTGCTCCCTACCAGACATACAGTCCATGTTTTTGCTCCCTCCCAGCTCCCTACCAGACATACAGTCCATGTTTTTGCTCCCTCCCTGCTCCCTACCAGACAGACAGTCCATGTTTTTGCTCCCTCCCTGCTCCCTACCAGACAGACAGTCCATGTTTTTGCTCCCTCCCAGCTCCCTACCAGGCAGACAGTCCATGTTTTTGCTCCCTCCCAGCTCCCTACCAGGCAGACAGTCCACGTTTTTGCTCCCTCCCAGCTCCCTACGAGGCAGACAGTCCACGTTTTTCTGGTAGGGAGCTGGGAGGGAGCAAAAACGTGGATTGTCTGTGGACCTCCAAAGACCGGATTGAGAAACACTGACCTAGACTCCTCTCCAGGATGTATATGGCTGGTGCCTCTTTGGGCAGATCGATGCTGCCTGGACCTATCGATGCGTCGCATATGTACATTTCTTTCCGGAAAACGCTCACGTGTCCTTGAGGCTCACAGTCGGGTGAATTATGAATACAATTGATGTTTATGAGTCTGTTTAGAGGCAAAATAATTATCCTTTTGAAGGGGGGGGGGGGTCTTTTCATGTATTTTTTATTAGTACAAGCTTGTTTTTGCTTACAATGCAAATGTCGCATTTTCCTGACACGTTAAGAAACAGATGGTACTGCGGCACATCCGCAGAGTGACCCTGAGCACCTGTCCTTCGACACGCTTCATGTTCTCCGTCCGAAATGGGGAGCCCATGTGTATAATCAATAACTCTTTAATAAGCAGTGATTTAGAGCTAGCATTGAGGAACAGGCTAATGGCTAACAGAGAATCTGCTCTTCATGGAGACGCTAAATGAGAGGCATTCAGGAGGTCATTCCTTTCCAGACCGGCTTGCGTATCTGCAAGTACATGGGCAGAGGTGGATAGTTCAGGTCCAGAAAGTAAAAATCCAGACCAAGATTTTGTTTCAACCAACCAGTTGAACATATAGAGTCACAATTACAGAGTATTCAGTTGGTTCATGGGTGTCCCGCTCACATTTCAGAATTATTAGTTTGGACCCCTCCACATTCAAAATGCTTCTGATGCCCCTGGGTTGGTTGAGACAAAATCTTGGTTTGGATTGTTACTTTCTGGACCTGAACAATCCACCTCTGTATGTGAGGGGTGGTGTGTCGCCCAGCCGGTTAGTATGCCATGCTCATGAGCGAAAGGTCATCAGTTCAAAACCCGGGGTTGGCAGAGTAACCCCCGATCGCTCCAGGGACTGACTCGACCTTGGTTTCTCAATTGTACATTGATTTGGAAAAAAGTGTCTAAAAACGACTTGCATATCGCCTATTTCCCCCAGAACCGCTGGTACCCTGGTCCAATCAGTGACCTCTTTGATCCTGTTATTCACAGTTTGAGTCTGTTTAAAGAGAGTGTCTTATCCTTCAAATATGACATTTTACAGGACAAACCTTCCATCTGAGGACATTGCCTTGCAGGCAAAATCTGGAATATTGCTGGAGAATTAGTAAACTGTAAAGTGACACATTTTTATTTGTCTTAACCCGAGACGAAGAGCTGTCTTGTTTTTCTCCTTTGCTCGTTCACAACAGACAAATGAAGACAGACATCTATCAAGATTGCTTTCCAGTATTTTTATCTTTGTTACGTAACTCAGATTTTGGGTAATCCCATTTGGGAATGATGGCAGCGATGGTGATGATGATGATGATGATGATTTGCTTAGTACATATATATTAGACTTATTGAGGCTCTGTTATTCACAGATCTTCTTACTGTGCTTTGAAATAAGTGCCATTTTCTCTTTGGTCAGTCCAATCATTCTGTACAATTTAAAGGTGTAATCCAAGAAATCATTGAAAGACACTAATGGTAGCCAGCATTAGTGGTATGACAGAGCCAAGCGTCACCGTGATGCATCTTCCATATGCCTGCAATTTCATCCTTTGGAAGATGGAGAAAGGCAGCGTGATTAAGTGATTTGTTGTGGTAATTGGGCCATTCGGAGACAGAAAATGTTTGAAAGGAACCCAAGAAATATACCCAAAGTGCGTCTGAGTTCTATTGTCTAGTCGGTTTGTGGTTTTTTTAGGTAGTTATTTTTAGTTTAACTAGCAGCTGTTTTCCGATGCTTGCAGTAGCTTCTCAGGAGGTTCATGAATCAGCCCACCCAACCAGGGTACTGAGGTGTAGAGCACACCTTGGTTTGGAATCGATTGGTTTAAATTGCGGTTTTGAGTTTGGCTAGTCAATAACCACCAGATCATTTCTGAGAGAAAAAAAATCCTCAAAGGCCAGTGAAGACATACACTTCAAACTCTTGCACGGCCAAACCAAAATTTGCTGGGAAAGAAATGAAATTTGTGTTTTATTCCTGGTGGGATATCTCCAGGAATCTGGCCAGTATCTCACATTAAAGTATAACTTCACCTCTGTAATTAAAAGCAGTTTTCAAACCGTTTTCCTTCAACACTTGATGGAATTGGATGCGCTGAGATATCTGGATTCACTGGCTATGCTTCCTTCCAGGCTAAACATCACCGCAAACACATCTGTGAATTGAATATTTATCAGGCTGTTATTTACCACAAGCCGTATAGTAAACCCATGTATGGTCGTTTGTCAAGTGCAGTTGTCTTGACTATTAGCAGTCTGTGAAGTGTTGTCACAGCTAGAGGTTGGAACATTTTACCTTGTGGCTGTGATGTTTTGTTTAATGTGTTTTTTAACTTGGTTTATATGCTGGGGGTGGTGGCAGTGTTGTGGTCATCAAGGAGGTCTCTGAAAGGTTGTAGCTTTGGGTCGTTGCTTTTGGAGATGCCTGAAGCACCTAAAGCTTGCCTGGGAAGTTCTTTGGTGGCTTGCTGGGTACTTCTGTGGTTTCCTACCCCCAGGACTGGGGTTTTAAGGTTTGTTCCATTTCTCTGTGGGAAGTTACTTATTTTCTCTGTGTTTGTGCGGATTCCCCCTTGATACTCTCCTACAGTTCAGAGAGACGTAGTTTCACTAATTTACTCTCTGCGTTTCCATTACTGCATTCCGTGATTGACTGATGCCCCAGTGCTTTCTGGGATAGCTTCCAGGCTACCGGCGACCCTGTGTTGGGTAGGTGGTTGCTTTGATTCTACTTTTATAGATTAATGGACAGTACAAAGGGGGGAAGCGTTGGCTAAAATAAAGCAACTTAAATAAATTGAACGACTTTCAGTTTTCTTTTATTTTGCACTTTTTCTTCATGTATTGGGCAATTAAACTCCCTCGAGTGTGAAGAATCACAGACAGACACCATGTGAGGAACTTGACAATTGGTTGAGAGAAGGACCATGGAACTATGTGGAAATTATTGCTGTATTATTGCTGTAAGACACATACTGGGACTAACCTGGTTTCTGTCACGGTAATGCGAGATGAGAGACCAGCTCCAGATTTGGGCTTGGAGCAGTGCATGAGACCGCTGTTCTCACAGGTCATACCATCACTGTTTACTGCTGGCTGGGGCTGGAATGGACCTCTGATCCCCATCATATCATTTTTTTGAACAGAGATGTCTAACATGACGTAGGTAGATTACTGTAACGATTATCAAGCAGGGAGGCAGTAAAAAAAAAAATTGGAAAAATATGATATTTTCAGGAGCGTTAGCTGTCTGTGTGATGATGACAGACGCAGTGATTTTAAAAAGGACCATTTCCAGTATTCCAGTGACAGCAAAGGGGACATGAGTGTGACACTGATCAGAAGCAGAGGTGCTGTTTTTTTCCAGTGAATGTGCCTGAACACCAACACAGCGCTCATGGTTTTGGCGTTAGGACCCTGGGACAGAGGTAGCGCATGTGCCAGCGTTCAGAATAGGTTTCCAAACAGTCATTCCTCTCCCGGGTCATTCTGGAGGTCTAACAGGTGCTGGGCTTGCATACCTTTCCTCGAAACCAATTCCAGCGCGGCCATGCGCCACATAATTATATGTTTGTATGTTTATGTTCTCATGGCAGCTGAACCTCCCTCCCCCCACAGCGGTGTCGGCCGAGCCAGCAAGGAGCCAGGGGTGGCCGAACGGAAGATGCAGAAGAGCAGGAGCGTGCTGATGGTGACTCCCAGCTCCGTGAGTGCCGACTCCTTCCAGACGAGCCGCGATCGATGCGGCACCGGGTCGCCCAGTGTAGTGAGGCTCCGAGCCGATCGCTGCTGACAGTGGGGGCTGAAGAAATTCACAGTTACCCCATTTACCAGACAAAAGCTAAGTACGTCTTTGAGAAAGCAATGGACTAATCTGTGTCTAACTGGCACAGTGAGGTCACCGATGATTTGGACTGGGGTACCCGAGGGCCAGGGCGGGGGATGTGTAAGCAGTTTCTTCCCACAATGGCTCAGTTTTATAACTTAAAAATTTTATTAACTAGAATTTTTTTGTGCAAATCAACATGCGGTTCAGAAAGTCCCTGAAGCAATTAGGATTTTAGGACCTTGCTACAGGGGCCCAATCACACTGCTGACTGTGGGGTTTGAACTAGTGACCTTCCTTTCATCACTATTGTATCCTAACTCACTGAGCTACACGCTGTGGACCTGAGGTGGCCTTGCAGGTCACCTCTTTACCAAGGCTTGGGGCTTCTTCTCCACTCTCCCAGCTGCTTCCATCTCTCAGCTGGTCTCTGCTCTCCTCAGCTCTGATGTTCCATCCCATCCCCCTCCTTACTTTATCTCTCATGCATCTTTATGGATCTTCTGTCCTCCTGCTCTCAGGCCATTAGTGCCTCAGAAGTGCCTTCTCTTTTCTCCTGGTGCTTCCTGGCCACCGTATCTCACCCCAGGCCATGCAGGACCTCGCACACGCTCCATCCAGCTCCCCCGTGGTCTCCTTCAGAGTAGAGTTCGGATGCTTCCTCAAACCCAGCTCTGGAATTAGCTCAGCTGAGGTGCGGAGGTTTTCATGTTCTGAGAGTGGCGTAACCGCTTGTTGATCAATTTTCATCTCTCCTAGAGTTGTGTTTGCATGGCATTAGATGTTAATTAGTTATTAATTAACTGCATTTAAATAAGGGGAAGTCTTTATAAAGGCTGTGCTGATGTGAGTTTGTTTACAGTAAATATAAAACGTCTAGACACCCTTATTGAAATTGTAGGTTTTTGTGACGTAAAACCAGAAATTTGTTAATTGTACTGCTGATGATCGTTTTTCTTTTTCCTTGAATTTTGGTGGCTTCAGGGTCACCTCAAAGATGGCACAGTGACCGACAGGGTTTGTCTGTCTTTCCATCAGGTCCGGCAGACCTTTCACATCCGCTGCAAGTATTCAGTTGCAGCCACATGATTCCCTGTTTTTGGGTGTACAGGCAGTGGGTAGTGGGCAGTGGGCAGTGGGCAGTGGGCAACTTTTTGCGGTATTACAAGGGCTGTTTATGTGACTGGTGGGGGGGATATTGAGAGTAAGTGGGTGCAGTGGCACGAGACGGCCAGCGGGAGGGAACTCTGATTAAATGCAGCCCCATTCAGGCATCGCGGTGGGGGTGGGGGATTTCTTACAGATTCAGCTCAGGTGGGGAGGGGGGCACACAGACCCACAAAGCACATCTCACACGTGTCCCTCCCATCGTCCATTACACCCCCCTAATCATTCCCCTCCTCCCTCTACTCTCTGTTTTTATTCTCATTTTTAATTGCTGTTTTAATCCCCTTTATTGTTTCCAGTGTATTTACACGGGGGGAGGGGGGCGTATCTTCTTTGACATTAAATTTCAGATGATTACAGAAATTGGGAGGGGGGGGGTGGTTCTAATGCAGGCAATCAGAGGAATTGGAGTCTGTTGCTCTACGTCTGCGATCTTCAGACCACTTGAGCCATTCTGCTTCGGAAGTGCGTGCGGCCGTAGATGGTCGCCATAGCAACCCCATCCCTTCAACGTGTCGGCGCCACAACGCCGCTGCAAAACCCAAAGCCTGCGGTTTCTCGGAAAGGTTGTACGCCGCCCTCGAGGAATACCCCCCCCCCACCATTACTGCGTTTCCAGTGTGTTTCCCCCCCCCCAATGCGCTGGCTCTGAGTGCCGGGAAGGCGTGGTGGGATCCGGCCAGGTGCTATGCGGGGGGGGGCCGGGGGGCACCGTGATATTAGGAAGCTGTGTTTTCCGGGAGATCTCCAGTGGCTCCAGTCTCAGTCTCAGTCTCAGTCCCAGCACTGCCGCTATGGGGGGTTATTTGGGAGGGGTTATTTGGGGGGTGTTCGTGCATTATGGTGGTAAGTGATGGTAGTAAATTTTGATTTAGTCTCTGGTGCTTCAGATTCACGGCAGGGTTAGGGGGGCCGCTATTGCCGTGCTCACAGACCTCCTCCATCCCGTTCTTTGAAGTCTTCTGTTTCTTACATTCTATGTTCAATCTTGAATTTTTGCACTCGGCAAACAAACAAAGAAACAAAGTCAAAGAAATATGGCCTAAAACTGACACACTGGTAATGTATTAACTATCATGGACTGTGCTTCCAAAAAGAACCCTACATCTTAGTAAGGTCTGAATTTATTATCCTACTGTTTTGTTTTATTTTTTCAGACAAGCAGAGCTTCACAGTGGAATGCTATTGGGTAACAGTCACACAAATAATATTATACATCTTAGGAAAAACAACAGCTTCAGCCCCTTCCCGCTGAAAACCAAATATCAGCATCTGTGCTTTCTCGTCCTCTTCAGCCTGACTGCGGGCGGACAGGTAATCAATACGTTATAAGTATGAAATCCCAGCTCGCCGTGAGCCAGGCTGCGTTTGATTGGCTAATCGGGGAGAATCTGGAGCTCGACGTAGCCCGGGGTGAAAGTGGCACGAGAGAATCCTCCTAGGACCATGGACCAAAAATGATTAGGCTCGAAAAGGACCGTTCAGCATGATAAATCACAAGGGTGAGATGTACTGTACGGACCGAGCCGGGCAATGGTACCCCCCAGACACCACCCTCTCGTATTCTACTCTAGTTCTACGGCATTCTGCCTGAAAAGTTTAGGATTTTCAGGGTTTCTAGTGTATATCTACCAATCAATTAATCAATCACTCGATCAATCAATCATTCGAGGGTTTGTCTCACCTCTATACTCAGTACAGTGTGTAATGAAATGGTTGGTTGCTTAATTCCAACACTGAAACAGGGGTCATATGTATGACGAGACAATCCATTAAACAATAATTATAAATGTCCATAAATAGTGTGCAGGTAGCAGAGAAGTGACATAGTGCAGAGTCAAATGAATAAATAAGCCGGTATTTACATGCCAGCTGTACAGTGAGAGTGTGTAAGGGGATCGACTCAAATCGGTTAGGAAACTGGCTGTGATTAGAAGGTCGTGGGGTTAAATCCCAGGGTCGGCAGAGTGATGTGACTATTGGGCCATTCAGAAAGACCCTCAACCCCTAACTGCTCTAGGGACTAACTGACCTGCTTCCTCAAAAACATACGTGCTGCTCAAAATCCAAGGTGGAAAGTTCAGGTCCAGGAAGTACAAATCCAGACCCAGATTTTCGTGAACGTGACTTAACTGGCTGGGTGAAACACTGTTAGACACCATCCTCATGAAGGATTGTTACGACGTCTGATGTTTGCTGTGCATCGCTTCTCCTTTTCGCCCCTTCATCCCCACCCTACCCTAGACTGGGTCATAGCAAGCAGAACAAATTCATGCTTACGTCTATATTTCGTTACGTTGGACCTGTTGCCTCAACCACAGTCGTCCTGATGTTGACACACCCAGCTGGTACCTTACGATGTAGCTCTTAATCACCCATGCTGAGTCCCTGCTACGTGCAGCCTGTGTTAGGGGCCTGCTGGCTGAGCCTGATAGGGTTTAGGACCCCGTCCAAAGGAATTATGGGACAGCTGCCTGCTGTCTGCCTTCCCTAACCAGCGCCTGTTTTCCTATGACACTCTACTCTTTTCCTCCAATGAAAAAGTACCAAGGTCCTTTTTTTGGGTTTCTATATGTAAAATAACATTTTGGCCACGAGATCCATTTTAAGGCGCTTGGGTATTTGATTGCACAGTCACACGTAGATGCCGTTTACCCAGGTGGTTAATTAGCGCACATTTTGAACATCATGTGAAAAAAGCAAATCATGCAGGAAAAAAAGTGACAATGAGGAGATTTTAATTCCCCTCTGGAGAGTTATTCATGTTCTCCGCTACAGGCCTTCCTGGATGCTCTTGGTGCCGCCGTTCATTGAACATTACACGCTCCATTGTTCAGATGGTCCCAGCTGGCATTTGCGGCCCTTTTATCAAACAGCTGTGGTGATAATTCTAGATTTGGGCATTGCACCTATTTAAACAGGCCCTTGGGACATGGGGACACATGTCACATGAGAACACGTGACAGTTTGTTGCTTTGGGACAGCGTTGACTCATCTGTGGTGTCATCTCACTATTATACTGCTGTTATTGCCCATAATGCAATTCTTTACGTATGCAAGAGCATGTTGACAAGAGGTGTTGATTCCAAAATAAGCAGGTAAAAGATGTAGAAGGTTTATTCAACATTTTAAGAAATCCTGAACTTTGCGGCATGTAATGTGATTCTGTTAAAGGAGAGCAGTCTTGTGTGAATCCTTACAATTAGCTCCTGTGTCTTTGATACTTTGATATGTTTATTTTCTCTCTCTCTTTTTTTTACTGCCATTATAATGTTTTATCTGAGAGTTCTTTTCAGTGTGGGGCGTGGCTCCTCCAGAAGATATCGATTCCCATCTGTAGCCTCCCTAAATAAGTCAGCAGTTACTTTCTTTTATCTGCTGAGGATCCAGAAGTCTAATGCTTTCATTATATGGCATGGGGAACTGGGATAGAAGCCAAGAATTCTAATTTATTGTCGACTAAAATCTCAAGATGGGGTTTTATGGACGTTATTTTCATTTACAGCAGGTAGATTTTGCCCCGGTGGTTTCTAGACGAGACCCTTCCTGTCTTCCGCAGTGCAGATGATACCTGAGACTGGAGAGAGGTTTTAGGGATCTGTGTCGATATTACCAAACGCACAGAAGAGTATCTGTGCATGGGGAAAAAGAGACATTGTTTCCTTGTCAAAAGTATCATCCTGAACCGCTTCTCGTTTTTCACTATTATGTTCAGTACAGGCACTTGTGTATGGCTGAGCACAAGCTTAAATTCGCCAGTTACACAATATAGGGATCAGAGAACAGAATCGTCACTTTAAAAACATCAGATTGTGAGTCTTCCAGTAAGTTCCTTTGGGTCCACATCAGGTTTCCTGTCCGCTGTGTCCTCTGGGCTTTATCCGACGTCTCCGGTTTCTCCAGCTGACTGGTTGAGTTGAGTCTCTTTGGAGTCCCCAGAGCTTTTGCCGGGCCGACGAGAGGACCCTGGAGGTTCGATGAGTTGTTTCCAGGGGGCCTCGTCTGCTGTAGCCACTTGCGGTGCCGGTTTAACTTGTTATCATCCGTCATGTCAGGAATAGGGGGATGTGAATGGAGGACTCTCGTTTATGATGTCAAAAAGCAAGCCAGCGTGAGATAAGATAGGAAAATGAGAGATTTACTTTATATGCTGTACCCATCCCAAGCGTATGTTCGTTTGCATACAGCGGCACAGAGACAAACCGCATCCCCACTTCATCTGGTATACCGAGCTCCTACCAGGCTGGACCCCCATTCGCCTTCACAACTGCCTTAATTCTTCGTGGCATAGATTCAGCAAGGTGCTTGTAACATTCCTCAGAGTCTTAGGTCCTTGTTAACATGTTAGCATCATGCAGTTGTTA
Source organism: Hippopotamyrus pictus (assembly GCA_026781145.1). Classification (NCBI taxonomy): domain Eukaryota; kingdom Metazoa; phylum Chordata; class Actinopteri; order Osteoglossiformes; family Mormyridae; genus Hippopotamyrus; species Hippopotamyrus pictus. The sequence goes on along the minus strand of JAODLC010000036.1, from coordinate 17,030,479 downwards.
CAGATTTGTTGGCTGAACCTTCAGTACAAACCTTCTGTTCCACCACATCCCAAAGGAGCTCTGCTGGATTGAGATCTGGTGACTGTGGAGGCCATTTGAGGACAGTGAAATCACTGTCATGTTCCAGAAAGCAGACTGAGATGATGTGAGCTTTGTGACGTGGAGTGTTATCCTGCTGGAATTAGCCTTTAGAAGCTGGGTGCACTTTGGTCATGCAACCTGAATTGTTGATACGAGGCAGAATGGATGAATGCTTTTATGGTGTTTATATCTGCATGATTTTATACAATGTGCTACTGACATATGATTGGCTGATTTAGATATTTTGCTTCAATGAACAGTTGAAGAGGTACACCTAATAAAGTGGCCAGTGAGTGTATAATGCAAGGACAATAGACACACAAGTACATGTAGTGCAAACAAGTATGCAGAGTGTAAACAAGTACAGAATACAGTGCAGGAAATAGATGAATGGGTCATGTCTGTGCAGTGAATGTGCTGTGTGGCACCCGCTGTACTGGTGTGTTCTGGCTCTGGGTCCATCAGGAGGTCGGCGTCGTGTGGGGCGTACGGTTCCCCCCGCTGATGCCAGTCGTGTTGGTACTCGAGTGCGCTGGTTCCTGGGCGCGAGGGGGGGCTGCCGCTGGCAGGTGGGCCGGGGCTGTCACAGCTGAGAACATTCTGGGAGATCAGCAAAGAAGAGATGGGGGGTGTTTCTCAGTATGCGTACCTGACCGTACTCGTGTCCTCGTGTCCCCGTTTTATGTCACCTTCCATTGCCGAAGACCAGTTCTAATACTAAGAACAGAAGTACAGAGGGCGGTAAAAATTCCCGGATACTGTTTTTACCCCGGCCCAAATATCAAAGATGCATTGCTATGCTCACCAAACGAGAATGG
>JAODLC010000036.1:17007615-17018438 GCA_026781145.1 Hippopotamyrus pictus | reverse complement strand
ACAGACAGGTTTGTAATTATATTTTTGTGGGGACTCTCCATTCATTTCTATGTGGAAAACTTTAATCCCAGCATGATAACCGGCGAAAACCAGGACCAGAGTCTGGCTCACACGCTCCTGACCTGGTTAGCCTGGTGACGCCGTGATACTGGTGGAGTTCGGGTTGTGGCGAGTGATTCCAGACGGGTTTTGATCGTGGCCCTTTACCGTGTGAGCACTGGGGGGAGCGTAAGCACTCGTGTTCGAGCTGCTGCTCAGTTTCCAGTCCTACCTGTTTGCGCCGGCGCTGATTTTCCTAAAATGACAAACGACTCCATTCCTTTCCTTTGCCGCCGCCGCTCCTGCAGCCGCCTGGTTTGAATATCCAGCCCTGCGTCCGTCATTTTTCCATAAGGATGAAGCCTGAAGCTCTGCTCAGTCTGCTGACTCTCATCACCCTTATGGACAGGAGGTCATGTCTGAATAATCATCAGTAAAACGATGGGCTGGCAGGGACAATTTACACTTAGTCCATGTGTTTGGGCTTCCAAAACCAAGCTTATTAATATTGTACCGATGGACGGTCTTCTGAGGAGAGCAGCTGATTGTTTCTGTGCAGTGGGTCGGGCAAAGTGGGGAACAGCCACACACACGCACACACACACACACACACACACGCACCCACAGACACACACACACACACACACACGCACCCACAGACACACACACACACACACACACATACACGCACAAATACACACACATACTTTATAATTGGTGACTTTGTGCTATCAGGGTTTGAGCTTATCAGGGTCTGAATGAAGTGGGCAGACTGGTTTAGGGTTCACCTCGAACCTTTAGCGGTCGAGCTCCTTGGCTGCGTGAGGGCTCGCCACTGGCACAGTGTGAGTGTAGGGGCGTGCCTTTCCGATCATCTGCATGCGTGGATGCCCACGAAAAAAGGGGGAGATTATGTCTGTCTTTCACATGCTTTCTGTGTGTGTTTGTGCAGTAAGCAAAAAGTGTGTGCGTGTGCGTGCGGCCGTGTGTGTGTGTCTTTGCGTTTGCTGCGTAACCTTGGGCATGGGCACTGTGCACCCTGCCATTGGACCGATCTAGAGTGCCTAGAGCCCATTTATACCTCGGCCGGGGGGGGTGACAGATTTAGTTCAGTGTGTATCAAAGCTGCCGCCCCTTACTGTGACCGTCCTGCTGATTTGATCTCCCAATCAATGTCTTTGATGGGAGCCTTTGATCTGTACAGCACCCCCCATCCCCCTCCCCCCGAAGGGATTATGCACGTAACGGGGCTTTGAGCACCAGGCGGCCATCTTGCCCTTCTTCTCCCAATCAGAGACATCGCCCCCACTGGTGGCTGATGGAACAGCGGAAGCTGGCAGCCCAGCTGAAGTGAATTTCAATGAGGCAGGTTTATGTTTTGACTGCTGGTTGCTTTGTTTGTTTTTGAATATCAAACTATCCCTGCAAAACTAGTTGTATTACATGTAATTATTTGCAGATAGCTGTATATGGATAAAGGCTGAGTCACTGTGGCTGCACCCATATCAGCCGAACCAGCGACACGAGTGAAATCTTGAGTTTTCAGTTTGAAGAAAAAAAAAATGGAAAAACTATTTGCAATTCCAAATCACAAACTGCATTCGCAAATATTTGGTCAACAGCATATGAATTTGACTTGGAATTGTATGAAAAGAATCTGAATATGTTGACATCAACATCAAGGATGCTGGAGTTATCCATGATGCATGGACAATTTAACATACATAACATAACACATGATGATTTGGTCATTATGTTAATTTTCCAGCAGTGTTGTTTTTCCCGTTGACCCTCCTTGGCTTGACAGTGTTGGTGCAGTTGGTAGAGGTTAGTAGACGTGGCTTCTGTGATTTTCTCAGTGGTGCTGAAGACCAGTTGGAAACTGTCTGTGATTGAACCATGGAAACATGTGACTGTTCTCCATCTTGGCTCATCTCAGAGTTTGGTAGCTGTTTATAGATCAGTGACTGTCTTGAATAGTTTGAGAATAGCATGAATAGTTTGAGTTTTTGGGGGATTTTCTGCTGTTTGAGTCCACTTTTTGGTTCTTCATCTGCTCTTCATGACCCTGTCATCAGAGGATGTTGTGTTTTGTAGATGCCTTTGCTAGCACCTGAGTGACTGTAACTGCAGCCCAAAAGTCTTCAGGTCTTCAGATAGTTGACCCTGGGCGCAGAGAAGTCTCTGTCTGGCTAAATGTGGGTAAACCTTTGTTTAGGAAAGGTCCGGGGTACCTTGACGTTTGGCTGTGATGGTTGATGGTCTTTGGGTCAATGTTTTGGCTGCCGTTTGGGTTTGTTCAAATTTTTATGCAGCCAGTTGGATCTGGGCTGTCAGCTCTGTGCCCGTGATCGGAAGATCACGGTTCAAGGGCTGGAATGAAAGATGTCTGATGAACCAACCATCTGAGATGTTGTTTCCCATCTAAAACCAAACCGTGGGAATCACAAAGTGGGCTCACGACAGTATGGTGAGAGGTGGATAACTCACAGTGTGCCATGACCTTTGATGTGGCCTGTTACTTAAAACCAGCACAATGTGCACATACGGAAAACGGTAAACACCAACGTAAGTTTGTGTTTTCTCCCCGCAAATAACACATCTCTTGTAAATTATCCTGCATGTGTATCTGTTTAAATGTGGAATGTGTTTAAATCTGATGACTCGATGGAAAATTCCAAACGGAGCCTGATAGCAGAGTGGAGGTAAATAAATGTTCCTCAATTCCACGGAAAAAGATGTGAAAGACAAGGACAGATAAGCTGCCACTCTGATAGATATTCTGTTTGAAGGCTTTTCCGCTTTCGCCTGTCATCCTCCCTGCCAGCTCTGCTCCCGAGAGCATTATTGCTTATACTCGTCGCCCCTATCCCTACAATCTGTCGGCCCACAAAGGGGAATTCTCTGGAAGATGGGAATATCACAGCCATGCTGCTTATTCCCGGGGTGTACCAGAACCCGATTCCTGGTGAGAGAATGATTGCTTGACAGCAGCGGGAAATAATGCACAAATATGGAAATTCTCTGTTTATTCACAGGTAGGTGATACAGAGAGCTATCAACAAAACCTCCGTATTCGAGAAACACACCCACCCCATCACATATAGATGCATGGTATGAAGAATAATTGTATACCAAAACTTCTGGTATTTGCTATTTTAGTGAGAAGGTGAAAACTCTACCTGCATTTACACTCATATTTATTTATTTATCAGATGCATTTGTCCAAAGTGGCGTACAAGGCAGGGGAATAATAGAATCACAAGTGTACAGCTGTCCGAGAGCCAACTGGGTAAAAGTGCATCTAAACTGAGGTTCCAATGAGGGACCGGTAACAAGTGCAGGTTAGCTATACAATGCAATAAATATAGCAAGAACCTCACAGGAGAGCTGTTCACATCAAAGACTAAGCTGCAACTAGACAAGTACAAAAATACAAGACCATAGTCGAGGGATAATCGATGAAGACAGGAAGAGCATGTTGAGGTCTTCCCAGAAAATAATGTACTTGAGGCCTTCACTGAAGGTCAAGACGGACTCTGATGACTCATACCAATTTACCATCAACCTCTATCATCTGGGTTTACAACTGGTCGCACTGGTTTGGGAAATCTGTTGTAGAAATTGGCGCTACCTGGATGATATTCAGCAGCTGAAACAATTCTTAATCCCAAGCAAGAAACTCTTCACCTTCTGCAGGGAGTGGTCGGGTTACTTTTAAATGATGTATTATTTATTTGAAAGAAGATTTGAATGTGGAAAGCCGTAACAGGCTGTTTCTGCTTAGCTTTTGCCCACTGAGGCCGGTGATGTTTTTGCTGTGTTGTGTCGATGCATCACATGGTCGCCCTGGTTTTCTTTTAAGTCGCTAGATGGTATTGTCGGTGTGACAGGGGGTGCTTTGTCCTCCCTGACTGGGGAACGGCTTCCTGCGTTGCCTGGGGAGCCGTCGCCACTTCACCCCCCGTCCGGCTGTTCACACAACCAGTGCCGTTGATGCTTTTGTTCACTGTTAACCTGCTAGCTTGAAAATTTGACCTTGGTAACGCAGTAATCCTGAGAGATTAAGTCCAGCGAATTGGTATAGTGGTGTCTGGTCTGAGTTAACCAGCCACTAACCCCTCCACCCTGATAATACATGGCTAGAAATAAAATAACAGGCTTTACTAAATTAATGCAATTAATGAGGCAAAAATCAAAATGATATCTCCCTAGTCTGGAAGTCTTACAGAGCAAAATGTAGTCAGCTAGTCAGGTTAGGGGTAGAATGGAGTTTGCATGTCCTATGTTCTGTACTTCCTGGGATTGGCTCCTGCCCCCCCGACTAGGATAAGCAGCAGAAAGATGGATGAGTGGAGTTGTAGCAGATTTCATCCGTTTAAAAAACATGAAATTAGAGCAGCTGGCAGTGTGAGGTCAGAGGTCAGGATGGCCCTGGGCACGTAACCCGTGGTTATGAGGGTCCCGCTGTGGGGAGGCATGTAGGAGAGCTGGTGCAGGTTCGGATAACGGAAGGCTGCCTGTCTCATAGCGCCGGTTTGACCCTGCGGTGGCCTGATGTTTATCTGCAGGATCTCATTTTCCTAAAACACACAAAAGTGATGGTTTGGCTTCACATGCAAATGTATGCAAATTTATGTGAGTGTTGAGAAGCTTTGGTGACACCGAATATTTGACTAGTCAGCTTTGCGGCTTGTCCATCGTGACGTCCTCAGGAACTACTCTAAGATGTAGGTGCATGAACAGATCAAGACGCCAGGGATATTTGACTGGGGATAGGTTTTTAATGTAAGTGTTACCGCTTTCAGTCAACAAGACCATCGATCTAGACCCCCCTCTGCAGCGAAGATTAAACGATCTAAGTGCAAATAATATTCCAGAACGTCACCATCTTCTGGTCCCCGTTGTTGTGCTGGTAGATGTGGTTGCCATATCTTGAGATATCAGCTCCCTGCTGATGTATCAGCATGCTTGTGATGTGTTCATTAGCAGCAGGGGATTATGGGTATTCTGTGTACTGCTGGTCTCCCTTGCTTGTTATCTCCAACCTCCAAAGCTCCCATGAACATTCTGTCGTGTCAGTAAATGCTGTTTCTGAGAGTCGTAGACATGTTCTATCTTTAATTACGCCTGTTGTTTCTTTAGTTTGCCCCCAGTGCCCCATTTTCCCAGCACTGTGAGCTGAGGATGAGTAAATGTGGGCTGAGATATCTTTTCGGTTGCTGTGTCTGCCTCTGTTCCCTCTTAGGTTGCTGTTATGACCCCTCCAGCACCTCCTGCAGGGGTAGAGCTCTTAGTAAGCGTACTGAATGTACCGTCTGGGGCTTCAAAGCAAAGATGGGCGTGACTCGGCGCTAAGCTAATGCCGCCGTCTTCCTCTCCTTGCGCGACAGCCCTTATTATTTTCCCGACGGGGTCCTGTCAGCAGGACAGAAGGGTAACCGTGGTGACGGTCCGCTTCGAATGCGGAGAGCACGTCACCGAGGAAGCGGCAGTGTCTGGGAGACTGCAATTACAAAATCAAACGTCCCGGCGTGATCAGACATGTCTGTGAAATGCAGAACACGTTACGGATGCGAGTCGGAGCTCCAAAGCGAGCAGCCGGCATTTCCATAAAACATGGAAACCCGTCCTTTTCAGGCGAGTCCAGTTCCTGCCTCTCTTTGTTCTGCTTTTGCACTGGCCTACACTGGCCTGGAGCACTGGCAGTTACTCCCACTGCGCTGGGTGGAGTATAGTAATACTGCTGCCTGACCCCAAATGGCCCTCAGCTGTGCATTGATTTGGACAGTAGATTTGAATAAATCTGGTATAGTGCTGGAGGTCATTTTGATTTGTTGATTTTTGGCTTTTTTTTGGGGGGGGGGCACTGATCATCACCTTGGCTTTGGCATCGCCTGCTCACCCCACAGGTCTGTCGCATGCTGAGCTTCATGCTGCGAAAAGTTTTAATTATTAATGCGGCATTTGCATGTGCGTGTCAGCGTGACTGTTCATTCTGATAATTACTGCAGGGCACGGCAGGCAATTTGGGGGGGGGGGCTCCTGTTGGAAATTATATAGGGGGGGTGAAGAACACGAGAGTGCCTGGCTGCTGGGTTTTCCTCTATTTCGTTTCCATGATGGTGCGCGTCAGAGGTCCAGGGGGAGTCCCGGGTTGTGGAGGAGGACCGGCGGGGGAGCGGGCGCTAGTGTCCAGGCAAGGACCGCTATGGTGCTGACACAAATCCCGCACTCGGCACCACCATCATGGTAATCCAAACTCATTCCAGCCATTCCTTGTGGGACTTTAAAAGCTGCATAACAACAGGTCCCAGATGGCATAGTGGTTAAGGACTGATCACCTGAAGGTTGCTGGTTCACGACCCAAGAGAAGTACCTTTGATCCTAATTTCAATTAAACCAGTGCATGTATATAACTGCCATATAGTTATTTGCTAAAAATGACATATATACAGTGTATAATATTAGCGTAATGAGGTACATTTTACCATCTGTTTAGCATATAGGTGAGGTCAGAGTAGGTGAGGGTGTTGTGATTAAGAGTAATGAGCAATATCCTCAACGTTAGTGGAAGACTGTGACTCGTTAAGTCATTGCAGCTGGAGTCTACCTTACCGCTGCCTTAGAGGCCGCCTCCTTACCGCCGCCTTAGAGGCCACCTCCTTACCGCTGCCTTACAAACGCCTCCTCGCTGCCTTAGAGGCCGCCTCCTTACCTCCGTCTTAGAGGCCCCCAGAAACAACTAACCAGTTCCTGAGTGCGTCGTTCCCGCTCTTGGGCGTTCCGCAGGTTTAGCAGACGGTACGTTCTGTTCTGTATTTTTTTTCCTCGTATTTGTGCCAGGAGCGGACAGAAGCTGTGCCAGGTGTCGCTCGCCCCTCATCCCTCCTGAAGGATCGTTTAGCATTAATCTTCAGCTTAATGGCCTCTCCGCTGTCCTCACCCAGCCCTTCCCCAGCGCCCCCCCCCCCTCACTTTCAGCCCCCCCAACCACACCGCGTCATCGATCTAACGCTGCTTTTAACAAGCTGCCATTAATATCACGCGACTCTGCGGACACTGCTTGTCTTTCCCCAACAAACTCTCCTGGTCTTCTTTCATGGTGAGATGCAATTTTTAGATCCTGACCTCTTGAACAAAAATATTACACCATTCTTAACCATGTCTAACGAGAATTTATGTAAAATCACAAAAAATGAAATCCTCTCTGACCGTTTCCACTGTCTCATCCTAAAACATGACATCACTGTCAGGAAGAACGTCACCCACAGTTATCCAGTGGAGGACCTGTGGGATGAGCTGTCCTCTCTTCCTGATGACATCACTGCTGACGTCTGGCTCACTGAGCCAGCTGTTCTCATGTAATGAAAGATGTTTCTGATATTATGATCAAGCATTAAATGAAAAGTGAAAGACCTCCCCATATATTTTTATCCTATTTATTAATAGCAATAAGAAAAATAAGAGGCCTCATTTTGTGCCCTGGTGTGTGCGATTGAAATACTGGGCTCTCAGCTTCCTGGAGGCATTGAGGTTAGCTAATGTAAACCTGTTAATGTTTGCGGGGGGCAGGATTTCCGCTGAGCCCCCCAGCTCTGAAAGACCCTCGCGCGGAGAACAAGCATCATCTGGCGCCAGTGATATGCATACCCAGAATGCCACAGTGCTAAAAAAAAACAAATGTTTTTCATGTGCTTCTCTGTCATTGGACAGTATGACTGTAAAATATGTTGGGTATTAACTTCGCTCGTGTGACCTTCACTCTGTGGTTGGACACAGGAGGAGCACATGTCTCTGGTGCTGACTTTGTGGTGGGCAGATCGCACAGCTTTTTTGGGGAGTCGATGCCAAGTCTGCTCTCGGAGCCTTTGCTTCCCCCACCTGCGTGGTGATGATGGTGGAGCTCATGGATACTGCAAGGACTTCAGAATCCTGCAGAACTTGATGCTGTTCAGCATTGTCAGTCTTTCCTCTCCAGTAGGAGGATCTCTTTAACTGTAATGGTGCTTTATCTGCTGGGATTAGAGATATGCTGGCATGTTGCTTCTCACATACTCCACCTTGGTCTCCTTTGAGACACACACCCATGTATACACAGCTGAGACTGAAGCCTGAGGTCTGAATGTCGGGTCAGTCGCTTATCCAATGTGTCTGGAGAGTGTCAGGGGCTAAGGGCCTCGGTCAAGGACCTAATGGACATGTGACTGTTTTCTGCTGAGGTTAGGACTTGAGCTGGTGACCTTCTGATCACAGGTATAAAGGCGTAACCCACTGAGCCACACAATGCCCCCCACTGTGTTAAGTCGTCTGCATTTCCCTGCAAAAAAACAGGAATACTTTGGTCTTTACATGAGTGATACAACACCCCACACGTTGAGGAATTATGGGAAATTTGTAAATTTGTGGTGATTTCTCGCTTTTCGTCCTTGAATTTTTAATGGGTGCCTCTTTCCTCCTTGCTGAGGTAATGTCCACGCTTCCTATAGACTGGGTCCTGAGCTGTTTTTTGGCCAAGGAGACCACAGCCGTGATCAGCAAGGGTCAGCATGTACCCTGGCCCCTCCCTGCACCACAACTTACTGCAGGGGAGGAGGCAAGAATCTAATAGTGCCAGCATTGGTAACTTCCGTGTTTATACACCCTGGGTAGTTGCTGTACCTCAGCTGTGCTGTAGAAAAACCTTTTCAAACGACCTTAACTTCCTAAATGAATTCTAAATCCTCTTTGCAGGAGGTGTTAATTATCTTGGCTTCTGGTTCTCTTTGAATGATTGAGTTTGCATGTGAATAAAAGGTCCCGCAGGTGAACTGGTCTCCAGGGCGTCTGTCCCACCTGCATGCATTTTGCATGCGACTGCGATTGTCTGCCGTTTGGACTGCAGACTGGAAAGAAATCTGAGACATGATGTGCTGGTGGCACATGTTTACGGGAGATCAAAGCCCACCCCCCCAACCCCCCCGCCCACCTGGGGACGAGTCACATGCGGCTTTGGAAAGTCCTTTCAGGCAGTGGAAGGAGTCCCGTCCCACCCCTTGTTGTTGGTGCAATGGAGTGTCAGTTTGACAGCTTGGGGGGGGGAGGGGGGGCGGCAGACCTTCTCTTTCAGCAGCTTGCAGGCGCGCTGACACAAAGAGTGTGCTGGCCGCTCGCTCACCACTCCCCTAATTAAATTTACCCCCTCCCTCTGTCACTTTGATGAGGGCCCCCACCCCCCTCGCCCGAATCCCGATTGCTTGTTTTCAAAATGGCTGAAACGGCAATGTTCTCACTAATCCAAAGCAAACAGACGGCTTTTCCCTTGTTTGCTGGCCGTTGAGAGCGCCGGTTACCGGGCGAGGCTGTCTGTGACGCTGCCTGCCAGCGTTGAGTGGGAAGGCCTGATGGTGACAGCCAGGTGAGGTGCGGAGTAGTTCTGTGACTCTCATTGGAAGGTTGTTGGTTCAAATCCCTCTCACCAGAGTGGTCTCACTGCTGGGCCCTTAACCTCAAACTAAAGGACTGTCTGAGCTGCATTCTCAAAAAATGTCACATTAACTGTCGCTTCCATAAAATGTCGGACTAAGCTGACAAATACACATAATGGTCAAAATGAGTTGTTTACATAAGCTTTATTTTACAGTGTGTGGGTTGTGTTTTAGACAAAAGAAGGAAAGAAACTTATTTATTGAGATAAAGTCAGATGCCGGGTTTTGATATGCTGTTGAAAGTAAGCGCCAACTTCCGGCCAGACCTGGTTATGTTGGGTTTAATGTTTCTTTTTTTCCCTATGCTAATTAGCCTGCCAGCTAAACATGCTAACCTTGACCTTTTATTTTACTCTGGTGCTTGTTGGAATGGTAAAGGGGGATCTGTTATCTTCTGTGTAAAGCGTGTATCGCTGAGAGGTTGAGATAGGGGTGGCGTGTGGATCAGCAGGCTAACCCTCTGTGTCTGTGATCAGAAGGTCACCAGCTCAAGCCCGGCCTTAGCAAAACACACACATGTCCAAGGGCCTTAAGCAAGGGCCTTAAGCCCTAGCTCCCCAGGCACCGGACAGTGGCGCCCCTTCACTGGGATCCCCTGTCTGGGTGTGTCATGGGAGGCACGATGGGGCAAAGTGAAGAGAATTTCCTCACGGGGGTTAATAAAGTATCACTATTCTATTGTGAAACATGACACAGTCACACTCTTGTTTGTCCTTATGTCTGGTATTAAGAAGCACAGGTTTACAGGGGTGATTCTAGGTTATTTTTTTTGAGGTTGGAGGACATAAGAGGGGCATAATTCATATAGAGCGGCTCATCTTATGAAGCAGTGGTGTGTTTTGAATTGATGAATGACAGGGCAGGCGGCCAATCAGCTTTCAGCTGGAGCGAGTGCCTTTGTGGCCCCGCCCCTGTATACGCCTCTAGTCATCTTCCATTACGCATTTTGTTTCTGACTAGCCCCGCTTCAGGGACTCCCCATCAGTTTTCTTTTTATAAAATCAGTTTATCATTCGTTATAATAATCACTCAGCTTCTGTCCAAGCCTTAAACAACAAAAACAACAGCTTGAATTGCTTTCACGAATGCCCAGCGACATTTACTGCTGTGCTTGTGCAAGTGAGCTACAGAAATGACACACTTTTGCAGTCTGTTATTAAGATGCAGCATCTGTGAGAGGGGGAGCGGGGTGTCTTCCAAAAGCCATAATTTCAAATCCGGCTGTCTGCTCCAGTGCAGAGCCTCCCGTCCAGGGTGTCCCCCTGCCTCGTGCCCTGTGATGGACTGGCCTCCCGTCCAGGGTGTCCCCCTGCCTCG
>JAODLC010000036.1:16987635-17007515 GCA_026781145.1 Hippopotamyrus pictus | reverse complement strand
TGCCTCGTGCCCTGTGATGGACTGGCCTCCCGTCCAGGGTGTCCCCCTGCCTCGTGCCCTGTGATGGACTGGCCTCCTGTCCAGGGTGTCCCCCTGTCTTGTACTCTCTACTGCCTAAGCACCGGACTCTGTACTACCACCCTGTCCTGAATAAGAAAAGAAGGCATTTCTTGAACTTACTGGCAGAATATTCAGGCCTTGAATACAATGTTACATAATTTTGCCATTTCTAAAAGAATGGGACTCCCTGTACAGTCAATGTGTAGTCAAGCAGTTCTCTTCACGACTGTTGACCCGTGTGGATCACGTGACAGATTATCCACCAACTTCTCTCCATGGTCACACAAACAGGACATGGCAGTGACGTCGCAGGTGGCGTCACAGAGGCCATTAATCTCCAGCCTTTGCCAATGTCAAGAATAACAATAGTCCTTTATCTTCAACACATTAAAGTTTCACATACTTAAATGGGCAGGAAAGGAATTTGGCTGCCCTGGACATTTAGGATGTGCATGTCATGGTCTCTCCAGTTGTAAAATTTTATCAGGACCCTTGTTTTTGTCATACATCCCTCCCCCTCTGTGAAGGTTCCCTGAAGCACATGCCCATGAATTTTAATTTTTCTTTTCATTTTTCATATATTCTTTCTGTGTTGTTCACGAGTACTTATCCACCCATCCATCCATCCGTCCATCTTCTGTAACCTCTTGTCCAGTGTGCAGTTGTAATGGCACTTCTCAGATATTTTCGTCTCGAACCCTAAACCAGTGTTTCCCAAACCTGGTCCTTGGGGACCCAGAGGTGGTCCACATTTTTGCTCCCTTCCCACTTCCTGCCAGACACTCTACATTTTTTGCTGAGCTGGGAGGGAGCAAAAATATGGACTAGCTGCGGGTCCCTAAGGACCGGATTGGTACACACTGCCCTAAACAATTCTATCTGGCTGTCAGTCTGTCTGTCCTTCTTTCTGTATGTCATTTACCGCCCTCTCTACCTACCTACCCACCAAACAACCAATGAACCAACCATATATATGTAAAATGGACCTCACATCTTTAATCGTAAACACAAGCTGATTAATTAATGTCAGCGCAGCTGTTCTGCACTCATTATGAGAGCTTTTTCCCCTCTGCCAAGAAATTATGTTGTTTTATTTTTAGAAGATGCTTCCTTTGGGACCTGGCAGCAGCGAACTTAGCGAAGGTGATCTTGACCTAAAACTCCCTCTAAACTGTGCATAAATGTATTGTGTCACTGCTCATTGTTGAACGATTATTATTATTCGACAGGGATTTTTATGAGACATAAAACCGTCATGTAGAGGGCAGCCACTAAAAAGAGTTTTTTGTATAGCCTTCAGATTGTTTAAAAGTGACGAAGTAATCTCGTTTTGGTGTCGGACGCCAGCCGTCCAGCCAGTACGTCACCCTCCCAGCAGAAGCAGTAACACGCTGATCTCCATTCCTCCATTTACCTGCTTTGACTTCAGCTAAGGACACCTTTGTCGTCATCTTCTCCTTGCTATCCATAGCCTTTTATTTCTCGGGTGGAGAATGCGAAAGTTCTCCATTATTGTAGCCAATCCCTGCAACTCAGGCTGCTGTGTCTGCGACTTTGCAGGATGAGGTGCGTTGGTAATGGAAAGGTCTCCAGTTCAAACCCTACAGTTGGCAGAGTGATATCGCTGTTGGGCCCTTGAGCGAGGCCCTTAACCCCTGATGGCCCCAGGGACTGTCTGAGCCTGCGTTCTCACAAACTGCTGTAGGTAACAGGATCTACTAAATAAATTTTAAGTGTAACTTTTTTTTCCCCTGTTACTCAGGAAACCCTATTCCTGAAGTCATGCAGTCAGGCTGCATGGTGTCTCTAAACTGCCCGTAGGGTATGTACCGTGTGATGGGCTGGCATCCTGTCCAGGGTGTACACCCACCATCTGCCCTGCGCCGCCCGGGATAGGTTCCAGACTCACTGCGACCCTGTTCTGGATTAGAAGAAGAGGCTTTTCTTCAAAATACAAGGCAGTTCTTGACCTTAGTAGCAGTGTATTCAGGTCTTCAATACAATGGCAAGTCATTTTGTGATTTCTGAAAGAAAGACACTCCCAGTTCAATGTGTACTGAAGCAGCTCTTTATACATACTGTCGATTTCCGTGGGTCATTAATAATGTTTATATATTATGAGCGTGATGACGACTCTAAGCATTGTCCCATTGTTTGGAAGCCTTCATGTGTTTGGCGCATGGTGATCTGATGCTCGGGGTCTGGTTACATATGCAATACTGCCCCCCACCCTCCTCGGCCCTGTGTGTCCGTCTTTGCCAGAATCTGCTTTAGGTCGCATATTATCCTGCCCCAGAATGCTAATGTCAACAAACAACTTCTGGAATTGCTCTTGCCGTAGCAGTCAGCATGCCAGAGGAAGCTGTTGATTTTATCAGCCATGAGTTACTGGGTCCCGACCCAAAACCATGGTGGGCTTATAGTGTGGTGGAGCAGCAGCGTTGGACCTGGGCTGCAGAGATGACGTTTAGCATGTGTGAAGACTGTTATAAGTATGGGTAAACAGGGACCTATCTACATAGTAGATTTTCTCATGGTGTGGCTATAGGCATACGTGTAGAGCTATTGGAAGGCTGCTCGCCCATAATGGCATGTTGGCCGTCAGCAACTGTCCGTGGAAGAGGCAAAAAAAGGTTATAAATATGGAGAGTGAGGAAACAGTCCTTAGCAGAGGTGGAAATTTCAGGTCCAGAAAGTACAAATCCAGACCAAGGTTTTGTTTCAGCTAACAAGTTGAGTATTCTGCGTAGGGCTATCACTAATGACTATTTTTCTATGGATTAAGCAATAGACTATTTCAGGTCAGTTGGTCAGTTAATCTAAATGATTAATTTTCCTCCTGTAAATCAAATGTACCGTTTCAGTTAATTTTATTTTGACAGCAACAAGCTGTATATCACTGCAGGGCTTTAGATAATGGGCGCCAATGTTTTGCTACGATACCGACGTTATTTTTCCCCTCAGTTCAATAAGCAGATTAGTAATATGCCTTAGTAGTATTAGTAATTTGTATTAATTCTTTATGCTTATTAAATTTGGTTAGCGGAGCACGTCACATGCTACTGTTTGAGTAGATCATGGAAGCGATAAGCAGTGAAGTGGCGGTGAAGAAAGGGACAGATTAGCAACCACAACATCTTTTAAAAGAGGAGATATTGTGGATAAACATGGTAAAAAGGTGTTGGTGGCGGGACTCAGTTGGTTTACGATAATGACACTGGTCCCAACAAGTCCAACGTGCACAAACATCAACATAGTGGCCCCGTCAATCAACATAGAATAAGCCCAGATTGTAGCCTTAACATTTTCAAACACTTATTCACTGGAGATTCTAATGCAGCAGGCTTTAATAATGAGGGAATTTAGCAGCTACAACGACACAAGATATTAAAAAGCTCTCTGTACTAATAGCAATTTAATAAACATGAATAAACAACATGGTCGTTTTGCCTTTTCTGGTGGTCTGTCGTCCAGAATAGTGCCATTGTGTTTTCTCTACTGGCGCTCGTGTGTGGTGCTCGTACGTAGCGCTCGTGCGTAGCGCTCGTGCCACTGTGGTACGCCGTCGAAACTTTGCACAGTGCAAAGCCACCTTTTGTTTAGTAATAATTTGAACTCATCCCATAATTATGTAGTGAAACTAAAGGAAAACAAATGCTATGATGAATTGAAGTGTTTTAGAAATCATAAAGGTCATTTTGTTAAAACAATCATTTAAAAAATGATGGTCTGTATTTGTACTTTCTGAACCTGGTCTTTAGAACTGCAGTTGCCGACATTATCTGTAGCGACTCTGAGGATGACTGAGAGAGCCCCTGGCCAACTCTCACCCATGACTAAGCAGAAGCTTTTATCCAAAGCTTTTTATCTACCAAGAAAGCAGGGTCAGACAGTCCCTGGAGCATTTTGGGCTAAGGGCCTCCCTCAAGAGCACTCAGCTGACCTTCCTATCACGGGCACAGCGTCCCAGTCCTCTGAGCAACACCCCACCCCCATACTATGCAGCGATTTGTTGACAACCACCAGCAGCTTCTGCTGTGATACGGCTAATTTGCTGCTAGCTAATCTATCATTCGACAATAATAGCTGCAAAGATAGTGGGCTTATGCAGACTGATTTCTGACTTTCTGCTAGAGGTCAGTTAGAAGAGAAAGGAAAAAACACTGAACAGTTATTGATTGAGAAAATCTATAATATTATGTTAATATCTGAACTAGTGATGGGCAAATGAAGCTTCATGAACCTTTTGGTTTGATTTTTGACCTCACTAGATGGTGCTCTTGGCTTGCTTTGGGGCATGCTTTGAGCCCTTTTTTGAACAGACAGCACCATCTAGTGGAGTCAATAAATACATCAAATGGTTCATAAGTATCATTTTGCCCATCACTAATCTGAACAACTAATCATATAATGGTTTTTATTTTAGTTATAAGAACTGTGTTCTTATAAATGCTGTCCATTTGTGCTGTATCTTGGCTGACTGTCAGCTTAGGGAGTTAGGCTTTGGGGTACCTAACATTGTATTTACACTAATGATGGCCAAACGAAACTTCCTGAACCATTTGCTGTATTTTTTGACACCACTAGATGGTGCTGTCTGTTCAAAAAAGGGCTTAAAGCATGCCCCAAAGCAAGCCAAGAGCACCATCTAGTGGGGTCAAAAAATACAAGCGGTTCATGAAGCTTCATCTTACCCATCACTAATTTACACCTGTGGTGAACATTTAGGCCCTCCAGCCCCTCGTCTTATCTCAGATCGCTCTGGGTCTCGTTCTCCCTCGTGCTGGTATGCTCAACTTAGCCACATCTCTTTAAGCCTTATCACCAGGGAGTCCGTTACCTGGGGCAATTAGTCGGACAACACCAGGCTGAAATGCCTGCTGCGACCTGTGCCTTAGGATCCATTACCTCGCTCCTTTTCTTACATGCTACGCCATCATGCGCTACCGAGCTTCCAGCTCAAGTAGCCCCCAATCACGGTTTCGTAACAGCCGTGTTCCTCTGATAGGATCATTCTACGTATTGGTGTCGCCTAACAATGTTTTTGTGTGGTGGTCTGTTCTGTCGTTTCCATCGGTCACCACAAGGGGACGGCGCTTTGGTTTATTTTGCCACAGAAACCCAGACAAAGTCCGCTGCTGTATTTACAAGTGACCTGTGATCTGATCCTTGGCACCAGGTCCCCGGAGTGACAGTAAGCGAGAAGACAATCCAGCGTGCAATCCGAGTAGGGCCACCCCGTCACATAAAAGCCCCCTAATGATTATTCAGGGGAAGTCGTTAAGGCCAGGTGGAACTTGGGAGAAAACTTGGTTGTCCTGGCAACAGTGGTCAGTTTATTATTATTTTTGTCCGCTCCACAGAGACAAGAGATTAAGTTGATGAATAGCCGAAAAGCTGAGTGAATCAGTGTGGCAGCAGTATGTTCAGTGGCACTCATATGAAGCTTGTAATGCTGTAACACTGTAATGTCTCGGAAAGTGTAACACGGTGCTAGAGGCATTTGGCTGGCTCTCTGTGGGCACATCTGGGTCCTTTTCAAATTCTTGTACACACAGGCTGTGGTGATGCACCTGGCTGCTTTCGGCAGGTACCAGCATGCAAAAATAGAAAAATGGCCCAGATTAGATTTAATAAGTCAAAATATCAGATTGTGATACCAAATAAGAACACGATAAATGTCCAGTCATTTTCTTTAATGGTTTCTGAGATATGGGTATTGGGATTCCCCCCGACCACCTTCATTTCCATGGCTGTTGATTTTGGGATTTCACTAAGAATCTCGTGAAAAATTTTCCTTTCGAAATTTATTTTGGTACCTAGTTTAGTGGGGATTTAGGTATGTTTCCATGAGAAAACTGAGGATGAAATTGACCAATATTTCATCCACAGAATGCCAGAGAATCAATGCATTTCAATGGATATTTCAGTTCAGTTTTTGAAAGGCATGAGTAGGAAAAAAGAGTAAGAAATATCCTTTTTTGTGAGGGAGAATATTTAAATGTGACATTTCTGGTCGGAGGAATGATAAATTGAATGATGCATTTTGGGCCACTTTGCTCTAGCCGACGTGCTCGCCTGCTGGTCCTTACCCCGACGGCTGCTGTTCGGCACTCATGCTGGTTTTTCCCCCTTTTTGCGTGTCTCCTGGATCTTTGGGCATTAGCCTGTGGCAGCCATCAAAGAGACAGCGGTAGCCAGAGCAATGCCTGGCTGAGGAGGCTGGCTGGTGTAATCGCTCCTCATGCTTTAGGGCAGCGGCGGGTAGCTCAGCCCTGGATTTCTTTATCTTCCTTGGGAGTCAAAATATAGATGCTTTGATGTGAAGGTACCTTTGGATTGGCTCTGGACGCCTGGAGCATGTGTGTATGTGTCTGTGTGTGTACCAGGTGCAGACTTCACAAGCTGGCCAGACACCTAAACCCCAGTTGTTTACGGTGCCAGTCCACTTGCTGCGTAACGGGGTCTAATCATATCTCGCCTGAGTTGCGTCCTCACGTCCGCCCCACGGCGCAATGGTGTCTGTCTCGGAAAGCTCAGAGCGGGCTGGATGTGTTTCTAATTGGAAGTGCCCCACAGCAGCTGTTAGGGGACTGTTCCTGCGTGTTTTCCACACCACGGGCTGGTATTAAATTGCCTCCCGGCACAATGTCCCCACAGTAACCTTGAGGTCCTCGGAGATTTTCAGCATCTGATCGAGGTGGTACAGCCAAGCCTTTGAGTCTAAAGAGATCCACAGGGGCCCCTGGTTCTCCGACTGGCAGCACACGATTTCTGAAGTGAGGGAGGACCTTGGAAATACCCCTGGTGGCTAGAACATCCTGTTTACTGTTGACTGAAGTGCATGGGGGGCAGTTGGAGGGCAGTGCATGGATTCTCCAGTGCAGGGACATGGTAGGGTGGATCCCCCATGGGGGACCAAACTCGTACTACAAGATAGCCGCTGTGTCACACTCAAGGGTATCAGGGAAGCCCCGTGTTGCTGCAGAGACCCTTAACCCTTAATGGAGGGAATCTTTTGAACAAGTGTTGATTCAAGCTTTGCACTGTCTATTCTTTAATATTTAAGAAGAAAGTCTAAAGTTTTGTTTGAAATATGTGGTCAATAGCAGCATCTGTCAATCTGATATGAGTGTACAGACAGGGTATAGGCAATGACCACTGCAACCCTTGATCATCCATTTTCAATATTTCTAATGCAAAAAAGAGCCTGAATATGACGTTTTTCATCCAGCTACTAGTTTTAACATGTCTCTCAGTGGCCTTGGCAGATTTTCAGTCACCGGTTCCTGACCCCACTGGCCTGTTCTGTGCGTCACCGTGACGGTGATCTCAGTCGCGCGTCATACCTGGAGCATTACGTTGTCATGGCGGTCTTTGGGCGCGAGGGGCGGGTGGTCTCCGCTTCCATGGTGACCGGCGGCCGGTCGGCTCTGAGGCGCAGCACCGTGTCGCGCTGTGAATTCACGCTCTTGTGATCACCTGACGGCGCACGGGAGTTCCGGTTTTCCTCTAGCAATTAAGCCTGAATCGGGAGATTTATTAACAGGTCCTGCTGTTTCCATTTATCCTCTTACCTACGTACTGCAGAACTGTTTTTCCTAAACAAGCATAATGATGTCTGTAGTGGTCACATGCACGGGGTTGGTTGTGTGGGGGGGGAAAATAAAACCTGTAATGAGACCATCGTTTGCTTCCAGTCACCTTGTTTCCTGTGAGCGAGCGGGTGAAGCTAGTTCAGGAGCTAAGTACAAATCCAGACCGTGATTTAGTTTCAACCAACCAGTTGAGCATAAAGAGTCACAGTCACAGAGTACTCAGCTGGTTGGTTGAAACAAAATCCTGGTCTGGATTTGTACTTTCCGGACCTGGAATTTCCACCTCTGTCGTTAATGGAGCGGGAGGTTCGACGCGGCTGAGCCGGGCGCTGGCTTGGCACATGCTGACGATGACTAATCGCATTCGGGGCTGATCTGTCACCCCGCTCTCCTTTCAGCACCACAGCGTCTCCTCATGATTTAACCGAGCCGTGCGTGTTTCGCTGCCACTCACAGTCCCTTGTTAAAAACAGGATGCCAGATAGTGGGATTCTCTGGATTCCCCTTGCTGGAGGGAGGGGGGGGGGGCAATGAACAACACAAATACATGGGATCAGGCAGGAGAGTGGCTTTGCCGTTCCCCCCATTAAGCATGAAAACATCCTACTTAAAAATTGGGAACGAACCAAACACTGGTGAGGCTGAGATTGGGATGGGGTGGGGGGAGTGGGGGTGGTGATACAGATTCTGGAATTAGGGGCAACATACTGCAAGTGGTCAGGGCTGATTTTAGGGTTTGGCCCACAGGGGGCTCAGCACCCTGAAATAATAAGTAACGGCGCCTCACAAGAGGGGGATGGTCCTACCTAGCTTCCTGCTGGGGCAGCAACCGCATGCTGCCCCCTAGTGGTGCTGTACGTACGGCGACGGGAGTGGGGGCCTCCTGCCCTCGCTCTGGTTGGCTCCCTGTGACCTGTCGCCGTGGTGACCGGCAATCAGGGCATTCAGTAATCACGCGATCAGAGGAATGGCCAAGAGAGAAACACACGTAGAAGAAGCAAAGTAGGTCGTGTGGAAACTTCTGTATCTCATGTAGTTATTTGCATCTGTCATTCATTCATCAGTGGGGGGGGGGGTGTATATCGCGACACAGCAGTGGGCACATATGCTTAGTCAGATTGTGAAAGGATGTGTCTGTCTGCCTGCATATCTGTCTGTCTGCCTGCATATCTGTCTGCCTGTCTGTCTGCATATCTGTCTGTCTGTCTGGCTGCCTGTCTGTCTGCCTGCATAGCTGTCTGTCTGCCTGTCTGTTTGCATATCTGTCTGTCTGCCTGCATATCTGTCTGTCTGCATGTCTGTTTGCCTGTCTGTCTGCCTGCATATCTATCTGTCTGCCTGTCTGCCTGCCTGCATATCTGTCTGTCTGCATGTCTGTCTGCCTGCATATCTATCTGTCTGCCTGTCTGTCTGCATATCTGTCTGTCTGTCTACCTGTCTGTCTGTCTGCCTGCATATCTGTCTGTCTGTCTGTCTGTCTGCCTGCCTGTCTGTCTGCCTGCATATCTGTCTCTCTGGGGAGGAGCGATCACGTTCCCCTCTTTCAACACCCCTGTTCAGACTAAAAATCAGGAGTCATGTCTCCTGAGAGGGAAAAGCTTCTTAAGATAATGTGTAAAGTAATTATGAAAAATATACATTAACCCTTTGTACTCTGTTTTAAATATAACCTTTATTTAAAATGGTGCCGTCCAGGGCCACGGTGAATGGCCCAGCCTTGCCCAGGTAGCCGTTAACACAGACTTTAGTGATGATTTATCGCGGTAGTGTAGTTTTATACTGACATCTACTGGAAGACATTGAGCATTGCAATTCCCAGTCTACCCGCTTCTGGTTCTCCTTCAGTATGAGTCTAACCGTGATGAATTTTGCATTACTGCCCAAAATAGCCTTTCATTACGCTTTTTGCGCCGATGCATTCCCGAGGATTCCATTGACTTTTGCTAATGTAATGAAATCCCAGCGGCCGAATGGACATTCCCATTTCTCCTCGTCAGTCTCTCTGTGAGTAATTGAATTAACGCAAAGCCCGCAGCGGTGCCCTAAAAACGTTCAGTGCGCTCGCAGTACGTCTTGGGAGGGGGTACTTAAACATTTAGAGAGTAATAAAAACCCTTGTTTTGTGGCTGAACATCTGGACGTTGCAGCTGAAAGCACTTTTAATATTTCCCAACAGCAGCTCCCGAGACACCCCGTAAACGCCGGACTTTTTTGGGTGTAATCGGCGCTTTGCGGGGATTTTCCTAAGTGTCTCTGCTCAACCGTCTCTGGTGTTGTGATGGGGGGGCCGTCAGTCAGCTGAACCTTCACACCGATGTGTTTCTTATGCATGAGGAGGTGCTGAACATGGAGAGAACACGTAACAAGTGTAGATCGAATTGTATCGACGACCAAATTAAACTGTGTCGCATTTCAGCCACGTGTTATTTACCCGGCTTGATGATGCATCAAACCCACCTTGTTCACCGGCGCTGCCAAACTGCTACGATAACCCTTCTTTAATTAGAGTTCCTAAGTAAACTAGTTAAGTAGAAGGCACACTAGGCCAAAAAAGCGAAATGATGAAGCAGGCGCACAGTGAAGTATTATGCGGTTTATGACGCATTCGTATATCGCCCACTTTTTCCAGTTAAGGGAATGGCAGGATAGTCTTCCTCAGTGACCCCTGTGGTTACATATTTTGCAGCCGATGGAACTGTGTTTCCCTGGTCTATCCTGCAGAACCATTCTTCATTAACTTACTGACTTGCTGTTTATGTTACTCGTCTGCTTGGATCGTAGAGACTGATAATATGGTAAAAGTGTAAAGTGAGCGTGAAGCCCAACGGCAGCAGGGTTGGTCCCTGCGATCGGCGAGGAGACCCGGAGCTAGGAATTTTTCAGATGAGAAGTATCTTCCAGTGCAGCCCCGATATAGTATTTACTTAGTTTGTATGTGTTAGAAATGGGGCCAGCAGACTATCATGTATATAGGTTCCTGTATAATTCACATTACGCCGTATTCTCCCAGTCACTACCCCTTGCCTGGATTATTTGAGATTTCCAGCCTATTAGAAGTGAAGGTTTGTTTGGCTGATGTGGAAGGATCCTCCAGATGCAGACATCCAGCTGCCGCGTCGGTCCGCTCCCTGAAGTCCAGACCGGATCTGCCCGCCAGCCCCGCCTGACTGCCCCTCGGCCACATTTCGGCTGGGGGAAAGTTGCTGTGGTCCAGGGGATCATTCGTGCATCGGACGGGAAGCCGTCGGCAGGGTCATGCCGTGGCGGGATGATGCTGAGGAAGTCTCCCTGTCCCAGGAGCAGAGTTTACTTCGACTTCAGCGAAGACGCGATCCGCCGAGTCCGCTCACCGGAGCCGAGGTCAGCGCCCCCCGGTCCCGCTACTCCCCGGATTCACATCACAGTTAGACGTGGTGTTTTGGGAACTCAGTGGGAGGTTTGGCTGGGGAGGAGAAAATGGATGAATACGGGGATGTTTAGTACAACATCACATCAAATGTGTCCTATTTCTACGCTGAAGCGTTTGCGATATTTGATATTAAATTAGGTTTTTAAAAAGCCAGCTGGAAAATGTAAAAAAAAAAAAAAACTAATATTACGGGGAATTAAAAAGCCGAAAAGGTGGGCTATGTTTTGATTGTTATTACATAATGGTTATAATGTGAACATTAAATCACAGGCAAAAGCGTTGTTTTATTTTAGTGCCAACAGTGTTCGCGTGTTATTGCATTCAGGAAATTATGCTAAAGTTGTAACTATTTTCATTTAGTCAAAATAAATACGTCTACTTAGAAGCTGGGGTTAGCGGTTCGTTCAGCTGCTTGTTTTTGACAGGAGGGTGCTTAAAATAATTAAATATGAATATATAGAAGATGGAATATCAGTGAGGAAATTGTCCAATAAAAAGCGGCAGTATACGCATCAGTTGTTTATCGTGTTTGATCACAACGAAAGTTTTTTGGAAAAAGTCCCCAGATGCGCTCGGAGGTTGGCGGTCCGGCGCCTGGGCTGTTAGCATCGCCGGCAGAGCCGTCAGACTGATCTGGCAGCCAAACAGATCCGACGTCCCACAATTACTACGGAAATAGCGGAGCTACGAGCTAGTAGCCGTGGATAATACAATGTAGGGAAGTCAAGCCGGTGCCGCCTTTTTTGACGTTTCTGGGTTAGTGGTCCTATTTTAAATTAATCATAAATATTTGATTTTAAAGCATTTTTCTTAATTATGATAAAATTCATAGGTATCAAAGCAGCAAATAGCATAAAGTACACATAAGCATAAGTCACAGGAATTCACATATGGTTAGTGCAGGTGAGTGTGCAATAAAATCCCACAACAGTAGCGGTGAAGTAGCCTTAGTGAAACAATGGCACAGTACAAATATATGAAGTATAGCAATAATGGCAATGTGCAACAATATAATGCTAGACCTAAACTGTGTGCGAATTACAGCTAATAGAAATCGTGATTTGTAAAGTAGCGGTGTTAAGGTGTATAATATGGAAGGTACACACACATACACACACGTGCAGCTCGGCAAAGCTTAGTCTGCCAGCCGGCCGAACCTGGCCTCGTTTGTCCTAATGACGTCAGTGAAAGACTTGTCCCCGCTATCCTCTGTTTTTGGGACAAGTGTGAAAAAATAGCAGCGCAGTCAGCGTGTCGCCTTCCCCTCCCCTGTCTCTCCAGGCTGTAGTCCGACCGAGACTATCAAAGGGGCACCTTCCATATCCTCCGTCGGGTTACAGCCTGTCTCTTGTGCTTTTCTCTGTAAAGCCCTGCAGCCCCTCCAGGCCAAACCTGCTTCAGCTAGCGCGCTGATCTTTTTTTGTGCGTTTGTTTGGTTTTATTTTGCGCGGCTCACATGGGAATTGTGCGGACTGCCACAGTGCCAGCATTTACAGAAATAAATACCCTTTAGGGCGGCGCAGAGACAAGTAAAGACGTCTGGCATGTTTTACAGCAAATTCCTGCTAATTTGCTGCATTTTCTGTCTATTAAAGCTGTCCCATGGGCTGCGATCGTTTAGGCGGAGGATCACTTAAACTATTTGGTTTGGAAGTAAAAACTCACGGACGTCAGAATTTTATAATGATCTAGTGTAACGGTCCTGTTTTCCCACACAACCCTGTTGTTTTTCAGCGTTGGGTCATTGGGTATGCCTCGTGGGATAGGTGGGTGACCGGCACATTGGCACCCCCTGCTGGTGATTTTCCATCATCTTCATTATGCTTCCTCTTTCTTGTCTGGTCCAGTTTAGAAGACCTTAACTCTTGATAGGCGACCTGCCCTAGAAGAATAAATGAGACCGTTCAAAACATACACTGTGATTCAGCAATAATGTATCTGAGATCACACGCGTTAAGGCCAATTCATACTCCACTTATCCATATTCGCTTTGGGTTACGGACGAGGGTGCGTGACGTGACTTCCGTTATCAGGGGACGGCTGTGGATGATTGCGGTCAGTGCGCCTGTAGCCCAGATTTTTATGCTTAGCGGCAGCCGTTAGTGTCCGCATGTGCAAGATAATTGACTAGGTGTCCAGTAGGTGGCAGCGTGGACTTTCACAGATCAGCAGGCAACGAAGAAAGTAGAGTCCCGTACCTACCATTGAGGACAGCGAGTCCTCGGTGTTTTATCTGCAACTTCGGTAACTACGATCCATTATGGGGCAACTGGGAAGGGCTAACACTTCTGACCTCGGTTTTTGGAAAATCCTGAGTATGGCCCTCAATGTCGTAGTAGTTATGGTGAACTGCTGTATGAGAAGAGTCAGAGGTACCCGCATATCAAATTTTTCATACTGTACAGACATTATAGCAAAGGATGTGGTATTTTAAAAAGCAGCGCTATTCCGGCATTTTGAAATCTTGGTGATAAAATTTACCAAACAGGTGTTTGTGTGTGTGGGGGGGGGATCCCGGATAATTTTGTGGTAAGGATTTCAAAATACAGTGGTATGCCTTATCACTTCATACTGCCCAAGCCTTGACTAATAACTTTAAAACTTCATAAAGGTTTACCTGTTTCACTACACCGTTTGTATTTGTGTTTGTTGCAATACGTCTGCCTTCTGCTGGTTTGGTGGAACATCACCGCTCCGTGCATTCACCGATCGCGACCATCCGTATCCGCGGCCAAAAGTAGCATGAAGACAAGCTGCCATGTGGACGATCATCCTCAGCACAAAAGCGCACGCAGAAAAGTATATTATGAACTAGGCTTTACAACATATCTGGTCACTATAACTTAATGTTTTTGGGCAATAGGTTAAAAAAGGCAAGTTAAAAAGTGAGCAAACTTGTGTAAGGAGTTCAGTACAGGATGTGAAAGGGGCGGCAAGCAAACGTAAAAAACAAAAAGAGGAAGTTAGTAACTGCCTGGTGATGGACCAGAGAGCATAGGGTAGGGGTCCTTGATGATGGGGCAGGGGTCGGTTGTGAAAGGGTTCTGACTTTGGTATGGCCATATGTAGACCATGTACACATTCTCCAAAAGTGGGAATCTACCCAATCAGATCCTTAAATTATTTCATTTACTGCAGTCGATATGCAGATCATGCAGTGAAATAAAATATGCGGTTATGCAGATTCTACAGTGAACTCGGAGATGTGGGCGTACAGATTCTATAGTGAGTGTGAGTCTTTGTCTAACTTTTGGGCTCGTGAACCTCTGCTGGTAGCTTTTCCACTGAGCATGCGAATATCCAGATCTGAAATCACCAAGGATTTGTGGGAAATGGGGGGATTTAAAATTAGAAAGCGGTCACAGTATGAGAATGTGTCAAACACGGCGATTAACTGGAGATATGAGGAAGACCGCTTTCTGAAACTGAAGGAACAATCACTAAAGTTAGAAAAACAAACGTCTCTCCGCAATGTACTGCTTCTGTCAACAGTCTATGAATTTGTGATATAGCTCTTGTTTATTACCCCTTTGACAGCTGGTCAGACTTTGTTGCCTGTGACTCATGATATGTTGTGACTGCAGGGATTACAGTGTCTTTAGTGTGACGTGAAATAGCAGCTTCTCCGTTGTGCTCTGGTAGGACAGAGAGCCTGAACGGAAAGGCTGTCCTCTGTCCCCCCTCAACTCCCATGCCCTGAAATGCCCCAAAATGAGCCAGACAAATAGCTTGCGGCTCATCGCCATACCGAGGTCGTAAGGTGCTGGCTTCTGCAGGATCGCAGCACTTGCACAGAGTTCGTCGCTATTGTATCTGCGCACATACCCTCAATGTAAAGAATGCCTGACACTGTCAGACCTCCCTGTCATGTGATATAGTTATGATTTATTGCACTTGTGTTACAGATATCCTTCCTGTTCGTCTGAGACAGCCTTATGTCACGGGGGTTGACCGTTTTTGAGGTCCGATGTTAAGACCGTCCAGGTCTTCCAGCCTGTGTCTGCCAGCTCTCATATCGCTCTCATTCTGACCCCTGTACGTGTTTCGTTCTACGTTGCTGAGCCAGCACGCGCAACTAGATAGAAGACAGAAGGAGGAATTAAGTTACACAGGCCTGAAACTTCTCTTACCAGCATTGCTGCCATCAGGGACGAAGCAATCAGGGCTTCAGGATCAAGATAAAATGAAACAAGATGACAGAAATTTATTAATCCCCACGGGGGGACATTTTCCTCGTCGTGTATCATTACAGAGTCAAACCCGTGCACTCGTGTAGTCTCCCCTTCACCCTCCAATGAAATAAATAATATATGCTGGATAGAAAGTGTAAAGCACATGGCAGGTGGACCAGTACAGTGATGAGCCAGAGAGTTGGGGTACGTTTCTCCAAGCTGGGGGTGAGTAGGCTGTTGGAGATTGGAAGCATATATTTATTAATTTAGTAGGAACTCTTATCCAAAGATAGATTTTTGACAAAGCTGGGGTAGACAGGCTCTGGAGCAATTGGGGTTAGGACCTTGCTCAAGGGCCCAATGGTGAAATCATCTGGTGACCCTGGGATGTGAACTGGCAACCTTCTGGTCATGGGTACAGCATCCTAACCCACAAATGAATGGTAGTGAGCATGAAGTAGCCTGAACATCTGACAGATCTGTCGGGATTATAACTGAGTATAACTTTCTGTTTCTTCTGCATAGAGTTGTAAGTCTTTAATACAGGCATCATATTCCAGATGTGAACAGAATATAAACCCGGTATCTCTAGGGATTCGGGCATGTTCCGCGTGAGAATCATCCGTCTCTATCCCTCGAGGAACCCCCCCCCCCCCCGCCGGCCCCTAGGTGGTCTGGCGTAACACCGCGGCACCCGAGATCTGGCAGCTTGCAGCATTCTCGTCAGCTCCATTAAAGGCCTCGCCTCAGACTCGGTGAAGCGAGGGTCACGGAAAGCGCCGGCGAACAGAAGTGTGATTGTGCTGCGGCTGGGGGGGGCCCCCGCGGGCCGGGGGCTGCCCCCGCGAGGCACCGACGCAGAGGCCCCGGGGCGGACGGGCCGTCTCAGCCAAACGGCATAACCGTCCACAGACGTCATTTTCCACAGTCGGCGTGAGGGCAGCCCTTTGAGATGCCGCACGCTCCGTCTCAATAAAGGCCAGAGACTGTGAGAGCAGACGTAAATGTTAGCCTTTTGGTTAGCTTTCTGGGCCCCTCCCCCCGCCACAACACAGAAAACCATTCACCTCATTCAGGGCCGTGGCCTGGGCTATGCTAATTACTTATTAAAACTTAAAGCATCCCGTTTTTTTTAAGAGCACAGCATAATGACCGCACCCCCGCCTCCCTCAGCATGGAGACATTTATAAACCGTACTTCTCCCTCACCTTTCCAGATGGAGAGCCTTGTCCTTGGAAGGCACTTCGGGGCGAGAGACACGCGTTGAGTTGTTAGCAGAAGACGGCTGGCTGATTTTGTGTGGGTCCTCAGGAATGAGCGGGGGGGGACCTTCAGAAATGGACGCACTGGGAGCGAGTTCCCCACTGCAGCCGGAAGATCAAAATGCAGCCAGAGATGCAGGAAAGGGGACCATTTAGTGTACAGATCAGGTACACGAGGGCTTTCATTTCTGCTGTGAGGGCCTGAGTCCAGGTCATAGGTCACGAGGTGGGAAACACTCGTTATGGAAACGGCGACCCTCTGTTTCCACCCTGTGTCTGGTCAGGTTTCAAGTTTTTCCAACTACTTCTGTCTGATCCTGTCTCTGTAAATTCCAGATCAAAATCTATCCCTCTGGCTTTTTCGTGCAAAAACATGTTGGCTCTGATGTGTGGTGAAGCTTTTATGATAGCTGAAGCTGAGTGCTCAGAAGCGACCCTCTGATGACGCCTTCAAAGCAGATGCTTCCTCTGCCATTAGAGAATCCCCTTCATAGCACGCCGGGGTCCCCTGGTGCGTGTGTCTGAATGGATGAACGTGTGTAAAACTAACTGATATCAATTGCTTTTTTGAATCAAGCTTGAACATCATTTTGCCGTTTGTCATGAAGAATCCGGAGATCTCCAAATACGGAATAGCAAAATGTTGCAGTTTGGTGTCCAGGCTGAACATTCTTGGTTGAAACTCGCTGCAATGAGTCCTCCTCGCCTCTGTGTGCGCTGCAGCTTCGACGTGGAGAATGGCCCGTCCTCCGCCTGCAGCCCACTGGATGCTCAGGCCTCCCCAGGATCCGGTCTGGTCCTCCACCCCAACTTCCCAGGACATAGCCAGCGCCGCGAGTCCTTCCTGTACCGCTCTGACAGCGACTATGACCTCTCACCCAAGTCCATGTCTCGCAACTCCTCCATTGCCTCAGAGCTGTAAGTCAAACACCGCCCCCTAATGGGTGGGGGGTGGGGGGGGGGGGACGAGAGTGACATAACTTGTCGGGTTTCTACATAACCTTTTTCATATAACACTTTGATGGAAACTCACCTGTGTATAATCACTCTGTGTTATCAGTATGGAGTTCCAGTGTTTCTTTGTGGGAATCACATATCAGCTAAGTAAAAACCAGCATGAATAAATACCCATGAACACTGAGCTATACGAACACTTACTCCGTCACTCAGAATGGTCAGAATAATTCGGTTAGAACAGAGGAACCCCGAGAGACTTTATTCATTGTTTTAAACTCTTTGTTGTCCATTCATTGTTTCGTTCGATGTTCCATTGTTTTATTTTATGCTTCTGGGTAACACTGTTGCCTCACACCTCCAGGGTTGTGGGTTCTAATCCCACCTCCACTCTGTGTGTGTGTGTGTGGAGTTTGCATGTTCTCCCTCTGCCATCTGGGTTTCATTTTGCAGTTCAAACACAAGTGATTAGGCTGATTGGAGTCTCTAAATTGCTAACTTTTTGTGTGTTTCTGACCTGCGCTGTTAACCTGCCCTGGGTGTGACATATGCTTTTACACACAGAATCATATCTAGGTGCCAAATCTGTTTGGCTGACTGGCTGAACAATATTACAAGTGTAATATGGAAATAAAACATTGTTTTATTTTATTCACAGACATGGGGATGACCTGATTGTAACACCCTTTGCTCAGGTAAATATGACATTGGGGCAAAGAACATGAATTTATGAAGATTGGCCTCTGCAGTGTTAATTTTTTAGGAGTCCTGATGTTTTGTGTTTTTTTCACTTAGGTGCTTGCAAGCCTTCGCAGTGTGAGGACCAACTTCACTGTGCTGACCAATGTGCAGTGCGTCTCCAGCAAGTAAGTGGTTTAATTTTAAATGATATTCTCTGTTTTGTTTTAAACTCCAGACTAAAAGATTTTATTATGTGTCTGAATCTGAATATTTTTGACTTCACCATTATGTTTGCAATGTCAGCTTTTGACCACTAGAGGGCAGGCGTGTTTTCACCTCAAAGCACATGGACTCAAAAAATTTCACCCACCTTCATTTTTGTATGACTTTATTCTTTGTTTTGCTTTCTGCAAAAGCACGAATGTGCACACATTAAATTATTTTCCAAGAAAAATGTGATTCCAGTACATTGGTCGAAAGCAGTTTCTTATGCATTTACATAACTTACAGAAGTGAAACAGTGTGTAATGAATCTAAGCTCTGATGTTCGGTCTGATGTGGGCTTAAGCTTCTCTCTCTCTCACACCACATAAGCAGTGAAGCTGAAAATTCTAAAACCTGGGTCAGTGTCAAGAATTATATCGACTGGCCCGTGTAAGCAAACTTTGTTTGAAGTCCTTCATTCAGAACAGTCTGGGTTCAAAGGGAAAAGTCTGTAATTGTTGGACACAGTTCAGTTTGTCCCTGGTACATGCCTGTTTCATTATACACGGACTTAATTTCCAGTACCAGGAATCAGAATAAGGATTTTATTCTCTATAAAAATGAGAGTAAGGGATGATTAAGGTGCCGTATAAGATGCTGGATCATCATGTATTGTGGAAAATCCTGAAAGTAAGTTAGTACTTTTGGCTATAGGAGCACCCAAGCTAGTGAAGATGACTCAAACATGGATGTATTGCAGTCTCATTAGCCTCTGGGGTCTGCTAAAGGAGCGCTTTCACCAGGCTCACGAGTTTGCCTTTATCTCTGAGAACATCTGCTGACTGAAGGCCTTCTAGGCTGGGGGAGTCACTGTCAGTGCCTCTGAGGCTGGGGGAGTCACTGTCAGGGCCTCTGAGGCTGGGGGAGTCACTGTCAGGGCCTCTGAGGCTGGGGGAGTCACTGTCAGGGCCTTTGAGGCTGGGGGAGTCACTGTCAGGGCCTCTGAGGCTGGAGAGTCACTGTTAGGGAATCTGGGTCCTTTGGCTGTTACACTGAAGGTGCTCATCTGTCCTTTTTCCCCAGGAGGTCCCCAGCGGCCCCCCAGCCCCCTGTCACCACCCGAGTCTGCCTGCCCGGTAAGTCCACCTCAGCTCCCACAATGAACTGGGGCTTCAGGTGCCTGAGCGTATCCCAAGAGGCCTGGCTGAGTCCGCTCTTCTAATCTGCTTGAGGAGACCAGAGGAAATGGGCCTTTGGGTGGTCGAGTGCTGCCTCCTCATCAAAGACGGATCAGACCGCATAACCGGGGAGGTCTAGGCCATTGCAGACCACTTCAAAAGAGGATGTTAAGGGAAGCAGGGTGGACGTGTCCTTCGTGTTTAGGAACAGAAGTAGAAGAAGTTTTCAGTCCAAATATGATGAGTGAACCGCATGTAACTAATCCATCAGCGCTTTACATTAACTGCACCTTCATAATGCATTCATAGAGCATTCAGTGCACCTTCATAATGCATTCATAGAGCATTCAGTGCACCTTCCT
>JAODLC010000036.1:16949211-16962881 GCA_026781145.1 Hippopotamyrus pictus | reverse complement strand
GCGCGCACGTGTCTGTGCACGCGCATCGGGGCGGAACTCCACCATGCGCGATACAGAGAGCAGAGGAGAATTATAAATGCACGACTGCGTAGAGACAAAAATGACATGCTGTTGTGTAAATAAGATAAATAAAATAAGGCTATTTAGTTTGTTTAATAAAAAGACAATGTATAGACCTGTTCTATAGGAAAGGTAACCTTAAATGACTTCTGCTGTGATCTGGCGCTATATAGAAATTAAAATGAACTTGACCTTCAAGGGTGGGTGAGAGGTGCCGTTGGGGGGGAGGGCACCCCACTAATGTAATGGTAGGGGAAACACTGCAGCTGATGATAATGGCACTTGTGATTTGACAACTGCATGTGCGTAACATAAAGAATCAATATAAATGCTGCTAATTGCTGGCCTGCTAGGTAGTCTGAAATATGTAAGAAAGTAACCACTGTTTTGCATGGAAATTTGGGTTTCATTTTTCAGTGCTTTGAGGAAGTAGGGCTATTGATGCAATAAAAGTTCATGACACGGGGCTTGTCTCTTGGCTCTTGGCTTTTAAACTCGCTTTTGGAATGCCTTTCAGTGTGGGACTTCACGTTAGTCTTTTCTGTAGCAACAGTAAATAAACCATAGATGGTGGCTTGTTTAAAACACTTCATGCTTCCGTCTTAACTAAGATCTAAGACTGTCCATCTGTTCTCCTTCATCTCCACTATGGCGCACGGTGTCCACTTAATGTACAACCCTCTGTTACTTCGTCGTAGTTTTTGCATCTCGCAGGCTGCTCCTTGCTCGCTCATTTCCTGCCCTGTATCGGAGCTGTTCATTAGGCTGCGACAGATTGTCTAAATGTCACCCAGCATGCTCGCTTCATAAAGCCTTCAGAGTCTCCCGCAGTGTCAGGTTCTGTCCGGCACCATCCGCCCCCCCCCCCCCCCCCCCCCCGTCATTGCCGCACAACTTCTCTGAGCCAGAAGTTTGGGGGGGTTGGTTTTTGAGATGAACGTTGAGGGAGCCCTCAGGCTGTCACTGCCGACACCTGAGAGGGCAGCTGGGTGTAGAGGTGAAGGACGGGATTCGGTCGGGAACGCTAGGTGGCATAACGCCACGGTTCAGCCGCCGCCGTGAGATTTTTGTACCAAGAGAAAAATTTTTGTCGGAAGAGGAACATTGTGAAGTAGCACATGGATCTAACGAGCAAAGGATATTTGTACAGAGAAATGGTTCACTATTTCTGTAAAATCTGTCCGAGGACTGTGTGCCTTTTTTACAACTGTCTTTTAAATTTTTTTATTTATTGAACACGCTTTATAAGTGAGATGTTTTTTTACACCAGGAAAGCTCATCAGCGAAATCCTTTTGTAAAATCAGAAAAGAAAATACAGTCTTCCTACTGACTGATATTGGGCAATATTGGCTCTATCGTATAGGCATGGGAATAATTCAGCGTCAAAGAGATATCCACCCAGATTTCATTTCAGTTTTCAACATAGTCACTACATTGGAACTGAAAGTACCATTTCAGATGGAGCACAGGATTTGTAACATTTCAGTTATATATACTGCCTGTTTGCTGATCTATAGGAAGACGGATGTGAATACCGTACGACTAAGAGATTTGCTGGGATTCATTAACATTGTTTCATTTTGTAGATACATAGAAGAGAAATCAATATTATTTTCATCCACCCATTTTTCTCATGATTCCAACTCAAATCTTGATGATGAGGGAAATGAAGAAAAAAAAAGCACTTTAGCGATCTAAACATTGCTGCATACAATCGAGGACCTTGCAATATTTCTCACTATTTATTGAGACTGAAAGTTGACTGTTTTTATCATTAACGTGATGCTGAACAACACTCAAGGTAGTAGGTCTTCCCAGGTCTCCATAGTAAGCTGTTCTCAGAATGTGAGAAAAAAAAGAATGTGACCATATCCATCAGATCTCATTTATTTGTGAATAATTTAAGAGGCAATACGATGAACTGATAAAGTTAGCAAAGACCAATGGGCTGTTCTTTGGTTCTGAAAAGGGACATTTGGCATGACACAGTTGACATCCTCCTGCTTGCCGTACCTCCTTCAGCTTTCTCATCATCAAGGTTTGATTGGCTGCACCTACAACTTCCCTTAAAGTCTGGTCAGAAGCAGCAAACTATCTAAACAAAAAAAAGAGGCCATCCGAACGAAACCAAAAAACTATCACCTAAACGAAACCAAAAAGCCCACCATCTAAAGTAAACTAGGTTCAAACTGGGAAAGCTGGAATAATTGGGGTGAAGGTCAGCATCCCAGATGGCACGCTGGCAGAAGGTAGGGAGTTTTGGGCCAGACTTAGGGGTGAAGTTTCCCATCCCGTTATTTCGCCGATCATATTGGAGGCCCGCTGTCATGGGCGGAGGTACTTAAATTGCGGCACAGCCCGGCTGTCTATGTCGCATGGCGTTAAAACTCAATAAGACACATTGCTTCATGGCCGCGTGTGTGTGTTTGTTTGTGTGTGAGTGAGAGAGAGAGAGAGAGAGAGAGAGACTCTTTTCAATAGTCCGCACCTCCGCTTTGCACCTGAACTCGTGTGTCCTTTACTGTTTATAACAGTGTATTTATTTACCTTAGCTTGTAAATACTATAGTGTTCGTTGTAAATTAATTTTAATTTATATGCACCGGCATCGTCTCTGATGGGTGGCGTTAGTGTGTAGAATGTTCTGCGGTTGAGTCTTTTTATTTAGGAAAAATACACTTTTTCGATTTTTATCCTGCACCATACGAAAAGGGGTCCTGAGCATTTGCTGAAAATGAAAGGCAAAGTTAACCATCGGCTGAGGGGTTAGTCACGTGGTTCGGCGGAACACGTGGACGGTCCTGATTCTGGTTGCTAAAATTCTTACGATGCCGAAATAAACTCGCACACTGCAGCACCTTCAGTAACGATGGGAACAATTTCAAGAGGCTGGAGCTTCCATAAGTCTCTCCCTTCTGAGAAACACCACGGTTTTTGAAAAAAAAGACGCTTGGCATGGAGTTATTTCCTGGCTGTAAGAGTGACAGCTGACGTGGACTCCGTAAATTATGAACATGCATAATTCTTGTGCTTGAAGTGGCGAAAGAAAAACATCTTGTTTTGTTATATTCTTACTCAAACTGTCAGTATAACTCTGTACTCCGTGTTAAATCTTTCGGTCCAAATCGCGTCCCAGATGGTTAACCAGAAGTAGTCAAATCTGCATGCCCAGTGGGTGTGTATGTCTGTTAAATACTGCATTGTTTCAGGTGAATATTTAATGTTTCACACAATGTATGGTATAGTATTGTATATTGTGTCCAGAAAAATCATATACTTTTTCTATGAACTGATTAAAAAAAGCATGAATACGTTTCTGTTGAATGTAGTTTTTTTTTTACCAATCTCTTTCACTTTTGAAAGGATCCAGACTGCTAAAATAAAATAATTCGAAAAATATTTATGCGTGGACTATCAGGAAATCATCTGTGTGTGAAAGGCAAGGATAACCCTAATGCTCATATACCCCAAATCAGTGACATGTGCAAATGGGGAATTAGAATTAGCTATACCGTTTACATAGCATTCTATGTACTAGTGAAATAAGTCCGTTACCCCTTTAGAGACTTGAACCAGCAACCTTCTGGGAATGTTTCCTGTTTCATAGCCACTGCAGCCCAAGTTTCCCTGACGTCTTTAAATACAGCATCGTAATTATGGTGTCCACCCCACGACCACAGGAATCTGTCTCAGCCTTAAATATCACCGTGTGTGGTCCCGTTCCCTCCCACTTCCTGGAGAAATGACATTCAACGACTGCAAATTCAGCGTGGAACCAGAATTCCCTTCCCCAGCGCCAAACACCCTCCATTCCTTGCAGACTTGGGTGGGCACTAACAATACGTGCATAAACCGATCTGGTGTAGGGAGATGATAAACACTTTAGGTCCGGCAGGTGGCGCCAATGCACAGGATACGAAGCCAGTTTTCTGTCATATCACATCCTTCGGCTCTGGGGGTCACAGCGGCTCAGTGGGTAGACCGCTGGCTGGACTAAATGATGTTTCTAAATTGTCCATAGTGTGTATGTATATGGTATCCTGTGCAGCGTGTACCCCAGCATTGTGCCCTGTCCTGGCCGACGAAAGTTTCAGTTTACTCTAAGTAGAATAAGCAGTTGGAACATGACGTTGTTAGGTCCGATCGATCGGGGATATATCGTCGAATATTTCAACCTTAGCCCCGATGCATTTAAAAAAAACTAAAATTCAATAGCTAGAATGAGTTGGAAGAAGGATGGATGGACAAACTGACCTCCTTTATTTCCTGAACCAGCTCTCTGTAGCCCTCTGTGGCCTAGGGGGAGCCATGCTCTCTGGCTGTAGCAATAACGCTCAGTTGGAGTTTGTGTCAGGTCACTGGTAAAGCAGCAGCCATTAACGGAGACATTTGGCTGTCAGAGTACATCAGAGGGAAAGTGTATCAGGCTTTCATTATTGCTGACGGCTGACTGCATAGTGACACAGCAATGTCCCCAAATCCCGGTTAGTTAGTGCTGAACTCGCTCCGGGGATGGGGGGGGGGTACTTTCAGACCGACTCATAAAACCAGTTAAGGGCGCAGTGGGCTGACTCCGTGTAACCGATCCTCCGTCACCGGCAGGGGGAGCTGATGAGCGATGCCGTCAGTCGTGTTGTGAGCCCAGATTTGCGTTTAAAACATGCGCACTGCTCATTTACAGATGTAGCGTAAACCTGTATTTTTGGCATATCCCTGGTTATTGTTTTAACCCCTTCATTTTCTGCATCTCCAACGAGCTTCGTAAAAAATCAGTAAGTAAGCCATTCTCCTAATTCCGGGTCAGGTCCGTACCCTAGAGATCAAAGCATGATCTCCTTATTAACGCTATGGCGTCTCTGTAAAGTTCTTTTAAAACTAAATTAACATTATTTAAACTTTCTGTGCCCATTTTCTGTATGTACCGCGACTGCTCCTCCGTTGATTATAATACTGATAGTATCACGTCGAAAAAACTGGCTCTCATGAAGAGCAAAATGAGATAGTGAATATTAAGAAATATTTCCGGAGTATCATGTATAAATGTCAAGTAAATAAAGTATCTTGATGTTTGAAAGTATCCCGTGATACACAACAGCTCAACTGCTGTTTTTGTTCATTGGGAGTTAGGTCTACTTTCAGTTAATAGAATAATTTCTTTTCTTAGTGTGTTTATACTAGTGTTTAAAACAAAAATGCAAATAACTGCAAAAAATATGTATGTATTTGTAGATCTACTGTTTTATGTTTTATGATTATCCTGTTTCTTAGTGGACATTCAAAGAAACTGTTTCTTGATTTGTTTTATTTTAGTTTTTTTGTGTACAGATGC
Organism: Hippopotamyrus pictus; assembly: GCA_026781145.1. Lineage (NCBI taxonomy): Eukaryota > Metazoa > Chordata > Actinopteri > Osteoglossiformes > Mormyridae > Hippopotamyrus > Hippopotamyrus pictus. The sequence goes on along the minus strand of JAODLC010000036.1, from coordinate 16,957,492 downwards.
AATTAAACTTTATAGGTAGTAGGATTAAAATTAAGTAGGCTTACACTGGTGTAAACAATAAAGTCATTTTAACATATTTGTACTGTTGTGGATCGGGACATTTTACTGGGGTGTTCCTGGTCAATTATCTGGATTAAAGGCATAATTATTTGTTCTACGTTTTAAAGGAAAACACTTACATAAGGTAATTATATATATATATATTTTTTTTTGTACACATATAATAATGAGGACAGGTTTTGTCAGATTTAAACCGACAAGATTATTATGTACTCACAATGATCTTCGCTGAGAGTGATTTTTCATGGATGTTATTTACTTCTGGTCGTTTTATTCTGTTTGGTGGTAGCTGGTCATTGTATCATGCATTTTGATTCCTGTCTGCATTCTAACATCTCTCTGAGCATTTGCTCAGAATTGGGATTAGCTAAATAGCTAGCTAAGCACGTAAATTACAATGCATGCCATTACATCTTTAGAAAATGAAGTTCAGACCAAACTGTACCTGAATGTGCTGAAGCCTTCAAAATCTTTCTTACTTCTATCAAACAACATGCAACGATAAAGAATAATAACTAGTGTGTGTGTGTGTGCGTGTGTGAGAGAGAGAGAGAGAGAGAGAGAGAGAGAGAGAGAGAGCGCTCTGGGAAAAATTATGAGACCATTCTGTATTTTTTTATTTAATCTGCATTCTTAAATCCTGGTTTAATCCTGGGTCTGCTAGCAGGTTCTAGTGCCAGAGATAAGTTACCTTATCCGGCGGTCCCTCATATATCGGAGGATGACATCAAGTGACTTTCAATAAGAATGCAAAACATTACGTGGTGTGAAGTGCACTGCTAGGACAATTCATAACAGGCCCCTAGAAGCAGGACTGAAGTCCCACAAAGCGAGGAAGAAGCCCTTCATTAATGAGAAGCATATATAAAATGTATATTTTACAGAGGTGCATACCCGTAAACGGAGAAATGAGTGAAACTGAAAAATTTGCTGTGGTCTCTTAATTTTCTTCAGAGCTGTGTGTGTGTGTGTGTGTGTGTGTGTGTGCATGTATTATTTATATAATATAAAATACACAGATCCACGCCCTCCCCGCTTGTAGATTTGGCTATGGACGGCTGTGATGTGTCCCTGCCAGCACTGTGGGTGTAACGTGTGTCTTTAGAGGTGCAGGAGTTTCGGGCTGATTTGGTCCCTACCAGTGTTGAAACCAAAACTATGCTCTTGATATACAAGCAATAACACAAAAATAGGGCGGTGGTTAATAAATGACAATGGTGATTGGGGTTGAAGTGCAAGTTATCAGTGCATATTTAACATTCTTATTGGTCATTTGTAACCAGGCAGGCATAGGCATGTATACTTTCGCGTTAGTGAGATACAGGGGCCCTTAAAGACGTAAAAGGGGGGAGTAAGGTGACGTTGTGTCAGGGGGCTGTTAATTTCTAGCTGCAGCCCTGGTTGAAGTGTGGACGCGCTCTTGTGGAAATAGCTAAAATGTGTGAGCTCAGCACGCAGTGGAAAGATGGGGGCAGAAGGGCAGCTGCGATTTGGACCAGGACAGGATGGACGCGGTCTGGCGTTTGTTCGCGGGAAGCCTCGCGGAGTGCGGAGCACGAGCGCGGTCACGTGAGGCGTCCGCGGGGCGCTGGTGTACAGGAGATAAAGGCAACTTAAAGATCAGATAAAATGTAACTTTAGTATTTATTTAAAACCGACCCCCTCCCCCGTACGCCCACAGACAAAATCATAGCATTGTGTGCACCGTTAGTGTGTGCTGACGGGCTTAAAGCCAGTAATCGGGGTGGCGACGGGTCGTTCTGGGACAGATGGGGGGCGCGGGGGGGATGGCCGGTCGCCATGTGACGCGGGGGCGTCCGGGAGGGAGGGCGGTTTCCGAGCCGCTGATGCGGACCTGAACGGCGGCCAGTGCGAGACGTAACGCCGGAACTGTGGAGATGATGATGAGCGAGGGAAAAACCAGCACGAAAATGCGCTGGAGCTGACTGGGATTTTTTAGAGGGGGCGTGTCCTCGCCTACGGAACCTGCTATAGAAGCGCATGGGAGTGTTTTTAGAAAGGCGCTAAAAGTTCTGAGTCATCCCGTCGTTTGTTTCTCTCCGGTTTTAATCGTACTGTATTTCCCCGCTGGATACGCGGTTGCATATGGCGTTTCGTATATGAATGAATTAGCGTTTATTTAATGGAAGGCAAACGCACGGCAGTCAGCACAACACTGATCTTAGCTCGATTAAAATAACACGCTCATCCATCCTAACACTAAAAGTCACCGGTGAAATGTCACCGGTGAAGTGTTTCCCATTTGTAGGAGTATGGCATGGGGTCCGAGCCCAGGGTCAAGCGCTGAAGCGTTTGGGTTAAAGGCCTTGCTCAATGGCGGCATCATCAAATGGATGCTATTGAGTGTGTAAAGCCCCAGGCTTTAAACCAGCAACCTTCCGAGTATCAGGAGTCTTTAATCAATGACACATACACCCCCCCCCCCAATTATCACTGTTGCCCTCTAATGGTAATAATTTAATTGCAGGTTCTGGGGGCTGTTTGATCTGAATACTCCATGTTGCCAGCCTTGATCGGTGCCTGACCTCACTGCTTCTCATCCTGGAGCATCTGCTCTTAAAGTTCTGTAGGTCTCCTGGCTGATTGGCACTGACCCTAACTCACTCTGTCCATAGTTCCACTTGCATTTTAAACAACCTCAGTCTTATTTTGAATCTTCTGTGGTTTCAGGCTGCATTTCCCTCCATTATCTGGTTCCATTATCCGGTTCTGGATTGTATTGGACTGTCCCTGCTATATTACCCTTTTAACTGGATGTTATTAAATGATTACTGCTTTGTGTTTCTGGAATTTTTCTGTCTGGGCTGATTTGGATTTTTCGTCTGTTTGTCTTTGCATCACATTCTATACGAAAGTGTGAATAATCAGTATAGACAGGGCATAAAACGAAAGTTTATAAAATCTTTTGGTTGGAATAATGGGCAATGCAAAATAATTAATGGTTATATTTTTGATTATAAGATCAGGTAATGATTTTTATGATTTCTGTTGTTCCAAAAATGGACATAGTAGTTATAAACATTTACTTTTATGATATTCAACTGTATGGTGAGCGAAGTAATTTACAGAGCCATTTCCAGATATTTCCGTACCTTTGTATAATGCTGATGATTAAAAAGCTACTGCAATCAAAATCGGTGCTCTGAAACAGCAAATTTCGGTTAAGGTCAGCTATGCTTAAGACAACTAGGGTATATAAGTCTTGCTGCGCCCTCTAGTGGATATTTTATGAGAAAATCAGGAAGTAATAGAAAGTGAATTTATGAGACGCAAACGTATTTTCTCTCCTTGATGTATGTAATGAGGATAAGAACTAATAATTCTTGGGAGGAATAAAAGGTAAAATGACTGATCTTACAGTGGTGCTGAATGAGACGTTTTATTCTTCCAGATTGTCTCCCTGTGATTCAGCGTAATTATTAAAGCCGCCTGCTCATTTCGTAACGTTTCCTTGCCATGTTTAATTTCACGCTGCCAGCGCCCTCTGCAGGGTGCTCTGGGCACAGGTGTCTCGCCGTCCTTTCCCGGGTTGCTCTGCCAAACCGGTGACTCGCTTCCTGCTCGGCGGGCAGGCAAGCAGCCGATTGGCTGTAGGGCTCCCAGCATCACGATAGACTTATTTATCAGGTGCTTTCATACCAGCGGGCTGAGCTGGGGGTCAGAGAGCAGGATCAGCCAGCGTCCGGCAGTCCCCAGATCAGCTGGGTTAAGGGCCCAACAGCGATACGATCACTCTGCCAGCCGCAAGATTCGAACTGACAACTTTCCAGACACGGGCGCGGATCCCAAACCCTACTGAGCGACACAACACCCCAGCACGTGGCGCTGACATGGCTGCCCAGGAAACAGCGCCCCCTGAGTCTGCTTATGGGATTTATGCCTCACTATGATGTAATCTCCCCTCATGTCTGGCTAATCCCCTTACTGTGGTCTTTAATGCCTGAGCCTCACCTTCACAAAATAAATTCCCAGAATCTATTTTCTGGGGTCACGCATTTGCCTTAACGAGATCCCCGTCATGCACTCAGATGGATGTGTGCAAGATCACTGATCAGTATTTGAGACGTAAAAGAGACCTCCTTGGATTATCTTCATCCTGAATTACGCTTCCATTACCAGTTATAATTTAATTCTGAATTACCCTAGTTACCTGAATTACATTGATTCTAAATTAAACTTGCTTTTTGGATTACACATGTAGTCTCTGAGAGGCATGGGTGGGTTTGTAGTTTCTGGGCTCAAACAGTCACTTTGAAACCCACCATGGTGTAGTGAATGTTTGTGGCCAGCAGGGGGCCAAACCCCAGGTGCCCTATGCAGATGTGTGGTTTGAGTGGCGGTAAACACCCCTGCTGCTAGCCTGCTTTGCTTACGGCTGATCATTGCCTATCCGGTGAGCTGTTTGTTTGACTTTTTTGGGGGTAAATTTGCATGAGGCCCTTGACACACATGGCCTGTTTCTGTAATGAGAGTGGAATATACATCATCAAAGAGGTCAGCTTAACTGTAATTTCAGTCTTGGGTCACGTTCCTTTGAGATGTGAGCTAAATGAGGGCGCTGTGTGGCTCAGCACTTTAGACGGCTGTGATTGTGATCGGAAGGTCGTTGGTTCACGTCTCGGGGTGGGCAGCGTGATTTCAAAGCAAAACCCTTATTGCTTTTGGGACTGACTTACCCTACATCCCGAAATGTATGTTGCATTGAATAAAAGCATCTACTAATTAAGTGAAAATGTGAAGCACTTGTTGAGATGGAGCATTTATTAACACCCTTCAAATCAGAGCTGAACGTTCTGTGATTATTAAATAATGATTACCGATTGGTTACGTCGCATCATTTAGTAAATGAGCCAATCAGAGCTGAACATTCTGTGATTATTAAATAACGATTACCGATTGGTTCCTGTGATAGAGCTCCAGCCTGCTGTGTTTTCTCACTGCTCCTGCTGTATTGTTTACTTTTTATTAATTCTTTAATATTGACTCCGTGTCCCTCCCCTCCAAAAAAACGCAGGAAGTTGCGAGTCAGGCTTTTTATCAGCCACATGTAACCGTTCCCCCGCCCCCCCACCTCATATACGCACCGGTCTGGCTCCGGGAGATTATAGCCCCGCCCCCCCGTCCACATCCCCATTCTCCGCAGGTCCTGTGGGGATTCGGCGCGCCTGTGTGTGTGTGTGTGTGTGTGTGTGTGTGTGTGCGTGCGCAAGCGCCCCCGTGTGGGTGCGCCTGCCCCAGCTCTGAGCTCTGAGGGCTGAGCAGCCAGGAGTCGCAGCACTCACACGCCACCACGTCTCTCCACATACAGCTGCCCGCCCCTGCGCCTTCAAGCCTGGACACCCCCCCACCCCCCCTCTCCGCTCCACACCTCCTGAGATGAGCACCACCCCCCCGGGCGCCGTGCTAAATGGCTGAGGAACTGTGCACCGGCTGGTTCCGTATCGTCGCAGGTAAGACGTGCCTCTTCCCGCTGAGCCTGCTTGCCGTTCCCGCCGCCGTAACGTGACAGAGGAGCCCGGCGCTCCCTGACAGCCCCGCGGCCCTCCAGTCCACTGCTGCCATGCTCGCTTCATTCTTTTTTTTATCTTTTGTTCCCTCGGATGGAAGGTGACAGTGCGAGCTGGTTATTCTTCCAGCAGAGGTATCAAAGCAGGTCAGGATGTTGTGTCCTCTCCGCCCCGCCACCCCTGTTTAGGTCTGATTTATTTATTTATTTTTGCCTGCAGCCCAATGCAGTAACTTGAAAAGCGCTGCACTGGAGACATGGATATCTGAGCCACCCAGAAACGGCATGCCCAGCGCCACAACCTGCTTTCTTCCCTCCTGTCAGGAGCTGCTGGCAATATGTATGAGCAGGGCTCCACCTGTTGGCTGCTTTGAGGAACTGCCAGGGGCTGGCTTACTTTAAGAATTCATTACAGATTTCCCCAGAAGGGAAAGAAACATGACTTTACAAAATGCATTGGGCTTTTTTTATATTAAATTTAAAAACCCAATTAAGAAACATAATACTCAGCTAGCTAAAGCAAAGAGATGAAATACTGTAAGGATGTAATTTGAAACATTTTTCATTTGAAACCTTAATGAGTGATTTAATCTTCATTCCTAGCTCCTGTTCAGTCATGATTTAATAGAACGCAGATTAGCACATAGACACTTTTCGCTTTTCGTTACAGGTAGATTCACATTACAGGTAGATTCACATTTACTTAATGTTTTCAGAGCTTCTGATTATAGCCAAAAAAATTAGCATGTAGGTCACTTCAGTCCCAGCCGAAGCTAAACCCAATCTGACCATTTATTTTAGCTTTCCTTCTTTTATTGTCCTCTTCTGCTTGTCTCGAAAGGCTCTGCATCTTCCTAATCCTAATATTGGGAAATTAAGGTTGAGCCTGATCATTAGTGTGTTGTTGTCCAGCTTTCATACCCGTAGAGCCAGAGAAAATCCCGTCTGTGGAGCTCTTCCTGTCTTTGTTCTTAGAGACGTGTCCGTCACAGCTCTGCCAAGCACCAGTCTGCCGTGTGGACATCACCTGCTGGGTTCTTTCCTGTTCCAAGCAGGAAAGCCCAGCCATTTATCATCATCATCATCACTTCTGTCACATTTCACCACAGTCCCATATTTGCAGTCTGTCCGCTAACCTTCCTTATAAGTGTCTTCAGATCATCTTCTCAAGGTCATGGGTTCAGATTCAGTTCCTTCAGGTTGCTTCAGCAGAGGAGTCTGGGAAGCTGAGCTGATGCCTGTCAGGGAAGCTGAGCTGATGCCTGTCTGCTCTGCAGGGTCCAGCTCCCTCACTTTACAGAGTGTGAAGCCCAGGCTTCCCCCGAGTGACTCTGTGCTACTTCATGCACGTGGCTCTGGTAGTGCTTTTGGCACAGAGTCCTGTCCTGGCTAATACCCACAGGTGACGTGTTCGCTGCCCTGACTGCCGTCCGTAAGGGACGCGAGACAGGTCCAGCTGAGCTTACTTCTGAGGCCTTGAGCACATCCCCTCAGCTTTCTCTAAACACTGTGCCGCGGGCATTAGTGTGTTTGGCACAGACTTGGCGAGGTGGCATCCTCTGCCTGTTCCAAGGGGCCCGTCTCATGTTGGCGCTGTCCAGCCTCACAGCTCCGAACACCTAAAGTGCCCCCTCGTCTCACGTCGTTTCCCAGAATCCCTTTCTGCTCTGTAGTCATAGAGATTCTTTAAAAGTGAAAAGCAGGCTGTAAGTAAAATGTATTTATATGCTACAGCCTTCAGGATCCCTTTTTTGTACTTTAATTACAAAAAGTCAGCATTGAAATACAATATTTTTGAGGTCTGTAACCAAGCTCATGATATAAGATGCAGAATTGTTAAAATGATAACTTGGTAATCAATGGATGTCGAGTGAGAGCCTTGATTGTATCCTCGATTGCGAATGAATGCAGTGTCATGGCAAATAATTAACCTTAAATGAGCATTAAGGAGAGCCTGGACTGGCTTTTTGTGGTGGGAAAACTTGTTTTTCATACCAGTGTGCTGTTTCTGAAAGGAATGGTATTTACAGCACTAAGCTCCTCTGCTATAAACAGTAGACTCAGATTCGAGGGGTGCTTTCCGTTGAGATCACCATGGATTTGGGTATTTCTGCAGCTTCCTGTTCACTTTATCAGCGGTTTAATTTGTCTCCCCCCCCCGAGACTGACGGGCCGTAAGTGTTTCTGTACGGCAGACTTATACTCTCCGACTGCATACTTTATTTCCACTGTGCTCTCTGTTAACAAGGATTAGGAATTAAGCTTTATTTAGTAAATCCAGCCTCCCCCGGTTCGGCAGAAGGCACCTTGTCTGACAGACTTCCTGGTGGGTGGGGCTTTGCGGGAGGGTGGGACGTGGAGGCGGGACTGGCGTTGGAAGCATCTGTCGAGAGAGGAATGCTCACATGGATTCGGAGAACAACCAAGAAAGAAAATAAATATGAATGTACAGATGTGGCCAAAAGTACTGGCTCTCTTCCAGTTTTTAAAAAAGAATCACAATACTTGGTAATATGTAACTATTAGTGTAATAATAGTCATAAATCAAAAGCAAAATGTCTTGTATAGCGATGCGGGGCCCTCGGTGTCAGACCCTCGGTGTCAGGCCCTCGGTATCGGACCAGATGCGGGGCCCTCGGTGTCAGACCCTCGGTGTCAGGCCCTCGGTATCGGACCTGATGCGGGGCCCTCGGT
>JAODLC010000036.1:16920684-16945196 GCA_026781145.1 Hippopotamyrus pictus | reverse complement strand
TGTACCTGGATCACAGGGCAGGAACTCTGTCCTTCTACAGCGTCTCTGACACAGTGACCCTCCTGCACAGTGTCCAGGGCACGTTCACTGAGCCGCTCTATCCTGGATTTGGGCTTTGGGACAGTACAGCCAAGCTGTGCTAAGTAAGCTAACTAACACCTCTTTAAATTTTATGTATTTAATATTTTTTGTCAAATAATAAATATTAAAATAGATGTATAATTAAAACCACATTTTACAGATTTCTTATAAATTATGCCTTTTGGCCATTTATATCTGGAAATAAAATGAAATGAAAAATTAATTATATTAAATTATTATATTTGTCAAATAATTTTTATGCAGTAATTTATACTTTTAATGGATATTATAATCTGTATAAGTTCATCAGTTGTCACGCCTTTGCCATATAAGATGAATAATTAAAGATTCCTTTAATAGGGATAATGCTGAAGTTTTTGCATAATTTATGTATTTTACACGGTTGACATTTGGGAAAACCAATGAGTTGATATCATTTCTTAGCATTTTACATTGTTTTCTTACTCTACCTATCATTCTGCATGTTGTTGTTATATAAATATATATAAACCGGTGCCCTATGCTTCCTGTGATTGGCTCCCTGATCTGTATAAAGTGTTTTTCAAACATGGATGGAGGTTTATATTCAACACGTGCTGAGTGTATCTCTCTTTACATCAGCGGACTGTGGACCTTGGACCAAGACATCACAAGTTATTATGAACTAAACCACAAGACCCCCTAAAACAGGGGTCGGGAACCTTTTTGGCTGAGAGAGCCATGAACGCCACATATTTTAAAATGTAATTCCCATGAGAGCCATACAATATGTTTAAAACTAAATACTGTACAAGTAAATGTGTGCATTTTATGTAAGACCAACACTTTTAAAGAACAATAAGTCTCTGAATTCTTTTTAATAACGTTATGCTGTTGCTAACCAATGATGAATAAAGTACTTCTTACCATTAATGCGACTTCTGGTGCTGCATGGTTTACGTTACGTGTTACGTGTACGTTACGCATTATCCAATAAAAATTTGGTGTTGTCCCGGAGGACAGCTGTGATTGGCTCCAGCCACCCGCAACCGTGAACATGAGCGGTAGGAAATTAATGGATTGAAATACATGAGAATGTTTTATATTTTTAACGTTATTATTTTTTTTTAATTAAAGATTTGCCTGCGAGCCAGATGCAGCCATCAAAAGAGCCACATCTGGCTCGCGAGCCATAGGTTCCCGACCCCTGCTCTATAACCTGCGAAACAACCATTCCAGATGATTCTATCCCAAGAAACAGCATCCGCGTTGACATTATCAAGAACGGTGACTTCACACATGTTTGATTTTGCTCCTCAAACTGTGACTGCCAGAAGGTGGCCGTGTATCAAAATATGAAACTGGTGTTTGACTTCAGCTGTTTGACTGGTTTGGCCAAGTTGGTAGTTGGATAGGGTGGGTTGTGGTGGGGATGTTTTGCTTTTATATTCAGATGTACAGGTTACGTTAGGATACTGGCAGATGTTTGTCCTGACAGTCGGTTGTAAAGCTCCTTCGCTTTTGAACTTATGTTGCAAAACATGGTGGTGTTGGCTTTAAGGAGCGACGTAAACTAGAAGATATGTGACAAGGTGCGTCTAAGTCATTTGTTTCTGTTTTTATTGATTTGTTCTTCATGGATCATTCTACTGGAACGTCCGTGAGATCCACTTAAGCGGTTCCTGCGGAGTGGGTCTTAGGCTCTAGCATATAGATCACTTATCGTATTTTTTTTTGTGTGTGTTTATCCGTCATGATATTCAAAACATTGTTGGTTGGATTGTATCTCTGGTCTGTAGAGTGAACGACTTTGAGATGAGCTGCTTTTGATTTGGCGCCGGTCCGACACGAACCACGGCAGGACAAAAGCACGGTGGGGGGGTGGGAAGGGGGTCTGGGCTGCTCCTGTGTTCCTGAAACAGGTCGTGATGTGAATGAATCGATTTTGTGTTTTCACCCAGCCAGCTCTGTGTGGCCACCCCCCCCCCCCAGCCGGGGACGGCACCTAGGTCCAGCAGTGTCCACACCGGATGGCGCTGTTGCCACGCACCCCCCCCCCCCTTTCAGGGACGGATGTATGATGGTTAATTTCTGATGTGACAGATGATATCTAATCAGCACCGTTGTGTAAACAGCTGAGGGGATACGGCAGAGTCTTGGAAAGCAGGGAAAAGGGGATTCTGGGCCCACCAGTCAATCTTTTATTACGTTTTACTTCTAAAATCGCAGTTGGAGGAGGTTTCCATTTGCCTGTTTGGCCAGCACTATCAATGGGAACATTTACCTATGCCAGTGAGAGTCTAGTTCACCGTTTCCCAGTCCGGTCCTTGTGGACCCACAGTCGCTCCTTGTTTTTGCTCCCTCTGTGCTCCCTAACAGTCAGCCCACATTTTTGCTCCCTCTGTGCTCCCGGTGGACTGTCTGTGGGTCCCCAAGTACCGAATCGGGAAACACTGGTCTAGTTCAGTGAATGTAACATTTCATCGATACCTCAGTTTACTGATTTTACAGTTGACTGTGACTAACAGTTAGGCCTCACTGCAGTGGATGATTTAACGTCTTCCTGTGGAGGAATGTGACACATGCCGTTTCTGTGTTATAGTCTGAAAATGCAAGTACGTTACCTACACGACGAGGAATGTGGTTGTTGTTGCGTTGCCATGGACAACGGGCTTCGGTTAGATTGGTGAACCTGTGCGGGGTCTCCGGTCATTTTCAGTGCCGTGAGCGTGAGAGTTGGCAGAGAGCTTGACACTCACACTAGGGATGACTTGGCGCAACAGCGTCCTGAAACCATCATGTTTGACCAAATTGTAGAAGGGAACAGTGAGCCTTGACTACATCATCAGAGTGTACGCATCGCCCTGGACCAATCGTTGTGTTTAATTTTAGCAGATGCTTTTATCCAAAGACATCAGGGCAAGCCAGTTCCTGGAGCAATCGAGGGTTCAAAGCTTCGATCAAGGACTCAAGGGTGATGTCACTCTTCTGACCCTGGGATTTGAACTGATGTCCTCCTGATCACAGGCGTAGCATCCTCACGGATTGTCACGGAACATTCCGGAGAGAACTTCAGCTGTAAGCAGCATGGGTTACAATGGCTAATATCACCCATAATAAGCACCAGACAACTGGCCCCTGCTTCACGCCCTGTTTTGGGTCCTCCCAGTCTAGCGAGATGTGGCTGCGGGCCCAGTGAGCCAAGAGCCCCCGGCCCTCTGGAACGGTGAGGCCGGCTTTGCGATTTTCCGTAATTATCTCTTCTGCAGTGCCAGCCCTGGCTTCGCCCTCAGCTCTGCTCCTGGTTCTGCTCCCATTCGCCCCCCCCCCCCCACAGTGATTTTGTTCTAAGACCCAAACGCTTAGATGGTTTACCGTGTGTGCTTCCAGATCATTCTATCTCCAGCTCACCCCTCAGGCAGTCTGGGTCATGTTTATCACATCTTTTTTCCTGCTGTACCACGGATCCATTGTGTCCACATCTCCCTATGGCCCATAGTTTATTTCCTTATCTTTCCAGTTTTAGGTAAAACATGCTTCCTACATTATATAATTTGGCTGTGCTGTACAAATCCAGCTCGGGTAATCAATCTGCAACCCGTGTATGGTTTATTTCTGCCACTCTTCTGGAAAATGCCTTTTAATGGACAGCACAAGCTCTGTAATGAAGTGTACTATAAGTGTATCTTCGAATATGTGGCCAAATGTAAAATCGTTTCATAACTGGTGGATAAAATGTAACACTCCGAAGTGCTAAGGAGATGTGTAATAAAAAAGCAGGCACCTATTATTTTGAATGTCTTTAACTCTTTTTTTTTTTGGGCTCTCCACGTCCTTATTATTCATGCTCTTTATCCATCTGTCTGCTGTTGCATTCCCTCACACGCCAGAAAGACTCGAGGAGCGAGTCTGTGTCCCCCCCCCTGCCCACTAGTCTCGGATGCCCTGAGAGCAGGGCCTCCCTTTCAGGCGGTGGATGCATGCCCCGCCACTGGCCATTAGCGCCAGCTGGAAAAGCAGTGTGCCCTTCAGGACAGATCGCTAACCGCTGGCAGACGCCCAGCCTGCTCCTATAGCCCTTCTATAGGGCTGAAGCCTTTCACCAGCGGAGCCATCTGGACGTATTCACGATTTAGCCTTTTAACTGGACTCACTGAAGCACTTTGCATCTCCCTCCAAGGCTGAAGCAGGTGCTGCCCTCCCGGGACTGGAATCCGGTCTATATTTGTCACAATTATTGTAGTGTATTTTAGGTATGTGGTTTAATATGTCAGCAGTGTATATAATAATAGTAGTAATTAATAATGACAATAATAATGGCTAAGCTAAGGTTGAGCCTGTAGCACGTTTAAGTTTCGGTCTCTGCTAAGTCACCTGGTGACTGAGACTGACAATTCCACAGCCTCACCACATGATTGCCATGTCCAACTGCTATTGGCTGTGTGATGGAGAGAAGCCACTGCCGGAATTGGCAGCAGCCTATCTGTGTTGTGCTGCATGACAACTGTGTGTAAAAGTGAGGTTTTCAAGGCATTTGGACAACCAGGATACCTCTGTTAAACGTGAGATAGTTTGGGTTTGGTAGATGGTTAGATGTGTACTAAACGCTAATGGGTGCGATTAACAGGCCACCGCTTCTATCGTGCCCTGATGCTCAGTGAGGTCTATAGCCTGGTGACGCACAGACTGGAGGGGGTGTGTGGTATACCTCACCTTCCCCTTAATAATAAAGGAATGGCTTCAAATGAAATGCCAGGGCTGAGGTTTAGCAGGATACTCTGAGCTCTGTAATTCACACTAACGACCCCAGAACAGCTCACACCCACATCATTCACTGCAACTATAGCTTAGCAGACACAAATTTCACTCTAGGCGTGATAAATTCCTGGTAAAAAAAAGAAAAAAAAACACATTTCCTTTCTGCTGGGTATTTTAAGCCAAACCTTTGTGGTTTTAGGAGCTGTTCCTCTTTAGAATTTATATTAGTGATTTATCTGCTCAAAGTGCTGTTACCATAGCATCAACAACTTTGCTTTTGCATTTCAGACAAATTAAAAATCTTTCTCTGTGCCAGGACGGATCCAAAATAAAATGTTCTTAACTTGACGTTCAGATTTGTTGCTCAGACATGGATACAGAAATAAATAATGTTAAAATCTCTGCTACAAAATGTTAGTACTCAATGTTAAGCATGCAAAATATTTCATTGCTTTCCAGACAAACCTTTATTTAGCTGGCTGATATTACCCGGACTACATCAGTAAAAGTGCATAAGACAGACAGTGTTAAATTAGCATCGGTTTGAAACGCTCTGTACTATTTTAATGTTAAACACATAAAGCCCCTCGCAGGAGGCAAACGGTAGCTAAACCGCGTAATTACAGCCTACCCTTCCAGCACTGCTTGTCCAAAAGGCTAATGCGCTTTACAGAAACACGGCTGTTTGCATCATCGCAAACTCTGTGCTGGCTTGTTTATTGCTGGCCAAATGTCATAGATATTTGTTTGGCTTTCTGAGTGGCGTGGTGGTGTTATGCTGTTACCTGCTGTGTGATTGTCTGAGCGCTCTGAGTCACTTATACCTCAGCCTGAGAGGTGTTTGTTCAGGAGACTTTGATGTGAAATAACAGACTGACAGTTAGACTTGTTTTGTTTTTGCAGAAGTTGTGTGTGTGTTTTTTTTCTAATACATGACATTTTACTTAATAGTCGCTTTTGTCCAACGCGATGTGCAAATGAGGAACAGAAAGCGGGTTAGAAAGCTGGTTCAGCCAGGCCCAGTAGCAGTTGGGGTTAAGGGCCTTGCTCAAGGGCCCAACCGCAGAACTGCTCCTACACGGGATTTGAACAAACAACATTTTGATCACTAGCACAGTCCAGTCCTAACCCGCAGAGCTGCACATTTCTGGTGGAAACTGCCGTTTCGCTCTGTTTCCCCAGCTGCTGGGTGTGCCTGCCTGTATCCGCAGGTCTGTGTGGCTTCCCTCAGCTGTTGCTGTAAAATTAGACTATTTATTATTTTTGCAGTGACCCACTGATCCAGGCTTTTCCTGGGTGGGCCTGCTTAGCGTCTGATAACTAGGCAGTGTCACCTTTCCACTGACACCATCTGACACGAAGCGGTCAATCAGGGCTGTCTCACCTTGTGTAAGAGGTTGGATTTATAGCATAGTTCCCCAGCTCCGGTCCTGGAGGGCCAGAAACCAGCAGGGTTTGCAGATTTCACTGCTCAAACACACCTACTAAATCTGAAAATTAGCTGACTTAAGATGTGTTTGAGTAGGGAAATCTGTAAACCCTGCTGGTCTCTGGCCCTCCAGGATCGGAATTCGGGACCCTGATTTACATCTTTGTGGGAAGAGGGGATTCTGGAGAATTATGGGTAATGGGTGCAACCACACCTGGGTAGAGACTGAGAGGGATATTCCACCTTGGTTTGCTGGGGCTTCCCAGTGCCATCCCAGGGCTCGAGCTGACTCTGCATTTTGGACTCGCGTGACGTACCTAGTGTTCTGGGGCAGCGGCCATTGCAAGGTCACCGTGGGGTATCAGTGGCGGTAACCATCACAGCTTTAAGGGCCCCGTGACGTGGATTTTAAGGGCCCCGTGAAGTGGAAGCTGACACAGGGCCTCCCTCATGTCACTCTCCTCTCCTCTGATACTCATGTGCTCCATCTCTGTCCAGCTAGCTTCCCTGCATTCCTGCACTTGTATTTATAATTTCCTTTTCATTTCCTGCAATAAAAGGAAAGCAGGTGGGCAGTTCATCCTCTTGTTTCGAGCGGCAGCTTGTCTGCTTAGTGGAATGGAAATGTTTTTTCGTGTTATCTTTGATGAAGGAAGTATATATTGCTCTAAGAATTATTGGAAATGTCCAGGCAGCCCGGTGAACAGGGCACGGTACACGCTTAACCAGTTTCAGTCACAAGACGCTTGTTCATGCAACTGAACTGAATTACCTTCATGTCCTGGGGCTGTAGGTGGATAAAGACATACCAGGGAAAACCGACACCATCACAGGAAGTAGGAGTGTATTATCTCGCCGCATGAAAGCCTGGATTCGTCCTCGCCAGCCCTTAATGTGTAGTAGTCTTGTTTTTTTTTCGTCGCTGTAGTTCTCGGAGGGGCTGGGGTGTGCCGGTTGGCCACCACTGAAGCCAGAGTCTTCTGACCTATCGGGTGTCGTCGAGTTTCCATTTGCTAATGACAAACCTTACGCCAACCTTCGTGTAGGTCTTCTGTGAGGGAGCTCACCATGACGCCCGACCAGCCTCCTCTTCGGGCCTCCTGCGCTCCCTTTTAATGGACACGCGCCTCCCCACATTGAGGACACACGCTCCTCTGCATCGCCCCGCCGTGCCAACGTGCCGGAAGCAGAGCCGAGTGTGTTTCTATAAATGCAACGAGACGACTCGGAAAGAGATGCAAATACTGCCCAGCGATGGTGTGTAGATGTCCATCTGCCTTCCTGGAGGTGTTCGTCCAGCGTAGAGTGACAGTGAGCCTGGAGACTGTCCCAGAAAGGTGCACTCTGGGCCGGATGCCAGGCTGTCACAGGGTCCACACACAGAGGAAATTTAGGGACACCGAGTGACGTAAATTGCGCCTTCAGGCTGTAGGAAGAACCCAGATTGGATGGAGGAAAGTCATGTGAGCAGAGGAGAACAAACAGACCTCAAACACACACAGGAGCGGTAGAGGAATCAGGCCCCGTGCAGCACCAACCACTCTGCCCTTCACTGTATGTGTATAATCAGCCGTTTTGTATCAAGCTCCATTGCCAGTCTCAGCAGTCTGTAACATTTGGTACATGATCCTCCACCACTCTTTGTCCTGCGTTTGTTTATTTCCGGCTGCGTGGTGACAGTGGGTCTGACCTTATTTTAACAGATCTGCAATCTACCACAAGTTAAATGCAGTTTATCAGCAGCGAGAGGAATGTTTGACATTCTCTGAAAAGTACCAGCTCCTTTTGCAGTGAACCCTCTAAAATTTGGTTTTTTTTGGGGGGGGACTTTTGTGTCATGTAGAAATTTAGGTTTCTCCTCTGCAGCGTCAGCTTATACTCGAACCTACAACAGGATTATTCTCTAAGTGAGTCAAATGTTATCGGTATACTGTTTATTAACGCGGTTCTCTTTGCTTGACACCGCGATAACTCCTGTTCCGAAGCACTGGCAGACATTTCCAGCTTAAAAGTCTTCAAATTACCAACTGAAATGTTGGTACTTTTAAACTTGTGATTTTAGCCTTTACCGGGACGCCTTAAGCTGCAAGCTTAAGTATTAACTCTTTGTGCTGTTTCTGTTGATATTTCCATCCTCTCCAGCTCGCAGTTATACCGCACAACCACCTTTAGCTCTGCTTGAAGGTGGCAATTGCTGAGATGTTGATTCATGCGCTAAATACTGCAGCTTTATGAGGATCTTAAATATGTCAGGTACGGGAATCGTAAAACAATATTTAACCTTTTTCAGAAAATAATGCAGTCTGTGGTGTTCCTTTTTCCTGGTTTCGTGGTGTGTATGTACAGCTAAAGGGGGGGTTTGATTAGTTATTAAAAGTGATTTATTGAGCGTTTTTCCAGCACTTACAAAATGCCGTTATTCTGTGAGTGAGTTGTAAAATGTGTCAGCGGTACATGCTCTGTTATACTGCATAGTACAAGGGGGACTGAGGAGCGGCGGATATTAAAACCTGCAACCGGGTTAATGGGTTTCGTCTCTGCCTTTCCGACTGGCTGTAACCCAGCCCTTCATCGGGTGATCGGAGACGCAGGAAATCCCGCGTTTGCGCCCAGCACTCCCCAGAAGCCGATAGGATCGGAGGTTGCTTGACTGACATTTAAATACAGCTATATGTTGGTATATGATTTACCCGGTGGCATTTTAAGCAGCCACGTTTCTTTACTTTCGTGACGGCAGAGATCGTCAGCCTATGCACCACGCTTTTAGTCGATACCTTTATAATCAGACCTGAACACTTGTCCTTTTTACGTTAAATAGCTGCTTCATGAGCAAAATATAAATTCTGGCCCAAATCACAGAAACAAGCCAGGAATTTGTTTTCGCCCCCGATCTGCGCGGAGAGTCGAAGCTCGGCAACAGTGGGGCCTGTTTATGAGGCGGTATATAGTCTGGTTAGTGTGAATAACGCTGAAGTGTAATGAAAGCGTCGATCCTCAGATCTATTAATTATAATTGAACAAACGAGTCTGAGTTCCGAGTCGTTAGGTTCCAATGAGCCTCGTTTGTTTAGATTTGGCTTAATTATTTGAAGGAAAAATCTGCATTTCTGCAGTTTTTGCACGTAATTTTTGCTAATGAGTAATTTATCTTAATTATTCTGTGTAGGGCTGTGCCATTGCATTTTTTTTCGTTTATGCAAGTTGTTGATTTACAAAATTGTGGTTGTTATTGTAGACTAATCCTGGCAAATTGGTAAAGTGCAATGAAACGTGAAATTATTGTAAATGTAATGAATGTCGATGGAAACGTTTTGTTTTTCGTTTTTCAAAACAGTTTCGTGTTTTGGTCACGCTGATTGGCAGTGATTGCGTGGCTATTTCTGGTTTCGGTTTACGCATCAGTTTATAATATGGAATAGCAAAAGAGGAGTGTTTAATAAGAACATAAGAAATTTACAAACGAAAGGAGCCCATTCGGCCCATCAAGCTCGTTTGGGGAGAACGACTAGGGCAGCATGATGGGACTGAATCTGGTCCCTTTTCACGCTTGATGACGAGGCAAAAAGCGTCGGCAAAGTGTTTTTATTTATTAAAATTAAACTGTTACAGAAGTTCTGCAATGGACATTGGGCAGTATATTCGGTTTGAAGTTCAATTGCATTTAAATACTATAACATTGAAAACGGCAAAGTCCTTTTTAACTGTGAATATCAGGCCTATTTCATTGTAAAAGTTTTACACTTGTCATTTAAACCAACTCGCTTGCCTGCGGACGCTATAGCTGTACAGGAATTTAATGTATTTGCAGTGTCTTAAAGCTGCACCTTAATGTGAGAAGAGCATTTTTGAGCGTTTTCTGTCCATCTGGTGTTTATTTTCCAAGCAACGCGAGAGCCAGGCCCACCATTGCCGACGCGATTACTAATTTATTTGTTAATGGGGTTTCGTCATTGTCATTCGCTGAGATCACTGGCTCCTCATCGTCTCCTTCAGTGTCTCCGTGAAAGATTCATCAGAGCTTCGTGTCTCTTACGCAGCGTTGTAGAAATCTCCCCATTTTTGGCAGTTTCTTGTTTTGAAGATATTAGATCTCCACCGAGCATTTCAGTGGCACAGAGACGCAAAATTAATAAATAAATGAGGCGCCCCCCCACCCCCGCAAGTGAACGAGGATCCTGCAGAGATAATTAATTATTCATTAGTTGCAAACACCTGATTACTAATTTATTAATGATTTTCTAAAAATGACTAACGTGACGAAGGATTTACGATAAAATAACATTTTCTCTGCCTTTTTGGACACGAAAAAAACTATTGTCTTTCTCATTGCACCTGGTTAATTCTTCTGTATTTTTTTTTTACTATTGGAGCATGGAGCAACATACTACTTAATAACATATCTCATCTATGAATAGATAACCACCATTGTTATTGTGTAGTGCCGTCTTACACGCCCTCGATCCTTGGCACCGCAGTACCAGTTTCCATGTACATGCTGTCACGTTACGCGGTCGCAAACGAAACAAGGCAAGATTTACCATCAGGAGAATAAGATTAGGCACAGAATAGGGGTGGCGCAGAGTCTCTGACTCCGAGCAACTGTCGGGAAATGTCACGCATCATAAAGAAAATGAACACATTCCCGTTTTGCCCGGGTTCAAGCTGTGCCGCTCGATTAATTCATATGCAGCGTTTATCGGCGCGCCGGGGCCGTAAATCTTGGTGTACGAGGTGCGCGAGACGTTCACGTTGCTTGTGGCCGTGCGGGTCTGAATACCCAGAATACCTTCCCTCGCTGTTATGGATGTATAATGTATTTTCATGACCTGAATATCGCCGAGTAGTGAATATAAACAGAATATTTCTGCTGTTTGTTTACGATTTGTTTTGTGAAGCGTCTCGGAAATGTGTGGGTGAAATCGTAACCAGGCAGTGTCAGACCGGGACATCCCGCAGTATTTAGGGTCCCTGGCCAGGGTTGCCAGCTCTTACGCATCTGGCGTGACACTCACGCTTTCAGACTCTCACACAAGAATCTTACGGCAAGTATTATTCTATTATAAACCTAACATTAGCTTCATTGAAATTCTTGGGGTAGTTTGCAAAGGTAATAAAACTCTTACATACATGTAAATGCCTGTGCAGACTTGTCTCGAATTGAACATCTCATACCAGCCTGCTGACCGGAGCTGGCAACCCTGCCTCCCTGTCCTGAATTTTATTCGGCAGCTGTGAAAGAATATCCTCAAATGTCCGTAACCGTATCGCATTGCACCATCTATAAGATTAGCGCTTTTTATTACATCGGCCCAAACGCAATTATGTTGACTCGTATGTGTTTGTCTCTCCGGTGTATCAGACCCCCTAGCTTCTGGGGTCAGTGGTCCTGAGGGAGGAACAGACTTGGTGGACAGGGACCCTGATTGCAGGTGGCTGCATGGCCTTGAGCTTGCACTCAGCTTTCGCCTTGGAGAGGCTGAATAAATAGCTATTGATTTCCATCTGTGTGTGACTTGAAAGGCTTGGTTGGACATCCGTGCGTTGATGGAGACCATCTTGTGTGTGTTACTGTGTGGCAGAGGTACCATTAAGGCGGGGAGGGGGGGGGACTGAGGACAATTCCAGGGGCCCCTGAGTTTGGAACATAATTGGATTGGTCTAGGCTGGGGGGCCCAATATGATATGCTGTCATGGGGTCCGTGTGTGTGTGTTAATGTGCATTGTGCTGGAAGGAAGCAGGCTGGGGGCTCCGGAGAAGGACAAATCCCCAGAAGTTGACATCAGTATGTGACGCGTGTGTTTTCCAGACGGTCCCACTGAGGCCCCACATCACACGCCTGTCCTCTCAGCGTCACGCTGGTCATTTTCGTGTTTTTCTTTCTCTCAGCTAGTCTCTCTGGGTTCTGCCTCATTCGCTGATTGTTGAGTGCATCAGTAAGTTTAACGGAAAGGCCATCGTTTGCTGTGTGTTTGTACCATTATTGAGTTTTTAGGGGGCATAGATTCTTTATGTCAATCCTGTCCACCTGTCACTCGTTCAGGAATAAGATGACTTCGGTATTGCAGTCCTCCTGACTGCAGATTCTATTATTCTCTAAAATTGTGTTTGTTAGTTTTTAATATAACACGACATCTTAATAGAGTGTCTTTGTACACAAAGCCTGTGTGTCTGGATGTGCTGCCATCAGGGCTGAATGCAGAGTTCCCGAAGGTCGCAAAGTGAGAGGGACATGAACCAGTTACCGTGGGTACCAGCTGTGTACCAGTGTCTCTCTGGTTTCCCGCTACATGATGACTCATTTCCTTTTTAATCGCGTGATCTCCGACAGTGCTGATTGGCCGGCCTGCATTTTTCTGTTTGCATGAACTCTTCAGGATCAAGGGCTACCCACAGTGTGTCTTCGAGCAGATGTCTCTCTCCCTACATCCCAGAGCAACTTATCCTCTTGGGATTCAGGCCACAGCTCAGCCAGAATCAGTGTCTGTGAGGCCAGGGTCACCACAAAACCATCGTCATAACTGGACGCAGCCGGAACAAATGAAAAGATCTGAGTGACTGTAATCATGCAAATAAATGGAGCTGTTTTGCAGTCTAGAAATAAGTTGTGATTATCACCCCTGGTAGTGCTAGATCAGAATGTTACCTGGAGCATCTGAGGGGTTTCGATTTGTGTGTTGATGACATGTACTGTATGGTTCTACTGGACCAGTTTAAAAAGTGAAAATTAGTGAGATGTAGATCTTAGGGTGGGACAGCAAACAGAGCCACGTGACACAGGGATGGGGATTTATTTTCGTACAAGAGCGGAGGTGGTTTTAAATAAAGGGTGGGGTGGATATAAAACAAAAGGCAGCCTGGGAAAAGTCACAGGGAAACGTAAACGGGCGTTGGAGTTTGGGGAAGGCTTCGGCGTGACGGAGGCTCGGTGTATGTTCTGGAGACGAAACCGACCCAAACATGGTGGGTAATAAGGAGCGGGGGAAGAGGGTGGCGTCTGGCTGAGCAGGTTACGATGCCGAGTCTCTGGTTGGAAGGTCGCTTCAAATTCCCGAACGACTGGGAGGGTGAATTCTGCGTCGGGCCCTGGAGAAAGGCGCCTAACCAAAACCGCTCCAGGTCCTGCTCTCTTTAAAAAACGTGTTGCTTTAGATAGAAGTATATGCTAAATAAATAAAATGTAAATATACAAAAATGTAAGTGAATTAATTAGTTCACACCCCCCCTTTTATATGCATGTTTTCTGGGCAGAGGGCTGTTAGTGAATCACCCCCCCCCCTCCCATGGCTACTCCTGAATGCTAAGTCCATATTAATCATGTCGAACTATAGTTTCTTTTCTTGGCTGTTTCCTCCCCTTTCATCACACATTTTCGTGGTCACGTAACCGCCGGCTGTGTGATGTTACAAGCTGTAATTGTGCTGCCGCATGGCCTGCCTTTCTTAAGGAGGGTCTTAAGTGGCTAAATGGCTTTAGAGGCAGGGTCGCTCGCATTCAAGCCCGCAGGTCCTGTGGCCGGGGTATTTGGCGAAGTTTGATATCCTTTTGTGCATTTTAAGATTCCCAGGGTGTTCGGGGGTTATTAAAAAGTCTAAATGCCTTAAATTTGAGTTGAACCAATTAAGGCTTTGAAACGCCTTAAAGTCTTAAATTCAAATGAACTACATGGTCATTTTCTTTCTTTGAGGTCACTCACAGTGCTTCCCCTCATCCACAGTTTTTCACTTTCTGCGGTTTCTGTTATTCAAGGTCCGAAAACATAAAATGAAAAATTCCAGAAATATTTCGCAAGTTTTAAATTGCACGCCATTCTGAGTAACGTGGTTTAATCTCGCACGCCGCTGCCCGCGGTGTGAATCTCCCCTTTGTCCAGCATATCCACTCTGTATACGCAGCCCGCCCATCAATCACTTGACAGGCGTCTGTTATCAGATTGACTGTCGCAGTGTAGCAAAGCTTATGTTCAAATTACTTTTTTTTAAAACTTCTTAAGAAGGGTGAGGCCAAATATTACAGTGTATTGTTATAATCATAATAATAGTCCAGTTTTTAATCCAAGTTTGAATAGTGTAATTATAAATGAGCATGGTTGTCCTTCTAAAATGTCAACACCTGTAGTGTAGATGTATGGGCACTGATTTTGGTAACGCATATGTTTGCTTGGTCTGAAGTGACATTAAAAAGGTCTTCAGTCTTAAATTTCACTTCAGGATTTCTGCAGACGCCCGGGTTCACCTTTATATCTAGAATTATTATAGGCTGTATTGTATGCAGCAGCATTACAAACAAAAGAAAACACAAAAGGGTCAGATTCCCCCCCCCACCCCCCACCCCAGCCACCTAAGATAATCCTGTGGACCACTCAGCATTTTGTTGCTGGGCCTACTTCACCCACACAAAATATTAGCATGTTTTGCAATAAGCACACATCAGGATCCCGCTTTTCATGGCTGCCGTCCGTCCTTCGAGGTGAATCGGGCCGGCACCAGCGCAGATTAGCATGCGGTGGCGGTACTGATGCTTCCGCAGGGGCAGAGAGCTGCAGCACCTGTGAGGGAGTTTCGCCTTGGCACGGTGCCAGCTGTGGTAAGGAACGGTGGAACCGGTTAGCGTTGCGGTGATTTACGCCGTGCCGCTTTCGGGGCGTCCTGCTGTGGTTTCTGTGGGCTGAATCCTCCTCTAGGTCAGGCAGAGCCAGGTGCAGCACAATCCTGGATCCTCGCACTCAGACCGGCGTCAGTGGGCTGACTGTGAGCGTGTGTGAGACCTCTGGCCCCACTGAATTCATGCTGCCATCACCACTGGAAACATGTTGTCTTTTAATGCGGGTTAGGATACTCCTCAAGGAGGAGCCCCCCCCTCCCCTTCTCCTTCCTCCCCCCTTATGGTGGATGGACCTGAGCGTGAGAGAAAGTAGATTTTGTGTGGCTTTAATAAACAGGATTCTGGATGTTGATTTTGTTTATCTCTCAGGAGGGAAACCTTTGTTTATATAAAATTGAAAATTGCAGCACGTCAGACTCACTGCACACAAACATACACACACTCGTTTACACCACAGTCGTGTAAACTCCGATTCTGGCACCCTTGATCACGTCTAAACTGCTCCCCCCGCTCCTGTATGACTGCGCAAGCTTGTAAAACTTCACACAGCTGCTAATATTTTTCTTTTTATATTTTCATTCCCCCAGGATTGAAAAAACGTACCCGAAAGGCTTTCGGGATACGCAAGAAAGAGAAGGACGCCGATTCCACGTACGTGTATGACACACGCGTGTTGACGCTCGCCCGGCTCCGTGCTGGCATGTTGTGAAGGCCGTGGGTGTTAATGCCAAAATCCACAGTTATAAGAAACGGTTTGTGAGATGATTCGTTTGCAGGTTGAGGACGTACATTTTGGCATCGGTCCACACAACATGCAGTCAGAAGTTAGAATCGCAAATGAAAAAAACTTGATAAAATTTTGAGGTAGAAGAAAGCTGGTTGTTCGAGATTTTGCCAGTGATTCACATTGCTGAATTTCCTAACCAAATTCCCAAAGGGCCCCGCCATTAGCCTGGAACTTCCTCAAACGCAGAAACACCAGAGCAAAGTCCAGTTCAGATGGCTGATAACGAGAGTCTGACTTGTTTTCTTATGTTCTTCTGTCTCGTTCAGCTCAGATTTTTTGCTCAGATCTGATTTGTCTATCTTGATGGGTCAGATTCATAATTACAAGTGACATGTATCTAACTGTAATGTGAATGTGCATGTCCTGTGAAAATTGCATGCGTGTGCACGTTGGTAAGTTTTTGCACAAATCACCAACAACAACCGGCAACAAAAACGTTTGGTGTATACGTATAGGCAAAAAAAAAAACACATGAATTCTGATCTGACCATTTTCATTCATGTCACATGGCCACGAATCAGATACGCATTCGATCTAGGACCACATATAAAAGTGACTCAAATCTGATCTGAAAAGGTGGTATTTCTGTGTCCACACAGCAGTTGAAAACATCTGTGTCGCATTAAGGCAAAAAAACAGATTTGAGTCACTTCAACCTGGTAACGTGAACGTAGCCCTAAGGTTTCGTAAGCATCAGACATGTTGCTAAGAGTCTTCAGCTAACAGAAGAGGAGGGACATATAGCCTGGGTTGGTGGTTGACATACATTAAAAGTCTGTTCAATAATTAATGCCGCTCAACAGTTGTCCTTGGAGTCCGATAACCAGGATCTTTGGCATTTGTATGACCGGTTGCTGTGGGATGGAGAAGCACTGATTTTGATGTTGAACCTTTAACAGCCTCTGAGAGCCTATCTGGTGATTAGCAGGGATGCTTGTGTGACACCCAGAGCCGTATAAAAAGCCAACATTTCCTGCTTCTCTGCTTCCCTTTCAGGGGATCGCCGGACAGAGATGGATGTGTAAGTGTGACATGAGCACCTACTCTACAGCAGCGGTGAAGCTGCCCCCTTTACTGTGAAATTACTGCTGTCCCGTTAAGATACAGTACTGTCATACCCACCATAATTGGCACTGGCGCCCTCTATAATTTGTCGACTTCAACAAAAAATCCTACTTTAGTAACATTGTTCTCTGTTGATCTGATGTTTTTTTCCGCTGCCAGTATGTATTATATTGTCATAATTTAAAAATTGTTCCGAGTTTTTGCAGTGAGCTGTTTGTCTTTGATAGTAACTTGTCCTTGTGTTTGAGCTGTCTACCTTGGAGCTGTGCATTTTTTTGTGCATAATTGTGCAAACCGTAAGTGCATGATTTGGATAACTGCATCTCCATCTTCTGTGTCATGGATCTCCCATCCGCCAGGACCGTCAAGAGACCGAATCGGTACTAAAACTATTTGAGTTTCCCCTGCAGTCTGGTAGCTATGTCATGATTTACAAGGCCCGCAGTATTCCCATACTCCTAATTTCTTGTTATTTAACTGTTTGATACTCATTAGTTCTGCTTGCATCATTTCCAGCATTTTGCTGTGTGGTGAGAGTGGTTAAAGTTCTCTTTGTTCCTGGACAGCCACAGAAAAAGACCAACGGTGCTCCGAATGGGATCTGTGGAGAGATGGACTGGGACCGATATGTGAGTCACTATGACTGTATGCTGTGCTCTCTTACATAATCCAGCCAATGTCATGCATCGTCATGTTCTTTATATGTGAGGCACAAACAGGATGATACCTTGCTTAATGAATTGGATTTATTCTCAAATCCTTCTTTCGTAATCACTTAAATATGATCGTAATTGCCGTAAGTAGCGATCTGCGTTCCTTCATATGAAGTGTGTTGGAAGTATTTGAGCGATGTGATTGTAGCTTCTTCACATAGCGATCGGTTCAGTCTGTCTACCCAGCTAATAGCATTCATACTTTGGAGAAAATAGGTGGGTTATGTATTTGTCTCAATTGAAGGCTGTGTGGTGCTCCTTCGCAGAATGCTCCTGACGTGGACGAGGAGGGGTACAGTATTAGGCCGGAGGATGACGAAGAGGGTATCCTTCACAGATGGTGTCGAGCGGATGCCAGTCATTTGTTCTGTTTCGTTCAGCCTTTTGTTTCCTTTCAAATCTGATCAGCAATAGCATCATGTTTGCTGTTCAGATTTTATTCAGTTGTGTTCGTCTCTATGAACAGTCTTCCACAAGCAAGATGAGCATGCAGGATGGGACACAAACAGCAATTGTATTAAATTTAATTATGGATTTATTCTTCCATAACCTCAAAGCTTGGGTGGCATGGTGGTTAAGGAAGTAGGACCTATTAAGAAAAGGGTACTGGTCTACAGCTCCAGGAGAGAGTTTGCGATGTTATATCAGGGATTTGGTTCAATGGCATTGTTCTCCTTAACCAAGTCCCCAGGCAAGGGAAAGTTTTTCTCATCCAGTGATTCTGAAGGAGAGGATGACCAGCTGAAGAAATTCAAGATCGAGATTAAACCTAAAGAGAGTACCGAAATTATCACCCCGTCCATGGAGGAGCTAAAGGCTTCTATAGGAAACATAGCACTATCTCCTGCTCTAATGGTGAGTCCCCGTGACGTTTGTATGTTTCCTTCAACTCTGCTTTCATTTTATATTGACATTTTAAAGGGCAGACTTGGCTCACACAATGTCGTTTTGTTGAGCTCTCTGCATGATTTAGTCATATATATATATATATATATACACACGCTATGAGTTTTGTTTAGGTGTTAGCTTTGCTTTCTGGTATTCCAATTTCAGAGACAAAACTTTAATAAGAAGCAGACCTCCTTTTGTTTTCATAACTATCTGTTAGCCATTTTCTGTTGGTGGATGTGATTCACAGAACGTCTGTTTCTGGGTTGGAGTTGCTTTGTCTTGAGCTTCCATTGATAGAGGAAGCTGCATTGTGGGATTGGAGTAATGACGAGTGTATCGCAGGATTAGATGAGGCTTAAAGCCAGAGTGATTCATTGTTGTGTCATAATGTGGAGGTTTTTGGAGCTCCAGAGATGCAACAGATCGTCCCGATGGCCAACTGTGACGGCCAGTGACGAAAGACTTTTGACCTATCAGGCGACCTTTCCCATCCAATAGGGTGTCTCTTCACCCTGGCCCTTGGTGTCACCTTTCCTTTGTTACCACCAGGCCAACTTATGTGTTGTTTTGTTTTGCTCCAGTTTTCATTCAGGGCTGTTGAGGATCCTTTAGTTCCTGCATAGCATCACGTTTCATGAAACTGTTTATTGCCAATAATTGTTCCAGAGCATAGATACTTATTAAATCCAGCCTTCTGGAACGTAGGTGATTGTCTTCGTTATGTCGACCAGATGCTTTGGGACAATGGTAGCTTAAACAATGCTTCGTTTATTCAACAGCAGTACATTAAAACACACTGTGAAAACTTGATCAACCCTTAAAAGTAACCCTGATGATGAATTTTTGGAGAAATCTATTTAAGTACAGACTTAAAAGCCACAGGTTAATGTGTCTTTAATCTGACAAAGCGTGTTTCCATCATTGGCAGCTAGGTTACGTCTCAAGAGTAGAGAATGAAAATCATGATGCTTTTCAGTGGATCTGATTCTTTTCCTTCTCCTATAATATTTGCTTACTGGTTCATTCACACGTACTTCTGTGTACCTGTCCGGTTAATTGTATTTGATGTTGGTTAAGTTTAGGCATACTGACTCATCTGTATGTCACTGTGTCAGTGGGTGGGTGGCAGTCTGAACAAGGTAAAGGAATCAGTTCCTCATTTTGTTCACTGAAGGATTCGGTCAGAAGGAATGAATCGCTCATGAACCTACTGATGAGTATAAGTTTATGGAAGCGGAGGAGAATATATCCTCTTCAATGTACGATAGCCCATAGTAAGCAAATGGCAGGCAAGTCGTA
Source organism: Hippopotamyrus pictus (assembly GCA_026781145.1). Lineage (NCBI taxonomy): Eukaryota > Metazoa > Chordata > Actinopteri > Osteoglossiformes > Mormyridae > Hippopotamyrus > Hippopotamyrus pictus. The sequence goes on along the minus strand of JAODLC010000036.1, from coordinate 16,925,592 downwards.
CATTATTGTCGGATGACGCACGTCCAGCGTTTCCTAAGTGTCGGGCGGTGACTGTGCAAGGGGAGGCAGCCGGGGTCCAGAAACAGGAACCAGTCTCCGACGTGTCCCCAAGAAGCGCCGCTTGTGAAAGTGATGATGGGCTTTTAAAACAAGACTGGCCATGATTTAACTGGTTTTTATGGTTTTGCGGCTTCTCATTGCAAAGCACTTTTCAGTGGTCACTCTAACTTTACTGTGCATTTTAAGACATTCTCAATAACTTTTTGCAGGTTACAATGCATTTTTTTGTAATCGAGTTAGTTATTTTTTTCACACATTTACTGATCTGTTTATAAATGCTGTGGGAAATGAAGGTCTCTCAGAGACTCTCATTTTTGTGGTCAGAATCACACAAAACATTAGCCACAAACAGTCCTGTTTCTTGACATACGGCTATTTCAATCCAATCTGACACTAACAGCCAGTGTGCTCTCTCTCCCGCCTCTCACTCTGGCCTCTGTAGAGGACTAGCCCGGTAAGCCTTCCTCTTCTTAACCTTCCCAATGAGGTTATTGTTTTCTACAGCATGAGCATGTGACCATTACGCTGCATGTGACGATTATGTTGTTTTTTTCCGTGTTTGTGTGTTTTATACACAGCTCTCGACTCGTGTAAAATCGACTTGCGCAAATCCGTAAAATACCAGAGATGTATCCGGAAGTAGTAGCACAAAAAGGTTAAATACACCTGTAAGGAAATTAATCTTTTTATTAATTTAGGTGTTTTAGGATGCATTGCTAGTATTCATTGGCTTATGTGGTTTTTGCTATAAGGTGTCTTGAATGGTTTGGGAAGGTAAATGCAGCTTATGTGAATTTTGACTTGATTTGGTTTGTGCAATAAGTTACTGATGTCATTCAAGAGCAGTACGATATTTTATTTTATGTTATGTTTATATACTGTTTCTGTGAAGTATTTACATTCTTAAGTTCAGTAAGGTTCCTCGCTGGGGTCATTTAGAACCCAAAGGAAGAGCAGAATTCGGCAGCAGTTTTCCGTCATTTTCAGCGTATAGCGGATGTTACTGAGTGAAGGGAGGGATCCCTCATGTAGGTGCCAGGTGCAGGTGGCTTGGAGAGGAGCTTGCTGGCCCAGCAAAGACGCTCCGCGGGGACCAGTCTCCTCTCCAGCGGCCAGCAGCCAGCCCTCTTACATCATCCCAGCTGCCTGCCATCATGTCTTGGGAAATTAGCTGTGGAGACAAAAGCTTGGACAAGTCAAGGACTGTGGAGCCGTTCCAGTAACAGCCAAGGCAGTGAGAGAGGGAGGATGGGGCCTTCCGCGCCGCGCCCAAGTCAGCGTATCATATACGCTTCCAGCATGCTAGGAAAGGGCTGCGAGGGGACGGATTCTCTGTAAGCAGTCGTGCGGAGGGTTCATTGCTGACACGCAGCTGTGACATCACAGGCACTCCCGCCACGCTGGTGTCGGATGCCTGCTGATCGCTGGTCACTAGCGGTCCCTTCTGGTGGCCCAGACCCCAGCACCAACTTCTGCATCACCTTTTGGCAACAGGAAAACCGATGAACCAATCACAATGTCCATAGAATTTTATATAAAATGAATGTTAGAGAACATACTAATAGCTTGTTTATTCAGTCAAATATCTTGAAACTAGAGGATTTGGTCAATTTAAAAACCCTATTCGTTATGTATAAAGCTAAAAAGATATTATTTTCAAATAATTTACAGAAGTCCTTTGTTTTGAGATCAAGTGATAGAAATAATCGAAGGAAGTTTGATTTTAAAAGTCTAATTGTACTTTAAAACAGGTGTGTATTTCAGTATATGGAGCAAAACGGTGGAATAATTTGGATGATGATTTGAAAAAATGTTCAACTATTAATCAATTTAAGAAACTTTGCAAAGAAAAAATAAGATCTTATGAACTTATGAGTTAATAATGATTGATTGATATTGTTCGCAATTTATTTTGTATGTCAATTTATGTATACGGTCATATGTAATTTACTCTATAATCACAGGACATACAAGATACAAGAATTTTCTTCTTCCTGCTCCGCTTTTCACTTATGGATTGTATGTAATGAACAGTTTGTGTTTGTGGCCTAATGATGATATTTAAAAAAAATGACTAAGTGGGATAAACTGATTGATTGATTGATTGATTGATTGATTGACCTGTAATGCATAGAGACTGTGATAGACTCTTGCCTTTGGCCATTTGATATTTGGCATTCAGAGAGTTTTGGTTTTTGCAGCGAGTGCATTTGGGCTCTGATTGGCTGACTATTGCCCCTTGACGCTACCCAGACCTCACTAACACCTCAGACTCTTTGCAGAGAACAGTACAGGAAGTGGCTATCGGACTTGCTAACTCCATGGATGTGCTGACTGGCTTTTGACGGTGTCCTTCCTGTACTGATTTGTCACTTTCTGACCAGGCATCTCTTCTCTCTCCCTTTTTGCTGGTCACAGAGACGTAGCCCGGTAAGTTGACTAACACTTTCCTGTCATGTTTCCTGGCTTTGTGAACCGTGCGGTGATAGTCGGGGGGGGGGGGCTGAAGTCATGCTCGAGCTGTGAAGACGATGTGGCCACAGACAGCTGCTCTGCTTCCAGAGTCTCTTGGTTGTCATGTTTTTGGGATTTGATGGCCTACAATCCCTACTAGATGTATTTTCAGTCCCGATGGCGGGAGCTCAGTAGTTCATCACAGGCCTCGTACCACTGAGTGGCGAAGGCGGTGTGACCAGCAAGCTCTGCTGCATATTGGGTGTCCCAATTGTTCTCGAGTTGACAATTCCATCTTTTGACGAAGCCAATAGTTTATCCAACAAATTCCATTCTTCGGCTCAAACCCTTTTTGTCTTGTGTTCCAAACATGAAACGTCATTGTAGGGAAGAACAGCAAACAGTCACTGATTTTTGAGTGCTGAGTTCTGTATCTCAGAGTTTGAGTTCATCACGTCTATGAAGATGGAACTCCCATGTGTGAAATGGGTTAGTTATGCTCTGTGGCTTTTGGCACAATATCTTTTTTGCTTGTTGATTTCTGTTAAACGTTGCAGTGCAATATAAATTGTTATGGAAATCTTATTTCGCCGAAACCTTTATACAGTATAAATATGTGTTGAGTTTCCTTACAGAAATTATGATTTAGAAATGTTTCTGGTTTATTTAAATCTGAAACAAGCTCTCTTTTGTGATTACAGGGCCTGATGAAAGCAAATCTGACTGGCAAGTATTTTGCTAGGTGTCGATTGTAATTGTAATACTGTATATACCACATGTGTACGCATTAAAAGCGCGATGGCTAACAGCCAGCATAAGAATCATCCACATTTTTAAAAGAAAATTGATAATTTGGTGGTCTCGTCACAGGTGAAGAGATTGCCAGACCGAGACGGTCCGTGGTCACAGCACCCCCCATCGCAGCTTTCGAAAATGCACCCCCAAGGTTGGTCCCTATCTGGCGCTATCTGCAATGGACGATAAAATCACTGCCTGCTGCTATCGACGATAATGTTGATAAATTCATTGCCTCATGCTATTGACGATAGTCGATCAAACCGCTCCCACATGCTAATGATGATAATTGATAATTGTCCTCTGATGCTATTCATGATAGTCAATAAAATCCCTGTTTGATGCTAGTGACTATAGTTTATAGATAAAATTACCCTTTGGCAAAATTGATGATATCCGATAAAATCACTCACTAATGCTATGCGTGATTATCGATAAAATCATTGCCTCATACTGATAATTACAAATCATCTTCTGATGTTATTGGTGAGAGTTGATGAAATCATTGTCTGATGTTATTAGGAATCTATAAAATCATTATCTGATTTTATGAACAATAGTTAATTAAAATCAATATATGATGCTATTGATGGTAGTGTCAAACGGTGATTTTATCTACTATGAAAAACAGATAATAGATTCACATGAGATGCTGTTGAGAAAATCACTGTGTATTTGCCGGTGTTTAGTATCGGCAAGTTCCTGGTCCGCACATACGACACCCTGTCCTTGGTTTCCCCGCAGAGATCCAACTCCGATACCAGAGGACTCAGCCACCTTATTTGGGCCTCCCCTAGAGACGGCGTTCGAAGGAGAGAAAATGGAAGGTGTGAATCTTAGGTGGATTGGGGCCCGTGGACATGCCGACGTGTCTTCCTCAGGGGTTCTTGCAAATATTCGCGTGCATGTTTTTCTTTATTTATTTTCATGGTGGGTTTGTTTGTGTTTTCGTTTAGCACTCAGCATTTAGAGCTTAGCGTGCGTGTGTGTGTATTCCCCAGATGCTAAAGTACATTGACTTACTCTGCTCCGGCCAGCACTGCACTGCCTTGGGGCTCATTTGTAAGCTAATATGATGATGACAGTTCAAGATGACGTTTATAGGATGCCGAGAGCGGGCCAAGAACGTGTCAGATCTTACTGTAAGGCAATACGCCTGTCCGCTTTTAGAGATCACCAAGGGTCACGGTCAGGGTACAGAAGGGGAAAGGTCACGTGAAACACACACTGCAGCTATTTCCTCGCTCTTAGGTCCTCCTGTTAAATTAGTTATTTTAAGAATCCACGCAATCGAGGTCTCCCAAGGAGAAGCTGAACCTTTGCCGTCTGTCTTTTTCCTGATTCAGCGGTTATAGACGAGCCCGGTGCGTGGGGTGCACCTCCTACTGAGTCACCTGACTTTCCTTCCGGAAGTAAGTCTTGGTTCAGGTGGAGATTAAGCTCCCATTGTCCAGCACGCTCACCGAGCATGTTGTGAATGTCTGCGGTAAACCCGCACACCTCGGTCAGAGAGATGTCCGCGTGCCGGCGGCCCCTCATCAGCTTCGGACCCCTCCCCTTTTCATGCCCCTCCCCTTTTCATGCCCCTCCCCCTTTCAT